>VWZK01013991.1:0-154580 GCA_013396935.1 Baryphthengus martii | reverse complement strand
TTAATTCAAAAAAAAAAAAAAAAAAAAAAAAAAAAAAAAGTCATTTTCTGAGTCTTAAAACAGACTTTCTAAATTTAGCCAGAAAGCTTAACAGCTTTCACAGATACAGGCTTCATTGCAACACATACTTTCCTGCTCCGAAACTGGATCCAGACTTTGCTCCCTGGCCTCATCATTAGGTTAAGAACAGATGATAAAATAAGACTCAACCAAAGCCTATGTCCATACGAAATACAAATCTATTTTGAGGTCTGAAAATATTCCATATGTCCTGATTTTCATTCTATTGGTCTTGAACTAGAAACAAAATTGAGATAAGATTTGATTTGGGGGGTGGGGTGGGGGGGAAGTTTTTCCTTTCCACGTCAAGGAAGCAGAAAACTCTATTGCCCAAATGAGGTTTAGCAAAAGCCTCCTGAATAAATCTCTGGGCCTCCTGAGGTTTTCTTCATCACCCACTCAGACAGACAGAGGGGAAGGATAAATGTATCTCAGAAGCCGTGTGGTGGGTTGACCCAGGCTGGACACCAGGTGCCCACCCAAGCCCCTCCTCAGCTGGACAGGGGAGAAAATATAACAAAAATGCTCATGGGTGCAGATAAGGACAGGGAGAAATCACTCAGTTACTGTCATGGGCAAAAAAGACTTGACTTAGGGAAATTAATTTATTACCAATCAAATCAGAGTAGGGTAATGAGAAATAAAACCAAATCTTAAAAACACCTTCCCTGGCTTAATTTTACTCCCGATTTTCTCTACCTCCTCCTTTTCAGTAGCAGCACAGAGGGATGAGGAATGAGAGTTGCGGCCAGTTCATCACACAGTTGTCTCTGCTACTCCTCCAACCCCACACTCTACCCCTAAACTCCACCATGGGGTCCTCCATGGGCAGTAGCTGGACATCTGTCCCACTGTTAAATTCCATGGGCTGCAGAGAGACAGACTGCCTCACTGTGGTCTTCACCACAGGCTGCAGGGTAATCTTTGTTCTAGCACCTGGAGCACCTCCTCCTGCTCCTTCTTCACTGACCTGGGTGTCTGCAGAGTTCTCTCTCACATATCCTCACTCCTCTCCATCTGCAATTGCTCTTCTTCCCCAGCAACTTTTTTTCCTCCCTTCTTAAATATTTTATCACAGAGGTGCTACCACCATTGCTGATAGGCTCAGCCTTGGCCAGGGGCAGGTCCGTCTTGGAACAGGCTGGGCACTGGCTCTATCCGACATGGGCAAGCTTTCAGCAGTTTCTCAGAAAAGCCACCCCTGTTGCCCTCCTTGCCACACAAACACAATACAGGCAGCTGCGTGAATCCACGATAATATGCGCGGAAAACATAGGGGCATTTTAAGTGTATTATAATGCTCATTTGTTCAGCTACTCAAGATTTTCAGGGCTGCCAGTTTCATATGAAGACAGTCTACTCATCATTGAAAGCCAAACTTCTTTGCTTCTGGTCCTCATCATGCGTTCTGCTTTAAAAACAGGCAGTTGGAAAGCTCTGGATGAGACTATTAAGATGGAAGCTCCTGGTAGCATTCAGAGATCATTGTTAACATGGGTTAAGTATTGGCTACTTTTAGTCAACCGTGTAATTAAAGAGGCTTCACCTCACACCACATACACATCTTCTGGTTGCATGTGCCACAGTGCCCTCAGAGCACACAAAATCCCTGAAAAGATCAACACACAGAGTTTTCAACCTGTTCTGGAATTAGAAAATATTGCCTTAATTCCTGCCTCTCTTGCCAGTCTTCCTGATCAGTCTGCTCTCTCAGCCATTACAATTCCAATGTAAGCGTGTAGTAAGTGTATGAAAGTCCATATAAAGCAGCTCTGAGCAATGAGTTGCCAGCGTTAATGTTTCCTTTTTTTGCAGGAACTCTTCTGTGCTTTCCAGCAAGAGGGACTGAACCACCAGCATAATTTTGCAAGACAAGCCCAGTGAAGATGAGAGGCGGTCGTCCAACATCAACCTCTCTTCTGTAACAACAGCCCCCTGAACATGGCAATCTACCGGAGCAACACAGCAATGCTTGCAGAACATGTGCGAAGGGAGCAGAGCGAGGGAAGTTAGGAGCGCTGAGCCTGCGTGTTCCTATGCTCTGCTTTGCCAGGCAGTCCTTCAGCCAGGAGAGCAAGGAGGCAGCTTCTCCCTCCAGCCCCAGATTTCACAGCTACAGAGGGCCAACTGTAACAGTAATAGCTGCACCTAAAGGTGTAACCTGCTTCGCTCCAACAGGGATGAGCAAAACCAAATCCCATACAAGCGTACACCACAAGCCTGCACAGCTGGACCAGAAAGCTAACGGGTTCCACTGGTTCCACCTTCACGAGTAAATCACCCAGAACTTACACGATGAGCTGTTTAAGAAAGCATGTACTTGAAGTATAACTTCCTAGTACCCGAGTTGGTGCCTACTCTATGTCCTGCCCTGCTTCATGCATGAAAGCCACCCTTAACCCTCCCTGAGCCGGCCTGGCTTGCAGGAAAACATCCTGCCTGTGCTGTATTGTAGGACACAGTCAAGAGCTGAAGTCACCAGCAAGAGGAGGAACTGATAGCCAGGAGACACATTGGGGAGGCTAACAGCAGGGTCCAGGACCACCAACTGTGGCCAGAGCAGCCTGACTGAACACACTGCGTACAGGGGACCAAAGGAACCGCCCATCTCATTGCAGCCTTAGCAAAGAGTCACCTGGAGCAACAGGCTGCAAAAGAGTCGCAAGAAGTACGTGGAGCCGTGGCTTTCCAGCTCTACTGGCTACTCAGCAGGAGGGATGAGGGAAATTTCCTCATTGCTGCAGGGCACCCAGGAGCGCCTTGCCTCCCCATGTACCCACCAGGCAGGCAGCTTCCACTCGCCCCTGACTGCCAGTTCCTGCCATTAGCCTGATTAGCAATAATTAAGAAACCAATTGAGTTGAAACCAGAGGGAAAAAAAACCCAACAACAAACAACTAACTCAACAAACCCAACATCTCTCTGGTAACCTATCTGCCTCCTCCTCGACATATTAACTCCAGATAGCACAAGCTGCTGCTTTCAGTCTGCATAAGATAAAAGGTGCGACAAGCCGACCTGAGGTTGCCATGGAGACCAAAAATCTTTCGCAGTGCCATGGTAACTGACTCCGGGATGTGCTATGAAAAGCTGACTGCACACCCTAGTTGAGGTTTTTCATATTTTTAAACCAATTAACTGAGAGTTCAGTTAAATTAGTTTCCGTTTAAAGAAAGGCACTGTCAAAATCTAAGATATATTAGTTCGTATCTTTTTTCTTAGCAAAACAGAAGAAAACAACCTTAGGGATATTACCAAGGTCCATTTGATTATTTTTGAAAAATCAAAAGCTTTATCTTTTCATACAATAAATTCAGTTTTTATATATTTATACTGAATTAGAAGAAGGCAAGGCTGAGTAACTCTAAACCAGCTTCCCTTAGGGCACCAGGCTGTACTCCTTGCACAGCCACGTCTCTGACATCACTAGAAGTTCTTGAATGGACAAGAAATAAGCTTCTAGAGGAGAATAAGTAAGGTTCCAGAAAAACTTTTAAGCTACACATCATAAAGGTGTGACAGTAGCTGGACATGATACAGCTGCATGTGTAGCCAGGTCAGTCAGAATGGAACTTGTCAGTCAAACCTTTGACTTCTCTGTGCCTCAGTTTCCCCACTGTAGTAAGCAGTGATTCCTCTCTTTCTTTGCAGTATTCTGTGGTATCAGAGGACTGAAAACTCCCAGCTAACATCAGCATATATTTCAATTCCTTCTTCCCCCACCGCCCCAGTTTTGAGCACATGATAGAGAGCTTTCTGCATATGAGGCTACTACTGATAAACCAGTGGTTTCCAAGATGCTGCTCTGTCCTTCGATGAAAAGCGTACAGCATGTAGGTGCTGTTTTTTCAGGTGAGTGAGCAAGGAATGTAACATAGCTTAACCTTTCCCTCATGACTCGGAAATAGTGAAAGTTGACCAGAAGCAACAAATCTACGATAATGTGATCTCCAGGGTAATGCTGAAAAGGCTAAGCAACACCTGGGGAATACCTGCCAGTGCCACAGGCACTTGTTTGCAATGCTGCCTTGGTAGGATGAGGTGAAGAGAGCTCACGTCAACAGCCACGTTCCCATGCTTCCTAGAGTGCTTCCCAGAAAAGTCTTCTAATTCAGAAATCTGGTTTGAATCCAATTCGTGTATTTTGGGGGTCGGAAATCTGGCCCTCGAAAGTGAGAAGAGTTATGAAGAAGTAAAGAACATGTTCATTTCAGGGATGTAGGTGGCAGAGCTCTCCTACTGAAATTGTGTAAAGAGGTGTCCTTATTTGACCCAGTTGTAAAGCAGTACCCAGTCATCTGTGGTGCGGACAGAAAACTGGACAGCTGCAGGAGCACTCATACAGCATTCCAGGTAATAAGAGAAGTGATCCTAACCTTGCCTTGCTTTGAGGTTTGATTTTTACCTGTTTGCCTGTGCTTCAAATGCATTTTTACCTTAGCGAAAGCTTCAGCAAGAAATGTCCCACAAACACAGCAGTAAATGCTGCACAGCCACTCGAGGGTACCAGCAGGCGTTAGGAGAGAGGCAAGGCAGAAGGATACAGATTCGGGAAGTTTTGATATGAAAACAGCCATTGCTAATAAACAGCCTGTAATAACTAAGAACATTTTCTCTGAGTTTAAAGGGAGCAAGTTCAGGTTTCTATATAAGGCAGCTACTGCATCAGGAGAAGATGTACTGGGTAGGTCTAAAAAAAACCATCCCTACAGTCTGTCTTTGTTCAGAAGACAATTCGTCTCTTAGTTTTAGTTATTCTGCAATAAAAAAAAATAATCCCATTGCATTAAATATACAGAAAGGTTATTTTGTCAGAATTAATGTAAGGCACGTTCCTTCAGTATCACAAAAAGCTGTGCAAAAAGAGAAAAGGACCTCTTACACAAGAAAAATACAAGGCAAATATGACAGTAAACATGTTGCAGTCACCATGGAAATATACCCCTCAAGTTTTTGACAGGTATTTAAACAGCAAATTAGGAGTCTGGGCAAAAGACGTCCAGAGTACAAGCCAGAATTCATAGGTTTCCCTCCACAAAACGAAGGAATAATTGCTGGGAGGTAAATATAAGGACACTGAATAGAAAAAATAGGCGAGTAAAGAGTGCCAAGGAAGCAGATAGCAGATATTTTGATGGCAACTACTGGAGAACGCAGCATTGGCGGATCAACAGCAGGAATCCATCTCAGAGTTTTTCAAGAGACGCTAAAAATACTCATGAGTATAAGATGCCAAACCAGCTAGCTAGTCGAGGAGAAGCAAGAACAAAAGAGGAAAAATCCCAACATGTTACAGAGACCACTTACAAAGGAGAAGCCAGCAGAAGAAGCGAACTAAGTGAGAATGCACTGCTATCTCCAGCTGATACTCTGTTCTGCTTTATATTTGCTGCACAATTTATTTAGAAAAGGTTTTCTAAACACTTCACTAAAAGTAAAATTGTGGAACAGGCATTTGGTGTTAGAACAGTTTCTTCAAAGAGGTTCCACATTGCAGAGACAAGCGATCTAAACACAGGCTTTATCCACAAGGCATAAATACGCTTAAATATAGTCTTATCTCAATGATTTGTACTCTTACTCCAGGGATAACTTTTAGTGTTATTCTCCATTATACACAGTTATAGCCTCAATTCTACAAAAAAATGTAAATTCTCTTTCAGGGTGGCTTTCCTTTTATCTGTCAAGGATGCTAGTTAAGTTTGTCTTAAACCAAATGATTAATAAGAGATTTAAGCACATGTCAGACTGAAGTACAGGTTGAAATATTGGCTGGGAGGACAGACCTGTGCTTCACTAATGAACCTAGAGAAACCTAGTCTTACTTTGTACCACGGATTACATTTCTTGAGATTCAGAATTAAATAACAGACGGAGATAGATGAAGTATGCCTGTCCCTGAAAATAGCTACTCATTCTTCTTCATCGTACTGTAAAGTCAAACATACTCTTCTGAAAATATCCTGCGTCCTGAATTGCTGTAGCTATGTGGGGAATTGCCTGCAAGTTCTTTGTGTACTATGAACGTTCTAGAAATGGAAGCTTTCCAGATGTAAGAGAAATGACCAACAAGGAGATTAATAACAATAACAAAAAAAAAAAAAAAATCACATCTCCATTTCCTCCCCTCCTGACTTAAATACAATGCTAACTGATGGTCAGGAACAGCTGGACGAAAATATTACTCACTTTGAAGACACAGAAATTTGATTTTAAAGAGCTTAAAAATTTCATTTTGGCATAGGCAAATGCTATCATAACAACAACAACAAAAAAAAAAAATCATCAGCACTTTTGTTCTCAGCCAAAACAAATATCAAAACTTCCCCAGCTACTTTTCGATCAGTCAGGAGTCCCACATTTATACTACATACAAGTTTCTACACTGCCATACTATTCCTCAAAATACCATAAAAAAATGCTACTGTTAAAACACTCTGGGTTCCTTAGAAAAAGGTGATTTCCCAAGTTATTACATCAAAGTGTGTTCCCTGGAGATTTCAAACACAATGCCAATGGCAGAAGCCTTTAACTACAGCCTCCTCTGAGAGGACACTATTACCATTCCCCTCCTGCCCCGTTCATCAAATTAACTGCTCTTTTCTTTTTAGCTACCCTGCCATTTACCTGTTTACACTAAACACATGTTAAGAGCTGTATAAACAGCAGAAGGGCAACTAGCAGACCCTGTATTATGAGTTAGCAATCCTGATCATCACTTGAAGCAAGCAAACAAGCAGCATCGCCTAAAAAGACAACTGACTGAGGTTGCGGTATTTCTCTTTTTCCCCTCCCCTTATCTTGTGGAAGAGAACTCACAGGAACGCTTTGCAGACAGACATCCTGGAAAGAGGGAGAAGACTTTCTTAAAGGCTTGTTTGGTGAAAAAAAATAGTACCTCCAGGTACATTACTATGGAAAAAAATTGTCATCCTGAGCTGCTCCCTCCAAAGCCAGCCAGAAATTAGTCATGGGCAAACCGCAAATACCTTGAAGGTTCAGATGGGTAATTCAGAATGTCTGATGCTTATCATAATCCCTTGAGTCTGCACAATAGTCTTTATTGGAGTTTCTTGATGCTTTTACACAAAGTGGAGAGATATGAAGAATATGAAAAATTAAGTATAAAAAGTGGATGAATACTTTGAATTACAAAAAGAGCTCCATCTGAGTTTTGTGGGAGGATTGCAGTTAGCTCTTATTTTATCTAAACGGGCTTATATATCCCAAATGGCTTTCACGGCAGGACTATTTGGTGCTCTTATAAACCTTTAAGCTACATACACTACCATTAATCAGATACTAACTCGATCTCTCAAAATTCTGAAGTACTGTTTTTTAATACAGAAAAACAAACAAAAATTTGCATATTTTTGTGCTGGCAGAGAGATTTCACTGATTTGGGAAAAGGATGGGGGAAAACGGTCACAATCATTAGCTTTTTTGCTTTTAACTTGGGAATAAAATGAGAGTGAAATAATAAGTCTTATAGCAGTGAATCAAGAGAAAGAATCACTGCTGTGCGCAATGCTCTACAACATCTGATTAGATGAGAAATAAGGAGTAGTCAGAAAGACTTCTACAGCCTACAGCTCGGTGTGCAGAGACACCAAAGTGAACATAACAGTACCCATTCTTATTACGCCATTCCCATACTGTATTTCACTCATTGGACTAGATTCAAAATATTACTCAAGCCAAATAGACTTCGTAGAAACTTAGAACATGGGCCTATTTTTCCACTGCTTATCAAAACTGTAGCAGTGCTCATGGAGCTGAGAAATGAACTAAACATTCTGCAAAATGAGGGGAAACCCATCAGTTCAGGAAAAAAAAAAACTTAAGCAATAAAAGTCTGTAACACTGATAGATCAGTCTCCTAGACAGAAGCTGATGTGTCTGGTCCTAGGAGAATTCCATATTACAAAGAGGAATTTCAAACCAGAGATGGTATGTTGATGTATATTAACAGGGGAATAAAAGGAATAGGGATCTCAAGCAGAGAAAAGAACTATCATACCAGGTCAAATCATCTTCTCCTAAAAGTTCCTCATATAAAAACTTTCCATGATCTAGTTTTTGTTCCACACAATGGAAAGAACAGTTCTGCTAAAAACAAGATATTATTCCATTACTGTTCCTCTAAAGACAATCTCTCTGTGAATTCACAGTGAAAGAGGAACTAATTCTATGTGGAGCTACAAGAAGTTTATATAAGCAATATTTAACTCCTTGCACTAGCACAGTACTAAATATACTTGCTTATCTAGTTAGGTATCTTCTCTGCACACTCCATCTATTTCTCATAAAAGATCTGCTGAGCTTATCTGAAAATAATCTGTCTTTGAAGAGTGGCCTCTTGTTTTGTTTTTTTTTTTGAAAGCAAGCAAACAAAAATACCACACACACACCCCCCCCAAGGTCAAAATTTTTAAAATGTTCTTTACCTAGAAACTGCCTAAAGTGACAGAATTTTACACAGAAGGGTCAGAAGAGTGAAGGAAAAAGCATCTGAAATGCAGATAAAATCTGCTGCACAGTTCTACTGGTAAGTTGGCCTGGGTAGAGCGAAGCATTGCAGGTACATCTCAAATTCTTGCCATTTATCACTATTGTGGAACAAAATAAAAACAGTCTCTTCTTCAGAGTCTAAAATTTAGTTTTGGAAGCAACAGTCCAGATAACAGTGTAAGCTTAAAAAGACAGAAATTCCAGAAAACCAGAAAGCCAAGTATTTTAAAACTTAGAAGTACTTTCAAAAACATGATTTGCGTTTACCATAATAACTAGTATCATTTCTGATATGTAGAAAACCAAACAAGGAACGATCTGTGTGGTAGCATTGTGCTGCTATTGGGCATTTCCTCAAATGGCCACAGAGGTGCTTCATTCAGAACTTATATTCAGAATCACATGATAAATATAAAGATTACACTGACTACAGCCTTTTACAGAAACAGAAAGTGGAAAAAGCAGGTTGCAATACTGCTGAAATGGCTTAAACGTAATAGTACCATTTTTCCTCACATTTATTTAACATGAGAAGCTCAAAGTTATTGTAAAATGGACGGCAAATCGAGCTCTATATGACTATTAAAATGAAGACAAACACCTTGATACGAAATTCCTTTTACTGAGAAAAGAATGCCCAGCCTTTGTTTCCATGTACCAGGAGAAGTTTATGAAAAACAGCAGGAAAAAAAACCCCAGAGCCTGTGACACCAAGTCAGCATGAGCTTGTGTGTAATAGAACTTCAAGAGCTTTGAGGTTCTTGAAGTAGTTAATGGTCTAGTATTCCAACTTGGTGGGTATTTTTCATGTTACTGAAGCAACCTGAAGTTGATGGAAGAGTTAAAAAACTTCAAGTTCCATGAAAGGGACGAAAAAACATCCAAATCAGGTATTTTGACACCAACTCTGTAACAAATGGTAGAGACAAAGCTGGACTGCAAGACACATCGAAATCAAATACTAAGATCAGGACTAAGGATCGCTACACCCGCGCTTCCTCGGAAGATACAGCTGCTCTACGTAGAATAACTAAGAATAGTTTTGTCTCTTATCTACACTTCTAGAATTTAAGCTCCATGAGATTATCTAAGAATAACTAAGGGCAAAATTTGGTTCATGTAGTTTTTATTCTGTTTGTACCCAAAAGGCATATCCAATTATAAATTCATATCCATTCCTACTTTGGTTGTACAGGAAGTCCAAAAAGAAAAACACCCACACAACAAAAAATCTTTATTGTATTTGAAGTATGTGAAAACAGATGCTCCAGACGGTTGAGAAATGGCCAACTCCTGCATTGTTCAGGAAAATTTAATTATAAACAACCCAAAGACCCATTTAAGCCACATGTTTTGATTTAAAACAAAAAAAAAAATAGGGTAAAAGAAGAGATATATTCTTCTTGTTACCTTCTTGCTTCAGGCCTCCGTATCTATGGCAATACAGTTACCATCTCAGGACTAAAATTGATCAGAATTTTCATAATTACATTCAGACCCTCACAAATCAAGAGCCCTTTTCTGTGTTTGGTTGGAGTTTTTTTTCCCGTTTGAATTTTAGAGGGTTACTGCCTCGATAGTCTCCACCCCACCATAAAATAATGTTTTAAAAATAATTGCTCCTAAATGGCTTCTTTTTTTCTCTCTCTAATTCTCTTTACTACGAATCCAATCAGCTAGAAAATCCTGTATAAAACAGGGATGGTTTTGGATTACTTTCTGTCTCTTTCCCTCCGGCTCCTTTGATCAGTCCCATTTTATTGAAAAGCATACACTCAGCTTTAGAGAACTGTAGCACAATGAAACAGCAAGGAATGTTTGAAGGCCTGTCTTATCACTAGGCCCTCTTCTGCAGCTACAACATTATTTTTGCTGACTTGCAAACTCCTGGAAAGGCTACGAAAAAAATGATTTAGTTTTATCTTCCTGTTTTCTTTCGCTGTGTAGCGGCTTTTATTTGTAATGATTAAACACTCATGTCATCTGTGCTATTCTCTTTCATAAAGGGGTATCCCTGACCAGTTATCCTGGACGGGGAGCAAGCAGTATCTAGCCTTATTAATGAAAAAAAATTTAAAAAAAAAAAAAAACAAACAAAAAAACAAGCCAAAAAATTTAGACAGTCTCCTTCAGTTACATGAAGATAGTGACAACCAGAAGTCTGTACTAAGGATGAAAGACAGAACTGAATCCATATTTTACAAAAATAGAAAAAAAATAATTTATAAATTATAAAATAATTTAATTCTGAGGCAGCAGCCTCAGAACTGGAAAAGGAGAGGAATCGAATTGCCTTTGCTCCCTTGATTAAATGGGAGCCAAGGCAAGAACAGCTTGGAAAGGTCCAGGTTTTAGACTCCCTGTGAATTACTGAGGTGCAGATCAAGTAAACGCAAATACATACATGCTTCACACTTGCTGAGTGTTCCTGAACCAATAGTGTATCTTATTTTCTTATACCTGCATATTGGTTCCTACAGCAGCATACGCACCTCACAAAACAGTTTTTACCACGGTAAGCAGATACTGTAAAAACACGGAAGAAAGATGGGTTCTTGGCTATTGTAATGGCCTGTACTGTCTGGAACACAAGACCATAAACCAAGAGAACAGATAACTAAATCCACCCGCTGGAAATCACTGGAACTTCCCCAACACCCAGGGCATACAGGACTTGCCAGGTTTCTAGAACAGAGAAAACAGATTTTCAGCTCCCTTAGCCAAATTGTTGAAGCTATTGAGAAGACTGAAAGGGCTAATAGAGCCAAGTGAGAATTTCAGACCCAACAAAGCAAGTAAGGCGTACATCTCCCAGGCCCTAACCCACTTGGGCACTTTAGAAAATACCTGCACCTTCAGATACCTGTATGTTTTGAAACTCTGGTCTCTCTTCTCTGAGAGCTCAACCTTTTCTCTACTTGTGGCCTAGTCTTGCTTACACCTCGGATTTCCCAACAAGATCCAAGATCAAAAGCTTACTTGCAAAAGGGATCCTGGAAAGCTATTTTACAGTGCTTTTTAAAGGAGAGACTAAGCACAGTATAATATCTCTCATAAGAAAAGATTGAACAGCATTTTTATATATGTATTTTTTTCTGTTTAACCACCACAGACGTAGATTATAGGGAGTTTAGTTTCATTCTATAACAACCCACCATTGTTCCCCAACACATTATCTCATCAGGAGGTCCCATTTCAGAGAGACTACATAGACACACATTTCTTAATAGCAGAGCTAAGTGGCGGCATGATCTAGTGGATTAATTATATAACTGGCAACTAGGCTTTCCTGGTTGCAATAGGATTTCAACTTTACATGTTTAAATCAAATTTTTAGACAATTAAAAAGTGCTTGGCTTCAAGAGATCTGCATATATAGCTCACTTATTGAAAAAGTGATCATTTCGTTTTTAAGAAGCTCCTTTAATCATATTTAGCCTCACTACAATCAGAAACTCCAGGGACACCACATTCCTTTCAAAAACATACAATAAATGCCTTGAAAATTTCAAACATGGAAGTAGAAGCCAAAATATATTCATTAAAATTAGACATTTGGTAAAATTATTCTCATTAATAAGAAGCAGAACAAGGAAAACTAAGTGGAATATTAAAGTTCTTCCCAATGTTTGCCATCAGAAGGCATTTGTCTGAAAATGCCCAAGTAAAGGACTTCTATCAAACTTGCACCCAATTGCTGATGAGGGTAAAGTAGTAATATTCTAACAAACCTTTGGGTAGTGTTTTTCCTTTCCTACCTAGAAAAAAGCTTTACATTTTTTTTTGTTATGAAGTATCGTATAAGATTAAACATTTAGCACACACTTTTAAATCTCCATACGGTACCAATCTTTCTACAAACACAGATCGTGTGGCCACCAGGATTTACGAACAATGTGTGCAAGCTGTCAGACCACTGCAGTGGATACTGAAATAAAGCACGGTAGATTAGTAGATCCCATATGAATTCCTCCCCCAGGCTACCTCTTTTTCTTAATTTTTTTTTTTTTTTATTCAAGTTCTGCTAAGAATCAATGCAGAGAGAACTTTTACTCCCCTGGAGTCAGAGTACCTTAGCAAATTACCTTAAGTGATTTTGCTATAAAATTATTTTAATGCTCTAGATAGTCGCATGCTGAGATTTAGGAAGGTTTACAACAAAATTTCACTTCTAAAACAGTGCTGTGATTTACCTTTTTACAATGGGAAAGGAAACAGAGGATAAAGTCTCATTCTGATTCTTAAAATGTAAATGGTACAGCCAGCCTCAATCACAAGAGTCAATCCAGCTTTGAGAGCTCAAAGCTTTCGCACGGCTCCTTTCATCAGACATACTACTTAGATAGCTGTTAATTCTGTTTATTCTCTCCGAGGGTGGAGAATCACTGCGCTTCATTCACATCTCTCCTTATTGCTGCAGCTCCCACCTTATTTCTCCCTAGATTAGCAACTGAATAATTGCATTGTTCAATATGTATTATCCTTCCCAACATAAATTGCCCTGTTTGGTCAAATTTATGAAATAAACTGACAACCCCTCACGGCCAAGGCAGGTATTACCAAATAGTTGCCAATAAATCTCCTACTTTCCTTAACCTATAACCAATGCCTATATAGTCGTGAGAAAGATCATCTTGGCTCCTAGATTAGGCATGAATTAAGTCTAAACCAGATTTTGAATCTGACAGGAAAGTATCATTTCGATTCCACCTGATTCTAATTTCATTTGCATTGACATTTCACTGGTGTTAATTCTGCTAGTTTCATTAGGAGTGTCTGTAACCTTCACTGTAGTAGATAAAAATCAGAACCTTGTATTTCAGGTTTAAAGTTTGAAGATCTTTTTCCATCTTGAAAGATCTGCAATTGACTCTAATTCTATCTATATTAGTGAAAATCTGGAGTAACTCCATCTGGAGACTATAACTTTTTGGCAAGCAGATAGGGAGTGAAATTTAGCAACAGTTTCTTTTGCTCATGTAACAGACTGCAGCTCCAATAAAAGAAAACAGTATTAATGGTCATAACTGTAAAGTCTAAAAATCTTTCATCTCTTTTAGCATGGAAAAGAAATCACACACCATGATAAAACTCTAGAAAGTAGATGCTTTTGTAGTTAAAGATTAAATTGACATCAATCAAGTGATAATGAAACTTCCAGAAGATGCTTTTGCCAAATCCGATTAGTTAACAAATTCTAAAGAATACTAGTGCAGCAAATTCAAGAGGAAAGGTATGAAAATTTTTAGCAAGAGCTTTTATTATCTCATTGATATGTCTGTTAGGACTCGATGCTAAATGTTGCACAATGGAAGGGGAAAAAAAAAGGCTAGAAATGATGGCTTAAATTGAAAACCATCCCTCCTACAGAATCATTTTAGATTGCTGAGATTACGCACAGTATGAGTTACTGGGTTAGTAATGTGATTTGAATAAAACTTAACAATTATCTCCGAGCTACAGAGTGTCACAAAGTAATGCTTGATGGACAGAAGAGACGTAAGTGATAATATTTAATAGCAAGGAATTCTCTACTTGTCTAATATTTGAAAATAATCTATTAGGTCATCTTTACTTTTAGCACATACACTGGTTTCTACGATTATCACTATTCAAATTTCTTCCCTTTGGATGCAGAATGGTTTTGTCCAGGGAACTCATGGGTGTTGGAAGGGATTCAGGCTGCTTGCCGCTGGAGGAATAGGCAGTACACGTGCACTAGACCAGGCAGACCAAAGGGCCCAAGCGACAGGGTCCCAAAGGAAGAGAAGTAAGCCCTAACCAAGGGTCCTCCCCTCCATTTCTTGAGTTGAAGTCTGTGCCCTTATTTTCCACTTTTCCAGACCTGATCTGAACATGGTCATTCTCTTTTTCATCTCTCCTGTACGTCCTCCTTCCCTAGTTAGGTTTGTGAGTTCTGGGTGTTTTGGTTTTGTGGGTTTGTTTGTTTGTTTTCTTTGATCAGTTCTTTTGTTGTTGTTTGGGGGCCTTAGTTTCCTCCATGAAAACAAAGATGCCATGATGCTACCTTGACCGGGAGGTAGTGCAGGCTAGTGATGGCTCATTTGCATAAAATTTTCCCTCTGAACAGTCTAATCACAACATGCAAGATCTTCTGGCTTTCTAGATGATGTTCCTCTAACAGTTTTTTGCTATGTCCTATCCTGCTAGTATTAACATTTGTCCAGGGATATAAGCCAGCACCCTTACACCTTCAACTCCCTGATCTCATGCAGCTTTTCCAAAGTGCCACAGTCCTCAACTCACTATTTGCTTCTGCCCCAGCCCTTGTTCAGTACTGCTCTGCTGGCAGATGTACACAGCTCTTTAGAAGAGGTGCAAAAAGTTTCTCTACCTACTAAGAAACTCAAGGTTACCCCTAGATGTAAAGCAACACAGCTTGGAATCGCCCACTTATTGAAAAACCAGTGATACCAGTCTGACTGCTTTTGCAAATCTACAGAGATGCAGAGAATTATTACAATTTGTTCAGCAGTTACGAATTGTGTCCCACACAGATCACAGTATTTACACTTTCCTTAACGATTCAGTACCTTACAAATCTCTCTTGCTGTTTATCTACTTTTGTTGATCTATATGATAATTCAATTTGAAATTATCCTCACATCTAATATCAGCCAATTTGTGTTGCTACTATTTCCGGATCACCTGGATTCACATTCTGACCATATACTCAATGGTAGATTAAGCTATGATTTCTGCTTCCACCTGAAATTATCACATTTGAAATTAATGTTAGCTCTGGATCCAAAATTAGGTTTTTTTCAAACAATCTCAGTATTAATAACTCTTTAATAGTGAAATTTTATGAAGGGGTACAATACAAGGGTGAAGATGAGCTAATCAAAATTAAATACAGACTGTGTAAAAGAACTTTTAAAGAATATTTTTTATTTCCTAGCCTTAATGATTTTTTTTTTTTTGGCTTAAAACTGGCTTTGATATGGGCATTTTTGCTGTTTAAGCAGATCTGGCTTGAAATTAAGTGACAGGACAACATCAACAGGGAAGTCACATGAATGCAATAATTCTGAAATTGTCTAGATAATTAAATGTCAAGCAAAACAGGGACATAACTGGCCTTGGTGTAAAAACCTTATGAACTTCAAGTATTCCTTTATCAATCTCTTTTCAATAGAATGTGAAATCAGGACACATTTGGGGTGAGCTGATAGATTGGTTGGCCACTCACTTGAAGAAACGGCCATTCAATTATGCAGTTAATTTCTTTTTATTAATCTCTGCGTATCACATGTTGATCAGTCATCAAAAATTGGCATCCCTTGGCTCAAACCATCTTTAAAGGCAATTTTCACGAAAAAAAACCCTGTGCCAAAACATTTATGTATTACAATGCACAAAAGTTCCCTTTTTGGAGACAATACAGCCCTCCATCAGTAACTGCTGTACAAACTCTTCTGTTTGACTTAGCACACTCAGCAACATCTTTGTGAAAATGCTGGCTCCCATCAGTCTTTTGACAAAGGCAGTGCTTTCTAGAACTTTTGTTGAGGGGGAAAAGACAATTGAAATTCAGATGAGCCATACCCAGTGAAATCTGGATGTGCGTTCCCTATTGTTCTGTGGGAAAATACTAAACTTGGATGAATTTTGTCAGGCATCTTGATGCCTCCAGCAATGAGAAACTGACATCCTCATTACTGTTTACAAGACAATGTCCTTATTCAGGCAGCCTTTCATTTGGATGCTTCTGAATTGTCAATTGCAGAGCTAACTATGCTGTTAGAAATAACACCCAAGAGACCATGGGGCAGAAAAAGAAGCGGCCTTTGAAGACAAGTTAAGAACGGGCAGGTCCAGGCATGCAGGTAGTTCAAAAGCAGGTTTTCTTGCTAGCAATAGGCAAAGCCCTTTGGTCAGCCCCGAACTGGTCAACCAGTTGGACCTAGATGATCATTGCAGGTCCCTTCAAACTAAACTATTCTATTCTACTCTAATCTCCTAGTCACGCAGAAGATATTTGGCTCAAAAGAAATCATGCACCACTTCAAGCCCTAGGAGAGCTTAACCGATGATACAAATATTACAGACATCAAACCAAAGGCTAAATAAAAGGCCAATTGCTTTTATTTTTTGAAAATAATTGGAACTATTTTACTACATGTTTAATTTAGTTCTGCTTCATTTATAGGCCACTGCATTTCTAAATAGCTTCTTGAGGTAACTGTCCAAATCACTTCACTAGACTTATCTTGAACCAAATCGGAAGGGGACTCTCAGTCAACGCAGAAGCCCACGGAAGTCTTCAGAACTTCTAAATATACAAATATTAGAAGATGCATTTTCTTTGCATCACTTAGTAACTTATTCCAAAAAAGAAATTTCTGGATTCTTAGAGAGTCAATGTGCATTTTTCAACCAAAGAGTAGGTAACTTTAATCTTTATCCTTTCTGCTAAAACGGACCAAAAGGCAGCTATCTGGTGCTGTTTGTGTTCCCATCTGGTCTAATTAGACCTTAGAACACCAATGGGTGTTCCTCTGCAGAGCAGCATGCCTTTTAGTCTCTTGTGATTTAGATAACTTTTAAACCAGTGACCTTTCAGTAATAGCATCCTTGATTCATTCCTGAACCGCTGAGCTGCCAAAGAACTGTTATTCTATTACTAAGCATTCCAGTGTGGATTTTCACCTCGATCCCCAGATCAGAATCCACTAAATTTTACAGCTGGTTGGACATGTCCGTCTTCCTCTGGGAAACTCTGCAGAGGTTGGGGCTAAACGTGAATTTATAAGATTCACCCTTTCACAGGCTTCTGTTATGTACCTAGATTACATGTTACTTGCAGCCCTATGGCTATTAACAGTTTTCAGTTGCCATAAATAGTCAGAAATGTTCATGTCTTAGCATTTGAAAATAAAAACCAAAATACTTTGGAGAAGGATACTTCAGGACCTCATGCACTCCCGTGTCTTTGCCTTTTTAATGGCATTTACCCTTCCCAGAGAGACAATTTCAGAAGATAAATTTAAATGATTATGAAATTCTCCTCCCTGACCCAGAACCCTTCTCTAGACCTCTCACGTATTCTGTCTTTTACTGTGGGAATAACTATGTCACAGTAAGAGCATTGTGTGTCCTAGAAATACAGTAACTAACTAGTAGACAGAGGATATGAAAAGAATAAGAAGGGTGACAAGATATCCCTTTTCATATACAAATAGATAGTGTAGCAAGTAACAATTTTGGGACAAGACTTTTCTGAGAAAAGAAGCCAATGTGAAGGGTAAAAGGATTTCTATTTATATGTTACGTTTCCATTTGTATTGTTCACTACGTATGAAATCTCCTTTTTAGAATCTATGTCTCCTGGTGTCTTGAAGAAGAACAGACTATTCCTGCCTGTCTACCTCATCTACCTCTGGGCAGTCAGACCTTCTGACTCATCCGATAGTCAAAAATTTCAGATTAACAATAGTGCGTGGCTGCTAAAAATAGGAACTATAGACCCTGGAATTGAACGCAGGCAGAAATAAACACATTTCCTCTGAATATGTGCAATCAGTTGAAACATGAACAAAAGTGTTTGCATTATGCTTCTTGACTTTTATTGCATTATTTTTTTTGTGAGAAAACCCGATCTTAAACTGTCTCTGAAGTTGTTTCAAAACATCAGCAGAAGAAACAGCAACCATAGATCCTTCTGGTCTGCTTGCATTTAAGAAAGAACACCTGAATTGAGAACAGAGTGATATCCTATCCTGCTACCTAAACCTTGGTGCTCTTTACAGGGGTCTCAGAGTACAAAATTCCAATGCTCAAATAGATTGGAAAAAAAACTTTGCTTAATTTCCCTTTTTTTTTTTTGCGCTTTGTTTTGTGTCACTAATATAGCCGTTATTGAATTCATAGGAAGGACAGATTTCAGAAAAATACACTGAAAAATATGATCTGTCTGTATAATCTGAAAATCTTGCTGCTAACATTAAGTGGTGTGATCAGTTGTGATACCAGGGTATAAAAGCAAAGTAAACATCATAACCTGGAATGCAGTCCTACAAAATTTCCAGAAAAAGTCACCATGAAAGGCACAAAGGCTATTCATACTGCCTTTTATCCTGAATTTCCTGTTGATGCTGAGACCAGTAGTTAGCTTGTCCATCAGCACGATGAATTTGCATTAGTATTTCAATTATGTTCACTTTAATCAACTAAAAAGAGTGGCCTACCTGTATGACAGAATTGAAACTGCACCTGTCTTCTCAACTGACCTGCCAAAACAATTCTGTTCAAATTCAGAATTGAGACAAGTGTTCAGCAGAGACTCCGAAAGCTTAAACTTTTGATCTCCGGCATCAAGACGTTTATTGCAAAGCAGCTTCAATATCCTTGACACTAGCTGCATGCTCTGGTCTTGTAAAACGGCCCACATGAGTTACTTAGAAACTACTATAACCAATGTCAAACAGTATCAGAGTAATCAACTTAATGGTTTCCAAAGTTACAGAATTACTGTCTTCAAAGTGTAAGAATTTATGTAGTTTCCAAAAATTTCTATCAAATTGCCAGTCTTCAGAATCAAAATTTCAGGCTTGAAAAAGAGATTTTAAAAACTGTCAAAATTCAACAGGCTTTAACCAGGCTTTATATTTTAAAATGTCATCTAAACCAACCAAACAGCCCCCAAAAAACCCCAAACCAAACAACCCAATAGAAAAAACCTGTAGAGCAGAAAAACACCCCAGTGTTCCCCAAACATATTTAAACTTTGTTTTATCCTAAGTACTTGCACTTACTGCCCCAATTGGGCAGCCTTCTCTTTAAAATAGTTATTCCACATTTTTTCAAGGCTAGAGAGAAAGAATGTGATCATGCACAGCTGGCAAGCTGGAAAATAGATATTGAAGAAAACGTGAAAAAAAAAAAAACCCACAGAATTCTGAAAAACGAAATAAGATTGGCAGGGATTAAGGTGATTTAATGCCAGGAAAGAGCTCTGCAACCCAAATAGTCAAGTCTTTGACTGCTTTCTTAACTCCTGTCAAGTCTAGGCAACAATGCCGAAAACTCCATGTGGCTGCCAAAAATTATCAAAGATTGACTAACAGACCGAAATTGCTTCTATTCAATGCACCACTGAACTGGCTCTTGAGAGATGTAAGTAGACAGCTATTTGGACACAGAACCTTTGGCAACAGAGGACGTTATTGTATTTATGTCACAACTAACAAAAATGAGGTGCTCGCTCTTAAAGTGTTGGTCTACTCTAGACAAGAATGTCACGTTTGCAAAGAACATTCACAGTTGATTAGAACATCAGCTTTCCATCACCTTTAGGTGGAGTTTAGTCTGAAACTGCAAACCTTCTGAATCAGCCCGCGATTTTATCAGAGACTCAAGGAATTAAATACAGGAATTACAGCTTGCTCATTCTGGCACAGTCCTTGTTAACGCTTGAGAGAGCATGCTCTCAGGTTTTGAAGCTTCCAGAGGGCTTGGTATCGAAATGATCCTGAAATATTTCTTCTTTTTCCCCTCCTATCCTTCCAGTTTTTGTTTCCAGAGAAGGCTCTGTAATTACAACCAAGGAAACGAGAGACGGCACTTGTAGAAATTACTAGGTAATGTCCAATTTATCAATCTGACTTTGGTCAAATGAAGCGATAGGAAAATAGGAAAGAAACAGGTGCAGAGGTCCACAGAAAATCCTTACTTGGCCTGGATAGCTCCCAACAGCAAGAAGTACCATCATTCTGCCAATGTGATTTTTACTGTATTTGGAAGAAGAAACTTGAGCTACTTCCTACCTTGAACTACACTTCCTACCATCATCTACGTCTGTATCATGGATTGAAGAGATCTAAGCTGTTACAAATGGTTTGTCTAAAGAGGTATTACTATACAATCGAATTCTTGGTCTCCTGTTAGCTCCTATGAAACTGTTGTCCGTATATCAGTCACCATCGCTGCCAAACGGCTGCCTTCCTGGTAATCTTCGCAAGAGACAGACTTAACGCCAGTAATGATACTTGCTTTGTGATTTAGGCTGAGGCAGTTTGTCCTATCGCATATCTGCCCTGGGCTCTTCAGCCTATCAAAAGCATATGCTCAGTGTAAAAACTGATGTTGAACACCAGTACTAAGCCTACTTCAGTATATATTTTTCAAATCTATTTTAATACTTAAGGAATTCAATTTTTTAAAAAAAAAACAAACAAGCCACTTTAGGGTGAAGTCTTTGTTACATTTATCACTATGTTAGAGTACAAATCCAAACGATGACAGAATCAGACTATTGTACAGATAACCTCTTCAAGTTCTCTGGAACCAGAGACAAACCAGACAATTATGTCAAGCAGATTCTTAATAATAAAGATTCAAAACATATATCTCTGAAATTAAGAACCTATTCTTAATAAGAACCAAATGCAGCTAAAAGGGGTTTTGACTACAACTAGGTTCTACACAAAATGCAATCAATTTATAATCCACACGCCAGAACTTCCACATTAAGTGTCCTGAGACACTTAAAACAGCTTCTGCTGTCTTCACTGGGACTACAGTCATTAACTTTTTTGTGTTTCAGAGAAAAAAAAAAAAACATGAATCTTGCATTTAAGGCAGCACTGATTTGGTCATCAGCAACGTGTCACACTCCAATGAGTACTTCCACCTGGGACAAGCCCTGTGTAGCTTCTACATCTGCTCCAACTCCTTTTCAGCACACCTATTAGAAACTTTGACCCGTAATTAACTTGGGCAAAGTGCCAGCTGCAATTCCTGGTTGGGTTTGCCTGCATACCTGTGCATTTGTGAGCACACAAAGAGAGCAGGCCTTGCCACGCAGCACACCGATGCTTTGCTTCGGCTGTTTCCCTGTTACTGACGCAAGAGAACAGTGACCAAAAACTTTGTAAAAGTATATATATCTTAAAAAAAAAACCCAAAACAACAAATCCAAACATTTCTATCTGTTCAGAAGGAAAGACAGAGTACACTGCAATAAAGCAGAGCTTTTAAAAACCAATTTGATTCAACTAGAACTAAATGTTTTTCTTTCTCTGCCTAGGATAAGTTTGAAGCAGGCATTACGAGGGCCTGAGTTTATATAAATAACTTGCACAGATGCTAAGCAAAAATACCTTATGGTAGGTATGCGGGGAAAAAAAAAAAAAAAAAAGAACTACTCATTAATCAGTTTTATCCATATCAGCTTTTTTTAGAGAGTATTTTTTTCTCTAGAGAGGAAAATTTGATCAGTAGAGCTATACAAACTCTCCTGGCTTATCAGTGGTATTTTGTGTATCAAGACATATAAAGCAAGCCATGATTCTTTTTAATGACTAAAGCGATGTTCAACCAATGCATCTAAGATACCAGGCTACAGTAATTCTTTTGTGTAGAAAGGAGGAATAGGCTTAGAAGAAGAAAAAAATAAAATAAAATCAAGAGACTTTTTAAGTGGAGAAAAAGGCAAAATATGATTTTAAATGTCAATTGGCAATATAATATACAGGTCTAAATAACAACAGTGGATCCAAAAAACTCAAGTGCCGGAAAAGATACAAATCTGATCTTCGTGAGTAGACCTATATAGAGTTTTCTGATCTTAGCAGCCAGGTGAGAGGTGCCAAATGATAGTGAGCCCTATATTCAGAAATACTTCTATGAAAATAAAGTGAAAGAATTTTAGAGTTTTCTTTGTTGTTTTTCAAAGCCACTTGGTTAGTACATCCTCTTAAACTTGAAACTTCTTGCTATACCAGAAATTGCAACCATGCAACTTAGGTAAAACATTAGTTGTATGTGGTTAACCATGAGATCAGAGTGCAAGTAGATTCTCAAAATCAATTTATTCCCCCCCCCCGCCCCGTGGTAAAAGGAGACAACTAGACATCGATGTCTGGGGCTAAAACCAGGCATCTCTTTACAAGGAGCTGTGACCACTGCTCAGTTACCTTGAAAACATTAGAGAGCCTTTTGCTACTCCTCACCTGGACACATAACCAGGCAGGCGAGCATCTAATCAGCAGTATGAATCGCCTCACTAATGCCGAAGTGATCTCCATGTCACATTCAGAGGAACGATTCTAAAAATTGCAGGAAAACGGTCATTTCTCCGAATTCAGCGTACGAGGCTACATCAGACTCCCCACCAAAGATACAAGATACTGACATACTAAGATGCTTAGAGGGCTTGAGCAGATGATATACGAGGTGAAGCAGAGAGCACTGGGTTTGCTCAACCTGGAGAGGGCTGAAGTTGGAGGGAGATCTAGCTGATGTCTTCAGTTACAATAACCTAACGGGAGGGTGCAGAGCCAGCAGAGCCAGACTTGACTCAAAACTACAGGACAAGAGGCAATGGATACAAATTACAGCCAGAAAAACTGCAATATGTTTTTTTTTTATTTTGCTTATTGTTTGGTTTGGGTTTTGTTGGGGTTTTATTTTGCCTTTTTTTTTTTCCCCTCTGACAATGAAGGTGATCAAACACTGTATCAGGCACCTAGAAAGGCTGTGGGATCTTCATCCTACAATATACAAACCTCAAATGAAAGAAGCCTTGGAGCAAGTTGATCTAACTTTGAAATCAGCACTGCTTTGAGTAAATGGTCGGGCAAGGTGACCTACAAAGGAACCTTCCAATTTAAATTATTCTACTCTTTTGTTAAACCATAGAAAAAAAAAAGAAAACTAAGAAATTAAGGTTTTTTTACTCAGAAAGGTGCACTTCTGTTGTACATGCATTTAAAGCTAGTAAGAGATAAGCCATTACTATAAACTCCAGGTTTAAATGAGGTAAATACACGGTCATTTCCTAAGGTATGGGCAATAGTTCTCACACAGGCACTGTCCCACTAAATTAACTGACTAGTTCGTGGTTCACTCGTGCACACTTCAAACGTTTTTAAATTGTGTCTGAGTTTCAGAATTAGCAGCCTGCCTTCCTCTTTTGGTTATGATAGACTTTTAAACTTCCCCTGTCTTGTCATGCTCGGTCTCGTACAAATGCATTTTTAAAGAAATGTCTGTAGGGCAGAACATTTTATAATTATTCTTTGTCCACGGGAGTGAGCTAATATTTCTGGCCATTTTATAAATTACAGAAGGAAGAAAAAAAAAATTATTATTTTTGCACGTCTTTCCACAGAAACATTTCGAGTAGCCATAAAAATTACTACAACTTCAAAATGCAATGGCATTGCATTGACAGCAATGGCCATTATATACTTTTATCCATTAAAAATGAGTGCTAGAGATTAACCTAAATTGAAATCTGAATTTCAGATCTGCTCCGCCCACTTTGCTTCGCATTGCTCTAGCAGCAGTTGTGTGGGCTCACACAGTCAGAAGGCCAGGAGGAACCTTCAAAAGCCATTTATTACAATAATTTTCATCTTCTGAAAAGCAGAACTCCCTTTTAGGTTATACATCGTCTTACAACAATTATGTGAAGAGGGGCCAGAAACTTCAAGGTCAAATGTTATTAGATGTAGCCACTGCTAACACTTTAAGTCTCCTTTGAATTCAAGAGTAGCATGACCCAGAGTTTGAAAATTGCTAGTTTATTTCATCTCTTTAAGCACAATTTACTCCTTCTCCATGTTCCAAGGGAGAATCAAATATACTTACATCATTTTTAACAGATGTTTGCTTAGTCTTTTGGAAAACTTCCAGTGAAAGAGACTCCACAGCCTTCTTTGGCAATGTATTTCAAAGCTTCACCATCCTTATTGTTAAGAATCTCTTTCTTAATATCTACTCTGCACTTCCTATCTCTAGACTAAACATTCCTAAGCTCCAAGTCATGCTTTGGTCATTCTTCCTCTGCACTCTCTGCAGCTGGTGCGCACCTTTCTTAACCTAGGACTGGCCTCAGTGTTTCATCTACAGTCTTACCAACGCTCCGTAGGCTCGAAGGGTTCTGTCGTTTCTTCTGCACCCCGTTCTCCTGCTCATGAGTCGCAAGATTGCACCTATTCTCTTTACAGGAGCGTCACGGGCTGTACAGCTCTGTGCTGGTTTCCTAATAGGAGCTTCCTCGCTTTTCCTGTCAAAGATGCATCTTGCCTTTTTCTCAGCAATTTCCAGATGCCAGACCAGTCATTTGGGTCCCTAGCCGTCAGGGGTATAATGCTTCTTGCACTGGGAATGAGGGCAGTCCCCAGCCTACATTCCACAATGTAGCTACGTTCTCCAAAAGCACCGAGCACAGCCTAGGATGCAGTGGAAGACCTAATTCTGAATGAGTAGCCACCATTAAGAGCAAAAAGCATGAACAGGTTTCTAGGTGCATTGATCCCTAATGCATTTCTCCAGCTGCAAGGCAAATAAAATGGTTCAGTTGTACAGCTCTATGTTGATTGTATTCTTCTTGTATCTACAGTAGGCACATGCATACAGGCTACACAATTATCATTTTGGCAACTCTCTAACTTCCCACGAATAATACTGTAAACATTTAAAAATAATTTTCTGCAATTAATTCTTTTAAATTTGCTTTGGGGAAAATTAAATACAAAAATCTAGGATGCTATAATCTTATTTCGCAGCATTAAATATTCCTTTGCTAGGAAGTACAGATGTTAACCATGTTAGGATAATTCAACCTTAACTACACATCCTGTTTTGGATAACTGGTAATAAAGCAAAAGATGCGAGTTAGTCTGTTGTGCAGAGAGCTTGATGTTGCAATAGAAAACTTCTACATTTCTTCACCTGCTGTGTTCAATTACGGAATCTTAACATGAGCTTTGGCAAGACAGACATATTCTTTTCCCTTCCTTGCTCCCTGCCCTCCTTTCCTCTCTCCTCAATTCCTTCCCAGAAGGTGGAACAAATAGCTCTTTTCTGGTTTGTTGTTCTGAACAATATAGTCGCCCGCTCAGCTGAGGCAGGCGGCACTTTCTTGACTTCTGCGGAAAGTGGCTGTTGCTTTGCTTAACACCTTTAATTTAGAGTAACGAGGCACTGTAAATATGTGATTACAGGCTATAAAATCAGACCTTCCAGTGCTTTAAATACCTGGTGAAGCTGTCTTATATTCTTAAGGCCTCTTATCACGTTGAAAAGTTTTGGTGCAGCTCCCTTCAGAAACGAAAACATTTCAAGAGCCCCGAGTAAGCCTTTAGAATGACTGCTGTCAGACTCCAGAAAAATTTTCATACAGCATGCATTCAGTGAAGTGACCACATCATCATTTTTTTAGTTTCTGAAAGGAAATAAGGAGTTGCATGGTAAGTAAACATTCTCCTGGGAGGTTAGTGTGCAGTGCATGAGGATGAAGAGCATCTGCCTGTTGCAAGTAATGGTGGGAATGTGAACTGAGGATTTTATGAGCAAACATAATAATTCTGCAATTCCTTCTCCAGTTGTCTAATCCTGTTCTTGTCAGTGAATTTCATAGACACTAAAGGCAGAAAACTTATAAAGAACATTTTTTTTTTCCCCAGGTAATTCATAGGTGCCTACAGAAATATAAGAATTCCAAGATATTCAATAGATATAGCAATAAAGCATAAAAATAAAAGCCCCTTTCTAAAGTATACATGCTATCTAGAATAAATCTGGCAGTTACACACTATTTTGGCTTGCAAAAAGTGATATTCTGTAATTCTTCTTTCAAGTCTCTGTTACTATTTTATTTCTGAAAATAAGAAAACCTCCTTCCTCTTGTCCTATACAAAACAAGGGACTATTTCCTTTTTACTCCTAACTTTCAGCATGCAGGGAAATCATAGAATAGTTTTGGTTGCAAGAGACCTTTAGGATCATCAAGTCCAGCCACTAACCTGGCATCGTCAGGTCGCCACTACACCACGTCCCTAAGTACCAGATCTAAACATCTTAAATACCTCAAGGGATTGCGACTGTTCCTGGGCAGCCTGTTCTAGGGCTTGACAACCTTTTCTGTGAAGAATTTTTTCCTAATATCCAATCTGAGCCTCCCCTGGTGCAACCTGAGGCCATTTCCTCTTGTCCTATCGCTTGTTACTTGGGAGAACAGACCAACTCCCACCTCGCTACAAACTCCTTTCAAGTAGTTGTAGAGCACAATGAGATCTCTCCTCAGCCTCCTTTTCTCCAGGCCAAACAATCCCAGTTCCCTCAGCTGCTCCTCATAACACTTGTTCTCTAGATCCTTCAGCAGCTTCACTGCCCTTCTTTGGGCACGCTCCAGCACCTCGATGTCCTTCTTGGAGTGATGGGCTCAACACTGAACGCAGCGTTCGAGACGGGGCCTCACCAGTACCAAGTACAAGGGAACAATCACTTCTCTAGTCCTGCTGGCCATGCTATTTCTGATACAAGCCAGAATGCTGTTGGTCTTTTTGGCCACCTCGGACCACTGCCAGCTCATACTCAGCCAGCTGTTGACTAGCACCCCCAGGACTTTTTCCACCAGGCAGCTTTCCAGCTGCCCTTCCCCAGGCCTGTAGCGTTGCATGGGGTTGTTGTGACCAAAATGAAGGACCCAGCACTTGGCCTTGTTGAATCTCATGCCACTGGCCTTGACCCATCAATCCTGCTAGCACTGATTCCATTTACTGAGTTTGGGATAAAATTTATTTTCTTTATGAGACCTGTCTGAATAAGCAGCACTTTATGGCGGACTGAAAAAAATCAAAATAATTACTGTTCCAGAGGAAAGGTTTGGACTTCCTTCTAAAGCATTCATCATTAGAGGAAAGCCTGACGGCTTTAATCCTTCCAAGACTTCAATAAAGAAATCAAACCACAACATCTGATGCTTACTACGTGACCTTCGCCAGAGAGAACGAACAACAGTCAATAGCAACAACTGCCTCGTCTCGCTTGAGCAGAGTCCTCATTGGAGGAGCCCTCAAGAATCAGATCTTCCCTCCACATTACCCACGGTCTGTACAAAGCTGCTGAGAGAGCTGCTAAGATAACAAATACTGTCATACTGGCAGTCTGTGAGCCAACCCACAGCTCTAAGTCTTCTTTTTATCACATGTAAACAGCACCATCCCTCAGCTTTCTCAGTGCCTCTATGAAAACAGCATGTGGAGGCATGGTATCTACCTACAGCTGAACAACCTACACAAGACTGACTAAGAATTAGGGTTGGTTTTTTTTTCTCTCCTCTCAAAGACATGCGTCCTCAGATTTTCTAACTGGGATTTATTTAGTCTCATCTGGACTCCTTCAGATGTTGTCAAATAGCCATTGTACCAAGAAAGCCCACTTTGGTCCACGTCTAGAGAGAAACAGGAGCAGAGAGGAGAGTATCACCTAAGTACCTGCAGACACTGCCATACATACCTTGGAGCTCTATGCAGTTGGAAGCACAAATCAGAGACACTTTCCTGCAACAATACTCTGCTTCATGTTCCAATAGTTTGCCAGTCCCTATTCAGAAGAACAAATCTTCTTGAGATTATTCTTGGCTATCACAGAAGTACCTTTTTTCCCTTGTCCAAGCCTTCTTACAAAATCTACTTTTCACCGACACAGTTAAACACCAGCAAATGATGTCACAACTTTCAGAGCAGCTAAGCCTATCATGTAGGATTACATTAAGAGAGAAAACTGATCACACACTCATTAGTTTCAGAACTAAATGCAATTTTTTTTTTCTTTCTCTCTCTCCTGTGGAGCAAAATTCTACCTACCCACAAACACAAGCAAATGAGTAAATAACAAAATCCTGTGACTGAAACAAGTAGCTGCTTTCTCCAAACTGCAAAGGAATGGACTGAGAACATTAATTTTTTAATATTTTTGAGATACACAGATATCACAGTTACATAGTCCACAGACACATTTCAGTGGATAGTCTCCAAATTACAGCCATAGATGAGAATATAAAACCCACTAAGTAATCACTACAAGTCTCACTGCTGTAGTCTGATAGGAAAGACTCCCTTTCCTCCTAGAGAAATCAGTTTATAGTAACTAGGCTAGATGAGTGACTAGGAAAGGATTACTTTTAGAAACCTTATGAAAAACAAAGTTGTAAGTAGAGTCAGTGGTTAAGATTTATGCATCCCTCGTGGTAGGGATAACCATGGTCTTCATAGTACCCTTCGTCAGAGACTGTGTAAGCTAGAAAAAGCAGACCCAAGGAGGTTTGGTGTTATTAAAATCTTTAGTGCAATGTGCAATTCCATAGGGTCAGGCTGCAGTCACTTTCAGACTCAACCATGCTGTGGGTGAACCACCAGCTACTGAAGCTTCCAAATAATGACTCAGCTCATTAAAAAGAAACTCAGTCACTGTCAAAGCCTCTGAATAAGAGCTCAAATAGCTGAAGGATCCCTTTTCTTCCTTGGGGCCAAGTACTTGAAGTCAGTTCATGGCAAATAAGGCTTTGCTTCCTTGGTTTTGCGTTCAAAGATAACGCAGCTTAAACGAGGAGGCAGAGAGGACTGTACAGGTACAAGTCAATGCATACAATTTTGGCTTTTCCCGATGAGAACCAATCTGGTTTTGGGACAACTCTGTGGGAAAATCTTTGATTTATGACTGATTCACAATTATGTAAAACCTTCTGCTTTTCCAAATGAGTCTTGAGATGATTAATAGTGACCCCAAGAGGGACAGGTTACAGTGGTATTAGTACATCAGGACACGAACATCTTTCACATCGCAATGGATATCGTGGACTTCTCTCCCATTAAGTGCCAACCGAGGAACAATTTTAAGAGACCAGAAGAGAAACATCTCACTCTTTTGCAAACTTCCAAACCTCCCCTGAAAACTTTCTCAGCTGTTTTTATCTTTAACCTATAAATATTTTTATCTGTAAAAGTAATTTTACATAAATATTTGATGCTAGACTTCATTATGAATCTGAGTTTAGTAACAGAGACTAAGACAGAACATTTCACAGGCAGCATTTTCCAATACAAAAATCATTTAAGCATCTGCCGACTGCAAGAATAAACATCTCTACCAACTTGTCAGAGCTTGTCAGGCCTATAATTATGTTCCACAGCATTAAAGAAACTACTTTTGATTGTGCGGGTACGAATTGCAAAAACAATACCCAATTACGAAGGCTCCAAACAGAAGAGGCTCAGTGGGAACGTGCGCACTGTTTACTGACCAAGAGCTCTTTATCTGTTGCCTCCCTCTGATGCGTGCACAGGCCCTGGCAAAAGTTACCCCTCTTCTATCACCTAACTGCAAGGGATTTTTATTGCAAAGCTGATCCGCGCCTCCCTTGCTACAGGGACTCCAGTATCTCGGCATACCACGGACAGCCTACAGCCACCCCACCTGACACTGCTGCATCACCGCGTCTTAGCAGCTGAAGAAAGTTGTATGAGATCTGTTGCTCAATGGAAGTCCTCCAAAGAACATATTTAGCACTGATGATTCGGGAGGTGACAATATTTTCTGTATATGGCAGCACGGTCACCCTTCCCACTCAGTTGATTAGATGATGCCTTTTGAAATCCTCACTGCAGTTCCAGCTGTAAATGGTATCCCGCCTTACCTCTCATCCCAAACTCTGGGAACGTTGCTTTGTGCTATTATGGAGCCTTCATATTCATCTTCCTTTGCACCCTAGACAGCTGCCTACATTTAAATAGTACACAAGCAGCTTCCTTATATCCAATTACTAACATAAGAAGCTAAGGTTACAAGTTTTAGTATTTACTGACTTCAAAGAACAAGGGTAAATACAGCTTTTAATAACAATGCTATTTTTAAATTGAAAGAATGCATTTCCAGCTTGCTAACCCCAAAAAAGTGTGACACTATATTAGGCAACAGACAGAGTTTAATTTTGCCCAAACCACTATGACACTGTAAGATAAGCAAAGAAAACCCTCAGGAAGTCACACCAAAGAAAACCCACTCCTTTTGAGCTCCACCCTCAGAGTGTCATTCACCTGAAGCCTGATTCCTCTTGCACAGAATTCAGCAGAAAAAAACCACCAACTGACTTCAATCAAAGCGGAATTAGTCTGCTGACATTCAAGACCTCCTAGTCATAATTTTCTTTCAATGAGACAATCATCATTCAAGACTGGGCCCATATGGTCTCGTTTGGTCTGCCTGTACTTGAGGAAGTTCTCTGTTGTGTCATAAAACAAAGTTCTTAAAGAGATTAAAAAAATGGTATTGCAGGTAATGTTTCAGTCAGAACTATAATCTCTATCCTGACTATAATCTCTATCCTGAAAAAAAAAAATCTTTAAAAGTAGCTGCACAAAATACATAGTGTAAGAAAGATTTTCTTGATAATTTATTTATTCTTTGCTTTCTTGCTGCTTTTTAGTCTTGGCACAGAGTCAAAACACCGTTCATGGCTACATATGCAAAATTTTACGAAGCCGTAAAAGGTTTTTGGCTCATATCCTCCTGTAGCTGAATAATACTCCTTAACTATTTCTAAAAACACCTGAGAAGTAAAAAAAAAAATTACCAGTGTTTTAGGAAACTCCTGTACAAAGTACTAGAAGAGTTAGAAACCCATGACCAGCTTAAGCAAAACGATGCTTAAAGGAGAAGCAAGCTTTAGTCCATGCCTTCTAATAGCAGCTGAAGAGTATAATTTCAAGGGGTCTGACTGTTACAGCAATCCCTACGGCTGCACACTGAGTCGCTGGGCAAAGGTCATCTGAATGGAAGCAGCCCTGCTCTTCCAAACACACGCCTGTTGCAGCACAGAAATGCACAGAAACAATCTGTAGGAAGCTGTCAATATATTCCATATTTCACTTCGAGGAGAGACAAGCTCATATTTGAACACCTCTTTTCTCCAAGAGTACGGTGTTTCTTACACATGACTGTCATTCGCAGAGTACAGCAGGGTCCTCCAGCCACGTGAAGGCAGATCTAAGGACCATTCCTTTCCCCCTACTCATTCCCCACTCCATCCATAATCCCTCCCCATGGCATCTAAACCATCCTTCCCAAGCCTATTCCCATCTGTGTCGAGCACAATCAGCTGCTAAACATATCCCTTCCCACAACATGGCAGAGCTCTGCCGCTTCTGCCAGTGCTGAGGATATCAGGAGCGACGGCTGACGCTGTGAGGTGCCATTTACCCTGGTGGCATCTGCACCCTCTCAGTCTGTCTTTGAGCCGCAACAGAAACGGCAACGGCAGTAGCAGGCAGCACACTCCAGCAGGCAGAGGAAGGGTGAAGTGCTCTGATAACATTCTGCTCAAATGGTTATTCCCCGTCACCTTTGAATAAAATTTAGTAAGTTGAATGGAAGTGTTTTCAACCAGCAATCAGGCCCATATTTGATCCTAGCTGTTTTACTCCAGGAGAAGGTATTCTTCCATTTTCTCATAAGGGATTACATGAAAATGCATCATGAGATTTCCACCTTTTTTGGTAGAGAAGAGAGAGGATTCGTCTTTATTACAGGTCTGTATCGGAGCTAGTCAGCCAGATTTCATTTTATTTCAAGTTGATGGAAAATAAGAAACATTTCTAGGCTAAGATTCTACCAATTATTTGAGACATCTACCTTCAAGCAGATGAGTCTCCTCTCAGACATGGACTGCTGAATCCTGTCCTACTATGAGCTGACCAAGGAAGTACAAATGTGTGCATTTCGTTACAGAGGCGTCCGTGCTTAGCTCTGCTGTTTGTTTAGATAAGGCTGCTAGAAGATTGGAATTTCAGTAATCATTCTGAAAAAGCTCCCTGAGTGGATCGGTGGAGCAGTCAAATTTGTGTCTTTAGCTTACTGGGCAACTGTTCTACGTAAGGCTCATTTTCTAGCCTATCAGGGATAAAAACTTTTAAAGGTATTACCTTGGCTTTTGGTGGTGATTTGTTTTACTTCAAACTGGTCTCATTACATTACAGCTAGGTCAACGGAATCGCAAACTAGCATCAAAGGCAGTTTGGATTTTCAAGAAATGTTACATTTCACTTAAAACCCACAAAAGGGATGAAGACTACACAAGAGGATCTCAATTTTACAACTGTGCTACAGTCAAAGTGTATAAAGCGGTGCAATAGAAACTGAGAATGCAACATCTGTTTCTCGTATTGCGTGTACAGCTGTATCGTGTGGGTATTTTGCATGGGACCTAGAAGCTGAATGTTATTTTGCTACTACGAGTCTAATTAGGAAAGTAGAAAATGTACTAGTCGCAAAAGAAAAACAGCACCATCTGGGCAGAACTCTTATTTCTCAAAAGAAGCGGTGGCAATTAAAGCAAAAATCGGTGACCTTGGCTGAAGTATGTAACATGCAAATATCCAGGGAAATACGTTCAACAAAACGTCTGACTCCAGCGTAGAAGGCTTACCTTTGATTCATAAAGACACCTAAAGTGACAGATACAGAGGTTAAAATAAAACACGACGCAATTCCTACTAAAGGGGTGGCAAGGTGGGAAGATAACGCAACGGCACTTTGGTTTAGGAGCGGTGAGAGATGATGTAGATACAGCTATTTGAACGTATATATTAAATATTCTTTTCTGATGAAAGAGATCATTTGTGGTATAAGGCATTCACACGGTGACACTACTGATAAAACACTGTACTGAGGATTCTGTCGTGTCATTACTATCAGCACTTGCTATCTGCTACTATCTGCTTACTACTAGTTGTGGAATGCATGTTTCCTGTTTCAGTAGGATTGGTAGGAGTACATATAAATGATTATTATTGACATACTGAAGTCTTGATTGAGTTGATTGATGTGAAATATGGGTTTCTGTAACACTGCAGAGCAGGCTGAATACACTAAGGCTGCAACAGTGTAAACAAAGACTAGGACTAGTCAAAAATGGGAAGTTCAGTACTGTCACTTGGTATTTCAGCACTGTTTTGTTTTTTTTTAAAATCGAAGATGTGTGCCAAAACTCAGTCAAAAAGCCAAAACATCATACATATTTTGCAGAACATGAAGTACCAGAAAATTTCAAGTAGAAATGCCAATATTTTCTGTTTAGACATTAACGTAAAATGAAACTCGCAGCTATACTTTGAATAAAAGCATTTTGTTTTGCATGGAACATATGAGTCTGGTGACATACGGCAACAGTCAAACAAAGGGTATCACACCAGTGAGAGCCCCAAAGAAAGGCCTAACCCAGACAGAGAACGGGGACACAAACTGTCCAAATAGAAACGCTCATAAGGAATCACAGCAGCTCAAGTGAACAGAGATTAACATCAAATTGAACTGGAATACATTAGTTCAGTAGCTTGAATCTATAAAGTGAAACGTCATTTTGAATTCCAAAAAGAAAAATCAAGAGGTATGGGCAAAACTGTAGTTTCCCCATGAGAAAACGTGTTAGGAGAAAATTGCTAATGCCTTAGGAAAAGAAATATGTGTATGTGTATATCTACATATATTTACATACATAATATGCATTTTAGAATATAATCTCCCTACAAAAATCTATCATTTTCCCTAAAATCTGTAGAGCAGAACAGTTTCTTGATTGCAATGGAAGCAGGTAGCAGAGAAGGGTCAAGCAGGGCTGGCAGTGATACTAAGGCGGCTGTCGTTTTCTCCTTCCCTACTACACCACCCAGGGAGGCGCCCAGCAGCTCACCAGCCAGCCAAAATCATTCAAAACCCACCTGGACACGTTCCTGCGTGACCTCTAGGGGATCCTGCTCTGGCAGGGGGGTTGGACTAAATGATCTTTTGAGGTCCCTTCCAACCCCTGACATTCTGTGATCACCACGCAGCCGTAACCCAAGGCACAGCTTCTGCCAGCTCCAGGCAAAGCACCTTCCCCAAAAGGTGACTGCTGTCTGGAGCACCTCCTTTCTGCAGGGTGGGACTCCCAAAATTGCGGTTGCCAAAATAATGTCATCTTTGAAACAGTTTATCTCCAGGCACTAGCAAAATGGGTTTACGCATCAGATGAAGCAAATTCTATTGTGAGTCACACAGCAGCGTATGGCTCCTCATGCAGGCTCTCAGAAGCAGGCTGATGTTTGTTAATTAGCTCTAAGCCCTGTTTTTTTGTCAGCATTTGTTTTCCACTATTTTCACTAGATGCTATTTCACCCCAAGTCTGAAGCCTTTTTAATCTCCCGCCCCAAATATTTGCTGTGTTTCTTTTCTGTGGAAACCCTGTACTTCCTCTGTGCAACACACTATTTGTTGGGATTGCGGAATCATGCGGGTCCCTAGGTGGGTTCGTTCATCTCTAGGATACATAATAGGAGGTTGTGAGCCCACTCCCTCTGCTGCTCAAGCAGAATTAGCTTTAGTGGGTTTTGCTCAGTCATGACCCCCTTAAGTAATCTTAGATCATATCATCCCACAGACTGAACATGTCTTGATTTCATAATAGAAATGAAACATCTTGGCACTTTAGCTTTCCTCATGCAGCACTCCATCTCCAGTGTCTAACAGATAAAATTACTGTGGTAACAAGGAAAGAATAGGATATTTTTTTATTTATCTTTTTTTTTAAGACCACGATAGCCTATCATCAGAGATTTCCCCTCTCCCTTGCAGGTAAAGGAACAAAGTCACTCTGTTGTGTTTGTTTTTATAATAATTGATTTTCCTCGCTTTGTATTTATGTTAAGAGTTAATTGCAAGCTTACAGGCCTGGCGGTGGTGGTGGCACCAACCAAATCCTGTATGTGCCTTCTAACAATCACACTGCAAAACACCGTCACCTGGGCACGGACTTCAAGTACAGTTTTGGTATGAGAAGGGTTGGGATCAATACTGTCCCACTGACCACCACTGGCAACATCTGGGAGACACTGTGAACTTAGCCGAGGACATTTGCTGTTAGATAAAGCGATTTCCTTTAGGAAAGTTTGGGGTTCTTCCATCCTTTTCAAGACCATGCAGAATCACATCAGGAATCATGCAGATGTCAAAGAACAGGATTTATGCATTGAGCTGCAACCACTTCCAGAATGGGTGGGCAGGGGGAGCAGCAGCAGAAGTAATTTCCCCCTCCCTCTCCTAGGCAGGGAGGAATAGGCACAGGGATTAATATTCAGGTGGTATTTTCTCATTTGCAACGCTGGTCTTTAACTCCATTTCTTAAAAGGAAAACTATTTAAAATTATTTAGCTTGACAAGGCTGAAAAGCTTTTTTTGTTTTATTTTAAATCTCTCCAGCACTTCCCCTTCCCTATTATTTATTCTGTGAGCTTGGAAACACTTGTGTCAGGTTAGCTCTTAATTCTGCCTGGAGGAAGCAGCACATGAGGCAAGTAGTACAGGATCTAAGATCTATCTTGTTTCTTACTGGAGACAGCAGTGACTTTCAGATAGTGCTCCAGATCAGGGGAATTTAGGGAAGACAGTGGTCAAATTGAAGGTATAATAGCATTTATTTTATCCTTCTTCAAGGTTTTCACCAAATAGTTGCTGAGGACTTTTTCCATAAACAAGATGTCAATACATTTTTCTACTTGTTTTAAAGCAAATAGCAAAAGGGATTTCTTTAACCTAAACAGACCAGGCTAATCTTAATTACACTGTAGAGTTTCAGACAAAATACCATTAAAGTATAAAATGAAATCTGTTGCCCCAACATCATACCTTCTCAGATCAAACCCTCAGATCCTCTTGGAGTCTTAGTGTTCAATAGTATGTGTAATCATATTACGGTTATAGCTGAAATTAGGAGGAGGTAAGTAGTAGCAAGCTGAATAAAACATAATATATCCTTTTAAGCATTCAATAGTTTCCAGTGGTCAGGAGAAAAAAAAAAAATCTTCTCATGGATACTCTAAATTTGCCCCCGTAAGGAGACTGAACTACACCTGTGCAAAGTCAAGTACCATAACTGCATCCCCAACATCCTGTAATGCCAGAGAGATAAATCGGTTAGGTTATTTTACCAGAAAGCTCAGTCTTGTACTTGAGACCAGAATTCTTCAATAGGTTGTGATCAGATTCTGTTTTATCTCTACTGGCAGAGAAGCTTGAGAACAAGTTGGGTTCAAGTACAACCTCTGCCTCTCTGGACAGCTGTTTGCTCCAGCACAGCTATCAACAGCCCTACAGATATACCTGTAGTTAAATACCTCATTGAGTAACTCAGTGATCCAGTAGCTATATGGCAAAGCTCATCAGCACAGCCACAGCTTTACAGAGTAGCAGACATGACTTAAAGAGACTACCACACTCATTTGTTAAGATCCAGAGCTTATTTAAATATATATGCACACGTATCAAATAGTCTATGTCCCTCGCTGCCCAAGTCCTGACCACCCTGCAACATAATTAAGATATTACGTATGCTTGTGAATCAGTGCTAGAACGTCATACAACTACAACAAAAAATATACCTCAAATTCTCCTGTGGTCTGTTTCAGAATGTGTCAAGCAAACAAAATGGTTGAAAATATGATTCTTTCAGATTTGGGAATATTTACGGAATAGTTTGTATATTCTGAATGAATCTTATGTGAGAGTCAACGTGTTCAAACAACTAAAAATAGGTCTAAAAAATTTTGATGAGCAAGTACACAATACTTCTTGGAATTTTATTCTTTAACCTATTAAGGGCTTTATATATTTCATCTACTTTTTGCAACTTCTGTTTGTCTTCTTCTAACAGTCTGGAAAATATCAATATTTAAAGATATAAGCAGAATCCTAGGTCGAGATCTACACCTCAGTACCTGAGGCGTCTCTCAATGGGATTACTGCCATTTACTTCACCTCCCGCCCTCCTTCCAAAAAAAACCCCAAACAAAACCAACAACAAAACAAAAACCTAAACAAAGCAACCCAAAACATACCACAATGGAGTTAAATAAGCTCCCCAAGGAGACATTTTGCACTTGGAGGAAGAGGTAGACACAATCTTCTACTTATTCTCTCATTACCGTATTTCTTGAGCAAATTAATGCAAATTAAATACAGATGCAGCAACCTAGGTTAAGAGGATGCCATTGGAAAAAAAGGATGTTTCTTGCCCAAGGAAACAGGTGTTATCATATCAACAGTCAAAAGAGAAGCACAAGCAGAAGTAAAAGAGCTGTCCAAATCCAGACAAACGACATATAGAACTTAATGCAAAATTCTGGGCGTAGTTTGGAGCCATTGTTTCTAGTTACATTGCTTTATTTGTAATAGGATTCCTTTTCTTGACTACTAATCTTGCAGGCATGAATGCATCTCATTTAGATGAAAAACTGAACAGTAACCAGAAACTGCTTTAGGTTGATATAAACTTCAGTAGAGGATTGAACCACTGCCCTGGACATCCTTTCTGGACTTCTCACAAATCCCCGTGCCACTACTCAAATAACTAAGAAAAACAAACCAACCAACTAAGCACAAAATCTTGAAGCAAACTAGCGAGACACGACGATTCTCTGCCTCTGGATGTCACACACCAAGCATGGATTCCTTTCCTAGAAGTTCTATTCTAGTTTTAGCCTGACTAGATAGAGGAAATCACTTCGCAAAATTCGGCAGCCCATGTAATTCCAGAGGTCAGAATCAATGTTCTCAATGGACCTTAATCTTTCACCTGTGAGTATAAATATAATGAACTAACATCCTCACATACAACTCCCAGAGGTCTGAATATCGGTGATAAACCTGCATGTATTGCCTCACCAGCAAGGGCGGGGTGTGTGAAAGGGGAACCCCACAACTTTTTTTGGTTTTGTTTTTGTTTTCCTCTGCACACTGAAGATAAAGAAATACAAGAAAATCTGGCCACCATGCCAGAACATCCTTTACTTACTCAATTCCTTCCCTTTTATATCATTGCTACCTATAACAACAAAATATAAGAAAGCGAGTTTCTTATACTGTAGACCCAAACTAGAGAAAGTTTCAGAAAAAGTGTCTATAAATATATCTGAAAAGCAAGATGACAGTTTGGACTGAAGAGGACAGGGCTAATATGTTCAATAAAGAAATAACAGAAGCCCCTTCTGTCTGCAAATCACTGCAATTCCCAAACAGTTTTAAGATGCAGCCTCATCTACAGTTCAAAGCATTCTACTCTCCGAGTTACAAAGACATTAGCAGACCGCACTCATCTCAATTTCTGTTTCCAGCCCCACCAGCAATGCTGGGAAGAGGAGGATTTATAGATGTTCTCAGAAGATCTAGCAAAATTTCAGATAAGTACTGCAGACTAATCAGCAGCTTTTATTTCGAAAGGTTTTAAACCACCTTACAAAAAGTACTTCCAGAAATCATTGCCGCCTTCCTTGAAACATATTAAGTCTGGGGTGCAAAGTGACTATAGTAAAGGAGTTGGTTCCAGACAGACCAAGTTGCACATTGAGAAGAAGGTGGTCAATAACCTCATTAACATCATCTCCAAAAATACCTGAGATGATGCAAAGGCCGCGATTTATCCCTGTATAGAGCTAATTCATACACTAGTCAGCTGTGATAGCAGAGGCTATGGGTAGGCTTGAACGCAAAGCACTTGATCTTGGTAGACGGAAATTTCCAGGACACATTCACAGGGAACAGGCTGATGTCCTCAGACATTTCATGAGGATTCTTGAAAAACACACCTTTCTAAGGGTAAAGAGGCTGTAAGAAGCTTAGGAAAGTTAAATGTGTAGGAATACCTTCATTTATTAAAACCATCTTCCTCTTACATTACACTTCATTTTTCTTCATAAAAGCCTTCATTTTAGAAACTTATTATGAACGGTGGGAATAGAAGGGTGACAAATTCAGGAAAAGGTGCAACTAAAAACGTGCTGAGTCCGGACAGAACAGAACTGCAGTGTTCTCTGCTAAAAGAGGTCCAGGCATGAGAACCGTCCCAGGAGGGGCATGCACTTAGAAGTGAGGTCCTGATCCACAAAACCACCACCAGGAACGATCGCTGCATAGCATTTTAGGACTAGAAGCCAATACTGTATTGTTGTGGTTTAAGAGTTAACAAATTGAGGAGAGACACACAGGTGGTAACTGTAGGACCCTGAGAAGTCACAGGGCAACTGGTATTCCCTCCCCTTCCCTGCCACACTCGATAAAAGGGACAGGAAGGTTGGGTTTCACTCTATCTTCTTTCTCGCTGGGACTCTGCGGCTGGGGTCGCACTTCAGCGCAGCCGGGCCCGGCTCCACGTGCTCTGCACAATCCATCCCCATCCCAGAGCTGGTTTGGTATATGCTTGGATAGCCCTCTTCCCTTCATACTCCTTTTTCCCTGTTTTATCTCTGTTACTTAGTATTTTTCAGCACAATCCATCCCTTCTAATTTCGTGTGAGGCACTTGCTTCGTTCTCCTTTGTATCCTCCCTTGGGAGGGAAGAGGGAGGGGGAGAGAGGGCCGATAGGAATCCTGCTCAGTGGGGCTTGCCCTGAGCCTTAAATGCAGACAAGTATGCAGCTGTAACTTGACAAAAACTCAAATCAGGAGAAATTTCCTGAATTAGAATGTGATTGGCATATATATGTACAAAGCTCCTATCCTTGCAAACAGTTCTGAGGTATCACTGACAGCCAGAAACTCCTCTACAGACTCAGGATGTCCAAATGGAAGAAACCCCTTAATTTAGTACTAACTTGAAGCTAAGGAGAAAGCTGGCACCAACACAGCCACGGTCAATGCACCGAGCAGTGAACACTGTAACATTTTATTTTGCTATTCCTAGCAAAAAGTTTGGCAATCAAGTTCTCATATAGTTTTATTCTGCTTAAAAGGGCTGAATGCCTCCCCACATTCTCTGCAATACACAGGCCAACGTGGCTCTGCTTTACCCGTCTTCACGACGCACTTAACTATTCATAACAACTTCTCAATATTTTGCACATTGGACACGTTCTGATGTTGGTCTGAGGACAATTTGTAACCCAAAGGGCACTTCATGCTTGTATTTAAAATATTTACAAAGCACAATTATTTTAGTCCACTAAGGATGTGAACTTAGACAACGTATTGTGCTTCACCATAACTACATAACAGGGGAATTCCTCTAAATAGAGAACTAAACAGGAGTTAGGACTGCTTTACTGTACATGCCTAGAAATATCTTAACACTAAAAAAAGAAAATATTTTGATTTACACTAACTTACACTTGGATTTGTCCTTTAAGCAGCCTTGTAAGCAGGCTTCTGTGATGCTTCCACTGTTATCCACTGTTAAGTATTTTCTTGCTTAGGTAGCACCAGTGAAATTTCTGCCATGGAAACACGTTTGTACATTCGTGTTGAGACTCCTAATGAAAACCATTAACTACATTGCCTGGATTAAATATCTGGTTCTAAAAACACCACCATCAGAATAGCTCCTGAAGCTGGAAGGCAGTAAAATACCTTGTCCTTGTTGCCTGGGCTGCAAATCATCCGACCCAATTTCTTCATTCCCGTTAATACTCTTTTAAATCCTCCACGACACCAGGATGAGCCCTTTCACTTGCCACTCACGCAAACTATAATCTCACGGTATCCCTTTGAGCTCACCCTCTCGGGCTTCTTGGTAAACCTTTTTCACTTGTCCAAACCTTCAGAGTAATATAAAAACACATGCAAAATCCTCATGGATAACATGCACAGGGGGCTTGCCAAATTTAAATGCACCTGCAGGCTGTATCCCTCAGGTACAGTGCTGTTTGCCTCGGTCATGGCACCCATCTCCATAGGACATTTCATCTCCATAGGACATTTCATCTCCATAGGACATTTCATCTCCATAGGACATTTTCTACTGGACTTCCACAAAATCATGACAGGTCAAACTTATGGTCTCAACGATAACAACCAACACCTCAACTTGAGTGGCCGTGCCAAGGTTTGAAATTAAGCCCGGTACAAATAGTCGCAGTATGGTGGCGTTTGAAAGTGTTACAAAGCTCGGTACGCTGCAAGTCTTTCACGTGTGTCAAGTCATAAGGGCAAATTCCTAACTGCCCTTGCAACTAATGACAAGGACCAAAATTCCATCTTGTACCAAAAAGAGTCTCGTGAAATTTGACAGCAATTTATTCTCAGGAGGAAAAAAAGAGAAACCAAGAGAGAAACCACAGTAAGGGCTCCCAGAGAGATGTGGGGTCAGATTTCTCTCCTACCCAGAAGGTGTACTGAAGTAGCACATTACATCAGTGCTCCTCTGTAGCCAAATCCCAGCTCCTCAGGGTTTGTTCTGCACACCACCTTCCTGCCCTGGCAGAGGAAAGGGAGTAAAAGCCTGTAATCTAAGTCTGCAGTCTGGGCAGTCTTTATGCTCTTGAAATAGGTGATATCATAATAAGAAAATCCTGCTACAAATGTGTAACCTAATAACGGTGTCTGTTTCTGTCAAAGGCTTTACATTTGTCATTTTTAGCTTGTGTGAAAGATTACTCTATCTCTTTTATAAACACAGCCAATGTGGCTGATAAAGCAAACAACCTTTAAACGGGGCTGGTAAATGCTCCTTGTCAATAGCACAGCTCCCTGTGCTGACAGGCAGGGTAATTTCCCCTTCTCTCGCCTTCCTCATCGTTCTGGGTAATTGATGTTAAGAATTTAGACGTGTCAACCGTGAGGAACTGAGTGCAGAAAATTTGCAAATACAATCAAAATTCAACTTGCCTACATTATATTATCAACATTTCTACTCCCAGCAGCTAACATGTTTCTTTCCACTCCCTTTCCTAGCTGCCAAATCACCGTTGATACTCACTTCATTCCTGAGAAGTCCTGGCACAGATTTTGGGCACCCTACTCAAAACATTAAAGACTTGGACTTGTTCTTCTAACTTCAGAGCAACCAAACTGCATGAGTCTAGTGTATGCATCTCAAAAAAAAAATAATCTTCTGAGAACAAAAGAATGACACACCTCTTCCCAGTTTCGCTGCAGTCAAAATATTGGCCTCCCTAGATATTTAGAAGCGAGATTCACAGGTTGCTAGCTCACTTAAATACATGTCCTCAGAGTGGTTTATTAATCCTTCTCTAAACCATGCGTCAGAACAATTAAAAAGCCTAAAACTTATTTCTCTTCGTCAATCCTGCTCTCTCCACTTTCTTTGCAGGCACGTAGACCATCATGTCAGTCACAACAGAGAAAGATAACTGAATATTAATTTGCATACGAAAGCATCCATATATCTGGGCAAGTGTTTCTACTGACTTCAAAGCAAACCTCGATTTTACTAAACCCTATTACACTAGGGAAATAAAGATTACTTATTTAAAAGCGTCCACGGGATTCATCATACAAGTTACTGGAATGAAGGATCTTATCACCACACGACACAGAAGTGTTGACAATGACAAAGCAAATAAACGCCTAAGTCTTCGATTTGTCAAAACTGAACCTTTAAGTACAAGATCTTTAATTCTACACGGATGAATACCTAACCTCTCAGACACCCAAGTCTGACAACACTACCCCAACCTTTCAATGTAGGAGTCGGAGCGATTTCTTCATTTATTTGCCAAGAAACCACTGTCATTTTTTTTTGATGCTTCGCATACAGACAAGCGCTAGTTTTATCACCAACGAATAAATCAGGTGAGATAAATAGAGTAGCTCAACATAATCTAATCCTCTTGACAACAACAGAGGAGTCTGCCTATTCATTTGTATTTGTGATGTCTCAGCTGTCACCAGGACACGCACATTTGTCTGCGTACCCACAGCCAGACGCGCAGCGTTGCGGGTTGTTAAGCTGCTTTTAGCACCTGAGACATACAAGTCCTATTAGAGCGTTATTCACGCCAAGCTTTCTTTCCCCTTACGCAGCCGATACTCTGTTATCTCACCAGGATTATCTCTATGTTAAATTAGGGAAGTTGTCCTCTGCAACATCTCCAGCTCGCTACCTCCTATTTTTGACGTTCTTCGCTTCTTAAGTTTGCGCTGGCCAGAGTTTCACTTTGTGAATGCTGTTTGGGTATTCTACAAAGACTACTTTCGTTACGAATATATGTTTTATCATAGAAAAGTGAGGTAAAGACAGCACTGCTGCTAGTGACCAGTCATTTTGTCAGCTCATTTGGACTGTATTGCAGAAGTATTCCAAGCCATCGCTGAGATCTCTGCTTTGCACGGCTGAGCAGGGCACACCAGAGGAGGTGTCTACCACAGGAGCCAGAACTCCTGCTTCACAGAACCAGGAATAAAGCGTCTTTACTCCTCTGCCTATGTTCATTACTATAAAAGGAAAGGAGCCACTCGGATATCTTGCAGAGCCAAGTCAATTTTTAACTAGCCAGTGTAGTGTATCTTATTACTAGAAAATTCTGAATCGATGAAGCCAGAATTTTTCATAGAACATGGTTTGTTCTAACTAGACAGGGGTTTTTTTTAGGGCCTGGATGTAATCTGTGTTCTCGTATTTATTTGGTAAGCCATTTAATAACTTTTTAATAAATGAAAGAGAAAGATCTGCAGGATACAATTTATTTTTATTCTGACAAGGAAGTTACAGAGGTTTGTTCTTTGGTGCTGAAACTAACGAGTTCAAGTAACCTCTATCAAAATCAGTGTAAAAATTCACAGAAATTAATATTATCCCATCTGTTTGGTCCAGAGGAGGGCAAGAAAAAAAAATATTAGAAGGATGGAACACCGCTCCTATGCAGAAAGACTGAGAGAGTTTGGGCTGTTCAGCAGAATTTAAACTAAAAAGAGGGTAGATTTAGACTAGATATAAGGAAGACTTTTTTATTATTTTTTTTTACAATGAAGGTAGTGAAACACTGGCACAGGTTTCCCAAATTGGTGATAGAAGCCCCATCCCTGGAAACATTCAGGGTCAGGTTGGACAGGGCTCTGCGCAACCTGCTCGAGTAGTAGATGTCCCTACTCACTGCAGGGGGATTGAACTAGATGACCTTTAAAGGTCTCTTCCGACATCAACTACTCTATGATGCTGTGAAACAACTAACTTGTTTTTCATCAGTTGCAAAGACCCTGTACAGAATGTGCATAGAAATATAACAGACCTCTACAGTTTTCAAAAAATTACTTATAAACATGTCTGATCAGACCCGTGCAAAAGAGAAAACCTTATCAGCTATAATAGGTATTAAGTGGTAATACTTTAGGCTCAGATGAATTCTGATTACATATTATCAAATATTTAAAATGAAAGTCAGTAGATGTTCACAAGAGTACTGCAGAGAAAAAAAAAAGATGTCACAGTCTCTTTGTTAAGTTTATGTATAAATACACGTTTGGATGAGGTATGAATATACTAAAAAGATGCGTTTGAACATTTTCAAACATTAAAATAAAATTAAAAGATTACAACATTTTCAGAAATTTTGGCTCATTGAAGTTCATTGTCATTCATTTCAGAAGCAGGGGTCATATTACACCTAGGATCAACCAAGACAAAAATTCAAGAGAAAACAGGAAAGATGGGAGGAAAAAAAAAAAGAAATTTTAAATTATTCACCATTTAGGGTGGGCTCTCAGACAAAATTCAAATACATTTAAGTAACAAGACGCTAAACGAACTGCAGTAACTGGCACATCACAGACAATTCATGGGTTGTGTTACCAAGGAGATAATGTTAATAGGGAAGAAACAAGAGTAGGAGTGGAAATAAATAGCTATTCTTTATGCCTTTCATGTCAGTTGTGTTCATGTATATGGAAGGATAAATAATCTACTTAAAAAAAGAAGTGAAATGCATAGCTCTATTTTAAATATAGTTACTGAGGAGCTAAAGCTTTAGCTCAGCACAAGGGTTTTTCAAAGAAATCAGCTCAGGCAGAGAGGTTGGGTGTTTTGTTTTGGGGGTTTTTTTGTTTGGTTGTTTTTTTTTTTCCCCTGGACATCTTTTACGTACACGAAAATGTGTACAAACAGTTTAACAAAAAGCACTTTTTTTGCCAAAATAACGGATGCACCAAGCTCCGAGTACGTCCTCAGGTTGTCACAAGGCAAGAGCTACAGTATTAAAGTGTCCAGCCTGAGGATTTTCTGAATGATTAGCAGGTTTAGGTATACTCCCAGTACAAGAAAGCCCTCGCGCTGCAGCAATGAGACATTAATCTTCCTCAATTCTGGCAACTAATTATTAAATGACTATATTTATTGAAAGACTGACTATATGAAATAGCCTGTTGAAAGCTGTCTGTTCATGGATATTTCAGCTTCAAATGAACACATGCCTTTTTTGTAAAGAAATTAACAGAGCCAGTTTAGATTTAAGGATAATTTCTCATGCAATAGGTTGTGCTAACAAATTCTCTGATTATCTAAATAGCTAAAAAAAAAAAGACCAAAAGAAAACCCACTAAGCAGAACTAAACCCAACATTCTGTCAATATCAGGTTTCTAAGATATATTTAATAACTTAGAGTTGTTCCTTTCCTTTGAAATGATAGATTCTTCCCTTTAAAAATTTCTCCAGTGTTTTCAGCAAAAATGCATCTGATCTCCTCAGCTTGTGTATGGCTGCATGTATGTATGTATACCACTAAAGATATACCTACTCTGCTTTCAAATTTCTGCTATTTCACATGTCGATCATTCCTTAGAGTAAAAGAAAATTTGATACTACTAAAAAAAATGTTCTCAGTCCTTCTAAAATGATACAATATTCTCTCTTCTAAGGCACCAGATATTTTCTCATCTTCCAATCGTAATGCATTATTGAAGTGGGAACCGGCTTCTTGAGGAATGCACGAAACAAGGAAAAGTAGCATCCAGTTCAATTATTTTTAGACGTCTTTCATTTTGTTCATCTTTTCTCCAAGAACTGAAAGGTACGTATTTATTTAGGTATGAGGCCAAGACTAAGGTATATCTTCTGATAGCAAAGAAAAGTTAAAGAAATCCATAGCAAAAGTAAAAAAAAGATAACTCTGGTTGGCATGAAATGAGAAAGAAACAGAGAACGGTAAGAGATGGCAGAAGTTAGAGGTAGAACTAACTGTCAATTATTGGATTAAAACTAACAAAACCCCTAAACCACAACACCCCGATGATGGAAAGAATTGAAAGAAATGAGATTATGTCAAAATACTTGTGTTCAGAATATTTTATCTGGTTGTTAAATTTTTAAAAAGCATTTCACCTAAAAAAAAGGTAGTAATAATCAAGTCTACAAAACATATAATGCAATATTTTACAATAAAATGTTTCCATTTCAGAGGAAGTCCAAAAGTGTATTGTATTTTCTCTTTTCCACCTTGTTGTTATTAGCACTATACAAAATTACATCCTTCAACTTTCTGCTTGTTTTCATAATTTTTTTCAATATCAGTTTGACACCTAAGTACACCTTAGCAGAAGTTGGTGTTGTTTGTCCATGCAACTAAACTATAGCCTTCAGTCTCTACATTTGGACACTAAATTGTAATTTTTCATGTATTTCATTATGAAACACATGGAAAACTCCTGAATTTTCTTAGGTACTAGGTAAATGAGTAACACTAACATGAAAGCAAGCACAATTCAAAGTACTCTGATCATTTATTTTCCAAATGTCATTTACAGAGTTAGTTATTTATGATAATATCTCATAATGTAATAGTAAATGTCCCTTGGCATATTTTTTAAAGCAGTGAAGTCTGAAGTAATAAATAAACTTCACTGCAGCATTCTACTATTGTGTTTTTGCCAGAAGTGGCAGGGAAACTATCATTTGTCCACCAGCAAATCGGCAAAGGTTGTATTAGTGAGGTTCCTTGTATCTTAAGAGCACTGTGGCTTCCTACACTGCTTTAGAGTCAACAGTTTCTGAGGCTCTTTGAATCACTAGCAAATATAAACCCAGTATTTCACCTGCTGCTGACGTCCACCCTACCTGAATTCATGGAGAAGAGAGTATTTGTAACAACGCTAAAAGACAGTATGGGAAGCTTATTGAATGCAGCCCAAAGATTGATTTTGAGAAGAGAAATGCATTTCTTAGAGCAGTTAACATCCCAAATCTTACAAAAACACAATTAATGACCATGAACATGTTCAATGCTGTAGCTTTCAAGCTACTGGTTGTGAAGCTTAATGTCTAATCTCTAAGCACCTGGTGGCATTCAAAGAGGCAGTCCTGCCCACTTCACTCCTCAGCCCCAGACTCTTCCCATTCCACCTGTGCAGGGATCAGCTCTGCTGGAAGCAGTCAGGGCTGTCGTACAAGCTCAGCTTTCAGCCTGACTTGACTCACCGCAGAGCTGCAAAAGCAGTAAGTGCTGGCACTAGACATGTGGCAGAAAATATATAACCAAAGACAAGAAAAGGGCAGGTGTACCTCTTTGGCAAGGACCACAAGTGATCATTGAACCATGGTTTTGATTTTATGTCTTGTTATCCTCAAACAAAACAAAAGCCCTGCATCATTCAACCCCTCCATACTCCCAACATCCTGAAAATACATATTTTTTTTTTTTGCTCAGCGTTTCTTCAAATTTGCAACATACTGTGACCTCAAACCCTCTGTTCTAGAAGGATACGTGTCTTGATCTTTCCTTCCTAGCTGTGGCATGTAGGCCATGCACCTACATGGCCACTCCTGGCCCCTTTTGGGAGATAGCAGCAATCCTTCAACATCATGGGAAGCAGAACAACTGCCTCCCTTATAGCCAGGAATTCGTACAAGAATCTGACAGCACATGTAAACACAGAAAATATGACTCAACAACATTACATGATGAAGTTGCATGCTGGTGGAAACACTGCAAAGCTTCCAATTTCAAACAGCTTCCTTAATTGTTCCCAGTAATTTCCTTTGGGATTTGAAAGATCCTAGCATTAATTTTTTTTCGATAGAAAGAAAAACCTACCCCTACTTGACACAGGTAGGAGGAAAAGAGATCCAAGGCCTGTCAAGGTAAGTTCAATACGTGCCTCTCCTGGTTTGTTCCATACTTTATTCTTTGCACAGCTGTAGTGGCTCTGGATAACTTACGATGAGCAGTCTGACATCTTTCAGATGTTCCCGATAACCTGAAACTGTCCCAGCAGCATTTTCAGACTACAGCCCTGAAAACAGGCTGGTACGAATAACCTTGAGCGTGGAAGGTCAAGGCAGAACAAGGAGTGTGTTTTCGGTTACTAATGGTTTATTTCAATTCAGAAATGATGCTGTTGAATTCCTTAGACTTCTCTGTAGATCAGCTTTAACACTATTTAGCACTGAGACCAATGAGCAAACTGAAAATAATTGGCAATGGTTGAGCCTGCACTTTTATACCACAATTAAAAGGCACCCACTACAAACACCCTCACTGCATTATCTTAAATCTATAGCACAGTCAGGATCAGGTAAACAACTCAGCAAGAAACAACTGCAACATTAAACAGCCATGATCTTGAATGGCCCAATCACATTGGCACAAAGTCCTTCACATCTAGGAAAAAAAAAAACAACCAACCAAACCACAAAGTTTACAGACTGAAAAGACTTCTTTAAATCAGTAGAGATTCACGTAACGGTGATCTTGCACTTTCAGCCCGCTGCGTATCACCCTCCTTGCCCTTCGCCCTCAAGCACTCCTAATGCACAACCTGCACTTGATGTATTGGGTTCGACCAAGATGGAGTTAATTTTCCCCCGAGCAGCCCTCACGGTGCCATTGATGAGTTAGAAAGTTATCGATAACACACCCATGGCATGGCTACGGCCGAGAAGGGCTCGCGCAGCAACGAGGCTGTTTTTACAGCGTTCCCCCCGACAGTGGGACGGGGTGGACAAGATCTGGGGAGGGGATGCAACCGGGACAGCTGATGCAAACTGACCAAAGGAACATTCCATACCATAGGATGTCAACTCAACTATAAAAGCTAGAAAAAGGAAGTGGGGGTGGCAGGAGCAGGGCATCTGCTTGTCCTCAAGAGCAACCACTACATATATTGGAGCCCTGCTTCCCTGTATGGGCCAGACATCGCCTACTGATGGGAAGCAGGGAATAACCCTTTGTTTTCTTTTGCTTCCATGCACAGCCTCGCTTTGCTTTTCATGAAACCATCTTTGTTTTAACCTACAAGTTTCATCTTCTTTTCACCCCCTGGTTCGGTTGAGAGGAAGAGGGCAGGGGGAGAGTTTGATAGAGTGGCTCAGTGGGCAGCCGGCTCCCAGCCGAGGTCAAACTACCACAACTTGTCTCACAGCCTCTTTACTACTCGGGAAGCTTCAGTCTGCCAGGCACAACCCCATCCATTGTGGTGTTGCCTCACAGGGCAGATGAGTTTAGTGATAGTTATTCAAAGGCGCTGAATTTCGATGAACTGCATTTTTTTAATGGGTCCACTTTGTCAGATGGAAACCCTTTTAGTTTGACTGGCATATTAACAACCTGATGCCTCATCATTTTAATGAGCTACACGGCTTTTGAACAGAGTTTAACTAAAAGTATCCACACTACATAGACAGCCCTGCAGTTTACAGTATAATTTTCAGGTCAGACGTACCTATTAGCACTACTTTTGACAGTCACAGTTCTTCCAACCAAGTACACTAAATATTACTTGACAAAGGCTGTAAGAGCCACTAGATAGCAGCAAATCAAGCAGCATATTCATTAGTATGTATCATATCCTCTTCCCCCACCCGTTTGTTGCACGCACGAGCGGCTGTGCTGTTAACATTCCCTGTACAGCCTGCACAAAGGCATATTTGTAAATGGAACATAACACGGGAAAAAGACAAGCTTCCCATAAACTAAATATACACCAGAAGTACATACACTACATCAGCAATCTCAACAAAAGGAATAGAAACAGCAGAAAACATCCTAGCTCAGTGATTACCCGTCGGATGCTGTACTCACGTGGGTACTCCTGCAGGAATCAGGGAGCTTCGGCAGTTGTCTGTCTTAGGGAGATAAAAAACACCTCGTTCTCTACCTAGAAAGGAAAAGGGACCCCAGCCTTATATCCCATAGTGCTCTAGGGAGGATTGGCTCTTTCATACCTCTAATGGGAATGGAGAACACCTGGGCAGCACTGCCCCAGGCTGAGGGGAACCTGCAGCGGGAGCCCCCTCCCAGAGGTGATTTGCTCTAACGAGAGCATCCTGTGCTGGCCTGAGAAATCAGCACAAACTCCTGTGTTCACTTCAACTTAGAAATGAGGCAGGTTTTGCAGGGAACACACCCTTCTGAAAGTCACCCCAGCGACCTTCTGTCATTCTTAGGATCAGAGAAATGAAGATAGAAGTTTCTTCACTCTAGTTTTCTGTTCTTTTACTGCTTTCCATACTGTGCCGCAGAGGGTAGCAAGTGGACTTGCACTTTCATATTTTACTGGACACCAGCTACTTACATGCTTGTAAAAACCTTGTGAAACAATTATGACCACAAAGACTCTAGTTAAACAGCTATTTCTGAACACAAGAAAAAATATACATAGGAGAAAGAACATAGTGTTGTGCAGAAAGGTACTGTGTTGGTAGCAAAGACAGAACACGAGGAAAAGGGAAATTTCACTGGCTCCTGTAAGAGGCTGTGAAAAAAAATAGATCAAAGAAACAGAGCAAGTCTGGTGATACTACATAGTTCCTGTCAACTTGTCTGGGACAGCTGGAGTCAAGTCTGTCCCTGCAATCACTCAGTCAGCGTTTTGTGACGCTGTGACAACCGCTGAGGAGACACGAAGCACTCAGGCCGTGGACAGGCTCCGCAGAGCTTCAGTAATGTCAATATTGGTTTTGAAATAGCCAGCTATATGGCAGGTAAACCCAAAGGTGAGCTTCTCCACTCCACTGGAGGGAGGAAGCAAGCTGCCAGAAAAGATCAATGAGGAATGAATTGTTTTCCTGTTGGAGATATTTACAGCATGAAACATTTATGGCACTCTGACTATAATGGAAGTGACTTAAATGAAGAGTGACATACACTTTGGGAAGCAGCAGTTCCTCATACCAGAGCCTCACCTTGAGCCTCGGTGTTGAAGACCTCATTTGCTGCAAGGTTTCAGATCAGAAACTGAGTTTTTCCAGCTTTGGAGTACTCAGATTTGGGCTTTCAACTTGAAGTAGCTCTTTAGAATACATCTTGAAAAAAGATGGTACACCATTACAGGGAATGATTCGCATAGAAAGATGAGGAAGGCTTTCTAGCAGTTTCATCTTCCACAAAAAGAATCTTGTGTGTGCTCATGCAGGTGCGTTTGCTGCGTGCGGGTGGGAGTAAGAATGCATGGGTGACCTGCAAGCAGGCAAGTAAAAGATAAGAAAAAACTACTATTACTATAGAAAACAATTTACAGATGTTTGTCAATTACATGGAGCGTTATTAAAGAACACCACAGAATACTACAATGAAAACCCAGCAGCATTATTAAAAAAATGGAGAAATGATGAGAACAATTAAAAATGAGGAGCAACTGATCTCTCTTCCATATCCTATTGTGTATCCAAGCTTTTTTATACACACACCCCCCTCAGATAAATTATCTTAATAATGAAAATGTTCACTGCTATTGCAAGGACCCATCAGTCCATGCAACATAATTAGAGCTAAATTTCAAGTTATATATCAACAACAATAAGGCCGCATACAGCAAATGTTTACTACTCAAACTTTACTGGAAGAAGCAACTGGTAAGGTTGCAACATGTCATATTCACAGCTTCATGAAATCTACCCTCGATCTTCAGGAGACCGAAACAACATGCGAGCTGAAAATCAGTAAGTTGAGGATACAAATACATTCCCTCATGAACTCGAACCCTGAATTCAAAATGAGTGATCATGGAAAGAGGTACACACGCTGGGTAAGGCTTTTTTGATGTTCTGACAGCAAAAGTCCATCTGAGTCAGTCAACTAAAAATATAGCTTACAAAATGGAAGAGGTGTGACTTACTGACAAGTCTTCTCACCCACTCTTTTATAGACTTAGAACATGATAGATAGAAAATGGAAAAACATTTTAGTAAATTGTAATTAGGACTCCACACACAAATTAGTAATAGAACAGTGAGGGAGCTCCTGCAATGTAACAGCTCAGGTCTCAGTTAGGAAACACAGCAAGGGGTGGAGGATGAGCCAAAAGAGTCCCATAGGGGAAGGGTAGAGAAGGAGATTTACTGGATCCTGCTTCACCTCCAACACCAACTGTCCTGATGCAGCACCAATAGGAAGAAAAAAAAAAAAAAAAGAGATCTACTAAGAAAACCAGGGACATAAAGGTGAAGCCTTGAAGGACTAGGTCTACTGAGGTTCTCACACATTTATTTTTCCCTTTCCCTCTATTTTTTTTTTTTTGACAACTTTTAAGCTAGAGTTTTCAAAGCCACCTGCCCTGGGACTCCAACTCTCTTACACAGCTTTGAAGATCTCTACCTTGCTGTCTCCTTTGTTTACTTTTCCAGGAATTTCAATTGTCTTGCTTAGAAGGAGAGTTAATAACTCAAGTTCTTTTGCTCAGCTGAAGTGACTGAAAAGCTGGAGTCCACTCTCAGGTGTTTCTGATCAACTTGAACATTTGGAGAGCTGTAATATCAGAGGACATAGTTTCTAAACTATCCTGGACAATCACGTTTTCATTCCAAATGCCTAAATTAAATCTGATCTGTACATAACGTGTATAAGCACCAAAACACTCTTTTGTCAGTGGACTGAAGAGTTCCTCAGTCGATTCTCCTTTTCTCAAATATTTAGGAAGGCAGAAAAAGTTCTTGTTTTCCAAGTAACCTATTTAGAAAGGAATATTGTACTGGTCTCCAAACTCTAGTTTTGCAAGCAAGTCTAGTTCATTGAGAGTAGAATCAGGTCACCATGATGGTGAAAACTGTTCAACAACAGCTTAACGCAAGAGAACTGGAAAATTAAAATTATATGCACAGAATCACTGTCCACATTGCACTAGACCAGAAAAAAGCAAATGGGCAGAACCGTGCTATCAGAAATCAGGGCAGCAAACCTATGGAAAATGTGGAGTTACTTGGGTCACGAACAAGAAGTTTTTCATAATTGTTCATGTACACGGCAGACAAATGCATGGCACCGTGCTCGGTGTTTTCCCCCTTGAATATCGAGTGGGTTCACCCCTAAGTAAATCTTGAATGCATTTCTGGTGTCCAGTCAGAAGTTTTAACTGTAGGCCAGGAGTAATAAGCAACTCTTCAAATGCAGAGAAAAACATATTTGCAGAGAATTAGCAGTTTCATTCATTTCTTTTTGTTGCCTAGTGGAAAAGCTTTAGATTTGTCCCAGCAACAGAGCTGAATAAACGGGAGAACTTAATTAATATACAGTAAAAATAATGTTGGCAAACATCTGAGGAAAGAGAAAAGTCCCACGAGTCGCTTGTCATTGAACTAACCACAAAAATCGATGCACTAACAATAACTGTGCGTTTCAGAACTTGCAGCCTACCTGCCAAGGCAGCACAGGTGCTCAAAGGGATCTGAATGACGTTTATGGTTTTCTAACAGATGTTCTACTCTGTGTTGCAAGATTTCACACTAGTAAATGTGGTTCGTTTTGCATCTATTTTTTCATACTTCTCCACTCAGAATAACAGCCAAGAACCACCTCTCAGGCACTTGAGTATGTAAAACATGCTGAAGGATAAGGCTTTAATAATTAAATATTTCCAGCAATTGTTCCAAAGTACTTGGAAGATGCTAAAAAAAAATAAAAAATAGTTGAACTACTTCTGTTTGACACCATCTACTGAAAACTCATTTTTTAAGGTTGATTTAACATTAGTATGAACTCTTGCAACTTGTCATATTGCTGCTTAGTTGTGTCTCTGGTGTTTCGTATCAGTCACACGTGACAGGCCACACTCTAGGGATCACCTCCCGCATGATGGATGCTCAGTGTACAACCAGGCAACAGGTTGTGTGTTGTAGACCAAGGCTGGTCCCTACAGGAGGAAAGAGTCAGCAGGTACCTCAACTACCTCCTCTTGGGAGGCGTTAAACCAGCTCGGGAAATTAACAGCAAATAAACTCAAAGGGAAGATGCTCTTATTCAGTTGGACACAATTAAAAACTTTGTTTCAGATTAATCACCTGCAAAATTAAATACTTACTTTGCTTTTTCTTCCAGAACCAACACCCTCAAGAAAAAGAAAACACTGGTAAAAATTTCCTGTAAGTCTTTCAAAAGGTAAGTTTTATGTTAAAATAACATTTGCACAAAATGTTGTAGTATATAGTCATACAAGTGAAAGAAATCCTCTTTCATTTGCAAACTGCTTGAAACTGTTGCAAACCCTAATCCTCTCAAGAGATATCCTGTTCCTAAACTACAAAAACAAATCTATTTCAGCTTTTAAGTTCAAACCAGAATAACAAAGATAGTTTCTGAATTGGAAGCTGTAAGGGCTAGCATAATCACAATTTCAGTTAAATAGTATCCCATTTTTTACTCTTTTCTAAGCTGGATCAAACATATTTTATATGCTGTCAGAAAATTTCAGATGTACGTCTTCTTACATAACATCCCGGCAACCTTACTATATGTTCTCAAATCATGACTTTTAACAGCGGGCCCAAACTTAAAATAGAAGGATGTGCGAGATGCCTATTGCTGTATTAATCTGCAAATACCAAAACAACTGTCCCTGATGAAATATTGCTGCTGAGACATCATAATACAAAACAAAGCACAAAGATGCCGTGTACAGAAACAGAACTTAGCAACAAAAACTAAGTGGAAAAACTAGTCAAGCCATTTTGCAGAGGGCACGTTACCAAAAGCCTTTTTAACTGTTGTGGTAGTAGTTATAATAAAGAGCAAAGCTCTCCTTAAAGCTGCCGAAACACAGACGTACCAGCAGCCCTTTCATTTCCCCATTCCTTATGTTTCCCATTGTGAAAACTTCCATCCAATTTTTGACTTCACGCCTCTCCCTTCAAAGCAGAAACTGAACAAAAGTATCTATTTCCCTACGCATTTCTGCGTTACATCTGCCTTTCAGTTATGCACCCACAATTTCTAGTACCGTAGGGGGAAAGCTTGTTATTCCTTCAAACACAGATTCCACGGAAAGACGGTCCTCAGAGCCATGAGAACATTTATGGGTGATTAAAGTATGCTTAGAGAATTGTTTTTCTTGGTTTAAGTTCAGCTTAGATTCCAGCTCAGTTCCCTTTCTGAAGGAAGGACATTACAGACCAACCGCTTGAACTGAAGCAAGCCCCAAATAAAGCTTGTTAGGAGGAGCTGTCTCTCTAGTTCAGACATTTTGACTTGAGCGTACTAACAAAAACAAGTTGTGCCAGACACTCTGGGTATAAACATTTCAAAATCAATCAGATCATAGTTTATGATAGGACTTATAATAATATTTAGGTAACTGCATTATGACCAGATAAAAGGTTGACTGCACATCTAATTTTATATTTAGCAGGTCCCTTAGCTATTCTCACTTTTAGCGCCGAGGTAATAGGATCTTTTTACTAATTAAATGTTAATATGCAACAAAGGAGAAGCACTGGAAAACAAATCCATTTTGGGGCTTCACATAAATAGCTCTCTTCGAATACAATTAAAGTGTGAGAAATATAAAGCCAGTCTTAATGTGCTAACGAGAGAGGCGATAAGCCACAGAGCAAACTCCAGACCTGAATGCTGGGCAGGCAAACCTAATTAGCTTAATATCCAGATGCAGACCATCAGGATAGTAGACTATTATTTTATAAACTGACTGCTTCCCATTGAAAAGGACACCCTGGTGGTACAGCTCCTGCTGCAGCCTGCCCAGGGAAATCGGCATAAGCCTGGACACAGGAACAGGATTTGAGAATGCACCTCTATCGCATCCCATCCCCTCACCAGCCACATCTTTTTATTACTCTGACCCAATTTCTCTGTTTATGCTGTAGCCTTAAAATATTTTCTAGCTTATTTCATAGAAATATTGTGTCAATGATGTAATGTGAGCGTTAGATGGCAGTACTTCAGGACTAAATTAAAAATGGGGAAAATGTGGTATTGCTAATTATCTTATTAGCACAGCAACATTCAGAGGTCTCACCTGAACTCAGACCTTCACAAGGCAAGGCATATCATAACAATATCTTTACCAAAAAAAAAAAAAAATACAACTCACAAAAATGTGAAAACAAGTGGATACAAAAGGGAGGGGAATCATAAAATCATTTAGTTGAATAAGATTTTTAAGATCATTGAGCCCACCCATAAGCTTTACACTGCCAAGTCTCACTAACTATGTAATTAAGTGCCATATTATGAAGTCTGTACTTCTAAATACCTCCAGGGATTGTGACTGTCAATCACTTTCCTGGACAGTTTGTTCTAATGCTTTTGTGAATAAATTTTTTCCTAATATCTAATCTAAACTTCCCCTGACGCAACTTGGGGACATTTCCTCTTGTCCTATCGCTTGTTACTTGGGAGAACAGACCAACCCCCACCTCTCTACGATCTCCGTTCAGGTAGTTGTAGAAAGCAATAAAATCTCTCCTCAGCCTCCTTTTCTCCAGGCTAAACAACCTCAGTTCCTTCAGGCACTCATCATAACGCTCGTTCTCTAGGCTCTTTACCAGTTTTGTTACTCTTTGTACACGCTCCAGCACCTCAATGTCCTTCTTGGAGTGAGGGGCCCAGAGGTGCCACCTCATCAGTGCTGAGTACAGGGGCACGATCGCTTCCCTTCTCCTGCTGGCCACGCTACTTCTGATCCGAGCCAGGATGGTGTTGGTCTTCTTGGCCACCTGGGCACACTGCTGGCTCATATTCAGCTGGCTGTCGACCAACATTCCCAGGACTTTTTCTAGCAGGCAGCTTTCCAGCTACTCTTTCCCAGGCCTGTACCATTGCCTGGGGTTGTTGTGATCCAAGTGCAGGACCCGGCGCTTGACCTTGTTGAAGCTCATGCCACTGACCTCAGCCCATCTATCCAGCCTGTCCAGATCCCTCTGTAGAGCCTTTCTACCCCCTTGCTCAATTTGCAGACTTATTGAGGGCACACTTGATCCCTTCATCCAGATCATTAATAAAGAAATTAAACAGAACTGGCCCCACTAGTGGATCCTGGGGAACAGCACTTGTGACAGGCCACCAACTGGCTTTAATGGTGTTCACCACAGTTCTCTGGGCCCAGCTACTCAGCCAGCTTTTTACCGAGTGAAAAGTACGCCTGTCCAAGCCATCAGCAGCCAGTTTCTCCAGGAGAATGCTGTAGGAAGTTGTGATACATGTAGACTCACAACAGGTGTAAGGAGACTCATTTAGGTAAATGCGAAATCAATCGAGACATATTTTTGAGATGTACACTTAAGTATTAACAATAATACTTCACATCTACAAAGTACCCTTTATCTGAAACTGTTCCAATATTTAAAGATGATAAATTGAACCATTCCACCTTTGAGACATTATTGGTTTTAGAATAGTTTATGTGTATAAAGACAATGAGTGCAGATGAAGCAGCCATGGCAGTGTTGAACTGGGTAGCTCTGTCAAAGCCAGTATTTCACTCAGTACTGTGAGACTAGAAACTTCTACAATAATCAGATCTGTCCTTGTGGATGAATTGAAGCACATTCTTCCCAAAGTCATAATGATGACTTGCAAATCAGCATGACTTTGGGATAATCACATTACTGAAGACAACAGAGAGTGCTTTGTTTTGTTTCTAAGCTAGAGGCTTCTCACTGCTGGCTTGATGACACTTACTTTTTGATTCTCTTCTCTCTACAGGAAATCTCACTGGAGTTTGGTTCCTGCGTTGAGGGCCATCCACCAGTATCAAATCTGGCCCTCATCTTGCTCTATTTATTTGCCCGTGCTCAAGTAACCAAAGTAGAGAGATATTCCCAATGTGGCTGTTGCTGGGTTTTACCATGGGATATTTGTGATGGGCATCTTTAATCACAACCCAGTGGGGCTGCAGATCATACTAGTCATTCTGACACAAGGTTGAAATAAAAGGTGTGGTTTACTACTGAAAGCGTATGTGTGCATATATACACATATAACATATTTAGGAGTATATTATAATGATACAGTTATAACTTGACTATAATAAGGAATTCTAACTGAGGGAGTCCTTTCAATGCTGTACTGAATCCAAATTTCACCAAGTAAGTGACAGCTGACAAGATGTCTTTGTGAATAACCAATGAAAAATCACCAAAGAAACCCCAAAAGTGGGACTGGAGTTGATGTGTTCTGTTTGAGAAAATATTAAATGAGGCAATTGTGGCATGGCAGAGCGAAGACAAGATTCCTTGAGAACCAGGACAGCAAAGTTTTGGTACCACAAGACCATTCTCATTGCCAATGTGCACTGAAATACCGTCTCAGAATGCGTGAGATGACCTTAAAAATCCATGCAGTAAAAATGTTTGCTTTAAGTTGTTTAGGATTCTGTTTGGAGATTATCAGTTTTCCTGGTATGGGGTCAGCTTTCAGCAACTTTTTCCATGCAAGCACATGTTGCTAGCAACAAACACATGCTAAGCTGCTTTAGTTAGAAGTTACACATTTCATTTTTATGATAGTGACTAATATGCCTAGACTATAAAAAAAAAATGTAAAATAAAAAAGAACTCACTCCAACTGCAATAAGTATTATGGAATTTCATAAAAAAAATTACATTTCAGAAATAAATCAAAATACGAGGTTGAATGTGTCTTTTATTATTCATAGCTTGCTTTCTTAAAGAAATATTAAAGACTTATGCAGCCTTTCAGAATTATGTTTTATGAGCTGTGAAAGCACCAGTATTCTCTTGAATAATGATAAAATGTCAGTTGATCAGTCACCTAACAATTTTTAACTCCCAATCCATATTTCTAAGACCTTTCCCACTTTTTTAACCTTATTAAAATCAGGCTCCTTTAAACGTTAACTTCTGAGATTATCTGCAAACAGTCTCCCTTTTTTAGTAACTAATATTTAAATAACTACATTAATTTCTTGACCTTCTCTTCTTTTTTTTTTAAGTTATAGTTTTCAATTACTTGAGAGTTTATAAATCTGCTCCTGCAGTCCTTAAGAAAACGCAGAACATGTGTAGCATGAAACCAGGATAACGTCCCAGGAAAACTAGAACAGGATTATAGCTTCCTCTCAGTGTTTTGAAATATTTATCAGGATAAAAAGGATGTGTGTTTGTTGTTCTGCTTAAACATCACAAGACCGAAAGAGTTAGTTTCCCTACTGGGACCTTGCATGTAGCATATCTGAAAAGGAAAGAGCCTGGGATGGTTATCATCTTAGTCTCCATTTATTAATTTTACAAACTCAGTGTTTTAGAGGTGGCCTCAAATCCAGGTTCATGACAGGAGTTGCTCTGCTAGGGAAGCGTGGTTTGGGATGCACTCTGAGACTGTGGACTATCACCGGGTTTGGCAGAATTCGACAGGGGTGACAGCATCTCTTCAATAAGGCCTGTGATTCAAACAGCAAAGCTATTACACAGGTCAGAAGTGAAATGCATTAGGCAGATTATGTGAGAAACTCTAAAAAGAACAGAAAAGACTTTTGGAGATCATTTACTGTAGAGGCAGTGCACATATCTGGAACAGCAGAAACGGGGAAGGTTGAAATCAGAACGTGAGACACGGTCACAGAGTTGGGTGAAGGTCATGGGCGCGCAGTAATGAAATGTCGCAGGCCATGAATGAGCTGCCTGGGTAGCTCCATCTGACAGCAGCTTTGACTACATAATAACACAAGCCATCACAAAAACATATTTACCCTAAAAACATCAAAGAGGAAAACCTGAAAATGTTCTTACTTCTCATAGTGAAATGATGGCTGTTGAACAGTGACACAAATTCTACTTATAGAACCCATGGCAATAACTAATTAATAGGCAGATCAAAATAAATCAAAACAAAAGATATATTCAAACCAAAGCTACCGGCAAGTACATTAAAATAAAACTATATCATATTCTCTTTCATTTCTCTTGTGAGTTTCTCTTCTCCAGCTAGACAGTCACTGATGCATTCACACAGCAAAGCTGTATACCTCAGTCAGAAACTTCAGATGGGTTCCAGAATTGTTGTTCATTTCAGCACAAAAGTAGCCAGAGCAGTACTAAATCAAACCTCCTCAGACACCTCCTTAAGCAATAAGACATTCCAGGTCCCAAATAACAAAACTAATCTTTTTCAGTATCCTGAATCCATCAGATTACAGCATCTCCGTGGTCTAACATCGTTGAAACAATAAAGGAGGGAATGGAGAGACACATCACCACACACGACACGAACGAAAAAGCACAAGCACACAAGCAAAAAGTTCCAGTTGGCCTCTTAAAACAGAACCAGAGTTCAAAGGGTATGTAATTCCCTGTCTGAGCTGTCATGAATAGGGCTCTAAAACCTCTGTGATAAGATTACGTTTTCTGACAAAAAAAAAAAAAAAATCCTTTAGCTAGGCCCTGCAGATGAAAGTGGAGAAATTCTGCTCTATGTATTGATAATATTTTGAAAATGATTTGCAATAAGAGCTGAGGCATTCAATGTAATTTACAAATGAATTCTCTGCCTTTTAAAGAAGAAACTGAACTAAAAGATTGGCAGGATGGAAAAAAAAATAGCAAGGAAAGAAGGAAATCTGCAAGTCATCACTGCACAAGTGACTCATAGATTATCCTTCCATCTTCTGACTCTTTTCCATAAAATGTGGCAGGAGAAACATTGCAAAGCAAAAGAGCAGAGGGCTGAGCATGGAGCATGTCAGACAGCTGAAATTAAACAAAGGGTCAGCAGTATTTCCAGGCTGACATGCCAAAGTGCAATTTCCTCTTCCAAATTGGAGGTTAAGTGGGCCAGAAGAAACTCCACAGTTAACTGGAAGATGCAAAGGAGGAAATGAAAAGGCGAATAGGGGAAAACTTATTTGTGAATCATGTATCCAAGCCAAAGAGTTCAGGGTGGCAAAGAGGACAGAAGATCTGTCTACAAAGAAACTTTTCTAGACCTTAGTGAGTGCAGTTACTACAGAGGAGAGAAGGAAGAAGACAGCCTGAAGTTGGTTCTATTTGTTATCACATAGGAGGAGGTGGCACCTGGGGCAACAGCTGCAAATTACAGTCGTTGTACAGTAGGTACAAGGTAGAAAGAAGAGTGACAGGTAAAATCACAGAGAGGCTGATAATTAGAGACAGAGAAGGATCCACTTGGACTTTGAGCAGCAGAGGTCAGAGGAGTAGAAGGTAGCATCAAGGCAAGGACAGTTTGTCTTCCTTCCTGAATGGTGACTGTATGGCTAAGTGCACATGGAGGCAGCAGGTCTGGTCTTGTTGAGTCCTTTCAAGCCCCATTATAAATCAAGCAGTAATCCCTACTACTAGCTCTCTGAATTAGCATTCCCTTGGGGCATTTAAATTTCTTCTGCATATTGAAATCATTTTGTCCATTACTTGCTCTCCAACAAGTTACTGGCTTGAGTATTTCGTAACTGTCCGTATTTTGACAGTGCAGGAGCATTTAATTATATACTGTCCTTATCCTAGAGAGGAAACTTCTCACTAGCCTGCAGCATATTAGCCAAGGACTCATCAGGACAGCAAGGAAAAAAATGGGTCAAAAAGTCCAGGTAGAAAAAGTGTTCCAGTTCACTGTATTACCTGAACACACTCTGGAAGGGTCGCTTTCCACTTTATCCCAGCATTGTATCAGAGCACAGAGACACAAAACTGCAGTTTCCATAAGAATTTTGCTTGAACCTTTAGGTTTCATCTCACCAAACTATACGTAGCATTGAGGGTATCACTAATAAAGGGGAAAATAATAGGAAAATAATGGGGTTTGTGTGCCTTTTAAGAGTTAAATCTGGTTATATTCCTGGTGAGAGAAAGGAAGATGGGAAAGTTATGCACAGATCTTTGGGGAGGAGAATCAAAGCATGCTTGGATCTTAAAGAATGAGACCTTGAGAGTCCACGTATAGATTTTAGCAGAAAGAATCTACCTTAGCCCTGCAAGGAAAACAGCAAGGAATTTATAAGTGGATTCCAGCAGAGCAGAACTAGGCAGACAGAAACAGAAATCACGTGCCTGAATCCTAGCAAGAAGAAGCTGATGTTGCACATCAAAAAAGTGCTTTTTAGCAATGTCATTTGCAGGTCATTTGTGCACGCTGCCCCTTACCTATGTCATCAATGACCATTGACGATTTGGGGCAATTAGATGTGCCTCCACTCTCTGGCTGATGAGAGACCTATTAATTTTAGGCGACGGAATTAAATTAGAAGCGTCCGCTACATGATTTAGGAAGTTAATGTTTCTTCACATCTCTCCTACTGGCTGCATTTTTATAACAGGATTTTCAAACAGTTGATTCAAAAGGCCTCCCATGTAAGAAAATAGCATAAACCTACCGATTGTCCTGAAAGCAGCAAATTCTCCCCCATGGTGTGCATTCCCCGGAACTGAAGCTGTCAACCAGAAAAATGTTCTGTATGTGTGCAGGGCTCTAACTCTTCTTCACTTATTTTATTTAGTTAGCCAAGCTTCAATATTGCCGTTTGAAAATTCTGGAAAGTATAACTTACCTGAAGTCATAGAGTAAGTTAGTTAGAATATTGATTTCTATGTTTCTCATACTTCTCTCACTGGAATACATTCCTCCCTACAGGGCAAAATACATTTCCCCATCTATTTCTTGAATAATTCTCAAATGGAAGCCACACACTACTGATAAACAGCATATCAGAACTGTCACAGAAAAAAAAACATTCTGCCACTTTGTTTTGTTGGCTGAAGTAAATGTAACAGGATAAGCCACTTATCCTTTAATCTTCTTTTCATAGTAAGGGAACACTCAAACGTATCATCCTGAATTTCCTTCAGCAGGTGTTCAGGAGCAGCAGGCTCCCATTAAACCAGGCTGCCTTTTCTTCATGCTGTAACCGCACTCACACCAAGGACAAGATGGGAGCACATCTGTGTTTCAATCCCCGATGACCTTCCAGGGCAGGAGTACTAGCAATTACATGTTACCGCTACAAGCACTCCCCGTAGGAACATAGGTTAGCGTTTTGTACGTCATTTAATTTTGTTTTATAGTGGCAGCTAATATCTGTTCTTTGCCTGCAGAGCTGGAAACATGAAAGGCTATTGTCCTAGGACAATATTTCCCGTTTTGAACTTCTGTGGCATACCTACTTTTCAAGCACATAGCGAGGCTCTAGAACACAGGACAATATCCCATCAGGCTGAGATAGAAAGAAGAATTAGGAAAAGAATGGTTGGTGATAATTTTACAGCAGAACTGAAAACCCACTAGTGCAAAACCTGCTTTCTTTGACTATGTCCACATGAGAAAGTTTTCTAACACAACAGAAGAGAACCGGAAGGTCAGAGCAGTTGGTACTCAGGTGCCTACACCTCCATCGTATGAAGTTCTGCTGTTCCTTCAGATTAATTTTAATCTGTTTTCCTCGGTAAAAACATCCACATTATGCATATGGTATAAAGCTCACTAGCAGATTGATCCTTGTTTCAGACAACCATGCTCCCCATTAGGACTTTAAGTCCTCTGCATATATGCCCAGATCAGAGCTTTTGGTCGCAGTTCTTCTGAGAAAAATCTGTTTAACGTGAACCAAAATCACAGAAGAGAATTGTACCAAAAGGCGGTACATGGGAACAATCAGAGGACTCGTTTCAAAACTGCACTGTTTCTCCGTATCAAAATGCTAACCTAGAGCCACCTTTCATTTTGGCTGTCATAAGACAATTAAACATAAACGAACAGCACTGGAAAAACCCAGTTGAATAATGAGAATAAGTCTGGATTGAATATGGAACATAGAAAGACGTAGAGCTATGAAAAGAGGGACTTAATGCCTGAGAACTGTGACAACTGCAGGATTTTATCCATATCACATGGGAAACCTAGGGCACATCACTGAATTGTGAGGTATGGTTCACTTATTTTGTCTGCCAGAGTGTAGACAGGGAACTCAGATTTTATTTTTTTTTGTCCCATTTTTTCAGCTGAACAAGTGCTATCTGAGGAGACGCAGAGAAAATTTCACAAATATGTGTCCTGCTTCATTTTATAATCAGCAAAGAGATGCTTCTATGACCTGAAAATCTATCCAACTGTTCTAGTCCCCTGAATATGTTAACAGGAATACGATATTCACAGTGTCAGATCCAGCAGTTTTCAACCCCGTTGGTTTTCCAACTTCTTCCTTTTTTTCAGTCCAACAAAGCTGTAAAATTTGCTGAGGGCATTCAACCCTGATGGGCTAAGACATTGTGGTATGTAAGAGCTGAATTATTTGGCTGAGTTTTGGAAGTGATTTGTGGTCCTGGGAATTACTAACTGCCAAAATATTTTAAAAGAGATGTTTGTACAAAAAAAAAAAAAAAAAAAAGTACTTATCAAAAAAACATTCTTGTTTGAAAAAGTTTTTTTACCTTCAGAAATATTTCATGTTCTCTTTGTTGCTGTAATTATTCCTTTTTAGAAATAGTTAACAGCAGAAAAGTGAACACGGAATATTTTTGTTAAAAAAGTGAGGTCAAGTTGTCCCTTTATTTGTACATTAAAACATTAGTCAAGGCTCCTGTTATCAGATTTTATGAATGGACAAAAGCTTATGTAAATGGTATTCTTATACTCTTAAAAGTCTGACAGGATTCTGCAGGATGGGGAAAATGTAATTCTGATAATACAGTGCTTAACACATACTTTCACAGAAACTAACACTTCAACAGAAAATTAGACAGTTTAAAAATCTTATAAAATTAACTCACACATAGTAATGTCATTAGAGAGGCCACTGGAAGTGATAAGGCAACTTTCCTTCTGAGTGGGATGATGAGATTAATTCCTTGTGTGGAAGACTCGGATAAAGCTTGAGCCCTTGCCCTTCTTTAGCTCTAATATGAGCGTCAGACGTGGGGTGAGTATGATATGTAGGCCTTAGGTTGGCTGTGAACACTGACTGAGGGGATTCTGTAACTCAGATAGCCACTTCTGTTTGGCTCATCAAATAACCTGCAGAAGCCTGGAAAAAAATGTTTTCAAAAAGGGCAATACAACACATCTGAGTCATTCTGTTTATAGGGCACAACCAAATCATCAAGCGAAGGACAACATTGAAAATATAATAGCTTGAAAACCATTACCACAGAAACACTATGTTGAAAATTGCACTTAACACCATAACATGACCTTCCAAGAAGGAGGAAAGAGAGGTGAAACATCAGAGCACCAACCTGTAAAAGACTATGCTACTCTTTGGTTCCAGCTGAGGTTTTCTTATTCTAAGTTTCTTGGTTTATACCAGATGATAATAAAAGAGCTACAAGATCTTAGAAGTCTTTAGATGTTAAATAATCTATCTGATACCTAAATTAGAACTCTAAACTGAAATACAGAGATTTAATAATAAATTAAGGCAGATAAATCAGTTCAAAAGTGCAGTCAGGAATGGCACTGAAAACAGGAACATGGAACAAAGTATGCAAGTCTACAAGGAAGGAAGCCTACTAATCCATACCCATAGCTCTAATTCAAACTGATCCAGATCTATAGTTCAGCTTTCTGTATTTTGAAGTAGGGGATGCAAATACAGGTATTACTTACTGCAGATATGAGAAAAGTTAGAAGGAACTATACAACTCCTAACACCATTTTTAAATTAAAATTCAGTAAATTTAAAAGAAACTTTAAAGTATTTCCTTTTTACAGAATCACGGAATGTTAGGGGTTGGAAGGGACCTCGAAAGGTCATCGAGTCCAAGCCCCCTGCCAGAGCAGGATCACCTAGAGTAGGTCACACAGGAACGTGTTCAGGTGGGTTTTGAATGTCTCCAGAGAAGGAGACTCCACAACCTCCCTGGGCAGCCTGTTCCAGGCTCTGCCACCCTCACTGTGAAAAAGTTTTTCCCCATGTTTACACGGAACCTCCTCTGCTCCAGTTTGCACCCGTTGCCCCTCGTCCTAACGTTGGACATCACCAAGAAGAGCCTGGCTCCGTCCTCCTGACACTCGCCCGTTCCATACTTATTAACATGAATGAGGTCACCCCTCAGTCTCCTCTTCTCCAAGCTAAAGAGCCCCAGCTCCCTCAGCCTCTCCTCAGTAGGGAGATGTCCCATCCCCTTAATAAGCTTAGTGGCTCTACACTGGACTCTCTCCAGTAGCTCCCCGTCCTTCTGGAACTGGGGTGCGCAGAACTGGATCCAGTACTCCAGGTGGGGCCTCACCAGTGCAGAGTAGAGGGGGAGAAGAACCTTCCTCGCCCTGCTGGCCACACTCCTTCTACTGCCCCCCAAGAGGTCATTGGCCTTCCTGGCTGCCAGGGTCCATTGTTGGCTCATGGTCATCCTCTTGTCCACCAGGACTCCCAGGTCTTTTTCCCCAGAGCTGCTCTCCAACAGCTCAGCCCCCACCCTGTACAGATACATGGGGCTGTTCTTCCCCAGATGCAGAACTTTACACTTGCCCTTCTTGAATTGCATTCAATTTCTCCCCGCCCAGCTCTCTAGTCCATCGAGGTCCTACTGGATGGCAGCACAGCCTTCTGGCATCTCAGCCACTCCTCCCAGTTTTGTATCATCAGCAAACTTTACTCTGTCTATGCTAAACTTGAGAAATTCCTTCATCACAAGAGGGGGACAAAAGATATGCAATAGAGTTGGATAACTTTACCAATAATATCTGGAACAATACAAGCTATTATCAGAGTCCAAAATATGCTTTTGTGGGAAGAGGAGACTCATTCCTTACCCCAGAAAGATCTCTGCATGCCTTGAAAATTTGTTGTTGTTGTTTGTTGTTTGTTTTTTTTCAGGTTCCTCAGATGCCTCAAATGGTGGCTACTCCCAGGCAAAGGTATTAGACTTGAGGATCCAACAGGTTGATTCAGGCCAGCAAATCCAACCGTGCCCTCTCTATGTGCCTCAGAAATAGCTCCTAATTCTTACAAAGTAACTGAAAATTAAACTGTAAAGGAGATCCGAGATCCAGATCCCTGGCACTAAATTTGGACATTATCCATTCATCTAGAAACAATTATCCCTCCTCTTCTTTGCCCTTCCCAGAGCTGCAGGAAGTTGGTTGGGTTTTTTTTTGTTTGTTTGTTTTGGCTTTTTATAGTCTTTAGGAAAGATGAGATTCAAAGCTGTATGACCCAACAGCCAACACATTCCAGACATGGGGAACACACATACAGTGTAGCCAGGATCCTCTAAATGTCAAAGATAATTTGTGGTGTTTTCAGATGCATATTTGGGCATATTTTTTCTTCTGATCCCTGCTTGGGGTGTTTATCTGAGAGTGCACCAGGTGCATACCAGCCATGGGTAAAGCACTTCCAAGCTATTACGCCAAAGCAGCAGCTTGTTACTGCTCTCAGTTCACTGCTTTTGTCGTTACTCGTGGTGATAGAAGAAAAGTCAGGAAAATGGCACAAGTCATTGCTTAGGAGGCTTCTATACATCTTAAATTCTGCAGGGGTTAGGAGGATATACGTGAAAGGACAAAGACTGTTTACAAGCAGCTAGGATCACAAACTCCCGCGGAGATTTCCAATCTAGTTAACAGAAATCTTGGTTTTTCAGAAAGGAGCTTAAATTGCCAGGTCAAACAGGTGCCAAAGCAGGAGCTGGGCCAAAAAAAAAAAAAAAGCTTGCCACAAAAATGTCGTCATTTGCTAACTCTCCCAAAGGCATGTTTGTTAGTTTGTGTAAGCACATGCCTTTTGAGAGTAAAATGAAAAGAAATGTTTATTTTTGGACTCTGGAAAGGACCGTTATTCCATATCTTTCCCTATTTTTCTGTTTCCAGACCAAACATCTTCCTTTCTCCTAAAAGAAACAGTGGAACTTTCTTACTGAACTAAAAACGTGTTTGAAATTTCTTAGAAACTTTCACGGTTCGGAACAGCAAAACTAGCTATAGAGTCCATGATCTTTACACAAGGAATTGTTCGTGCTCCCTCCACATCATTTCTATGTCACATTTAAGTGAACTTCTCTAATATTATTAAGACATTCTTTTCTATCTTTTAACCAGAAGAGCTGGAAAGTTTAATTCCATTTCACGGAAACTTGTATTTCTCCATTTATTTTTGCTCTGTCCCAGCCCCTTCCTGCAGTAATTCTTGTGATGACAGCAGTCACATGAATAGGAGATACTCAGGTTTGAGTACATAGCCCTCAAGCAGACAGAAGTAGAACCTGAATCTGTTGTTTCCCTCTTCTTCCATCTGGAAGTTTCCTGCAAGCCTCCAGAAAACTCTTCCAGTCAAGTTGTAAATTAAGATGGACCAAATTAAAACAAACTTTATGACAAGGGAACATATGGCTCCTACATTCCCCATCTCAGGTTTTGGTTTTATACCTAAGCAAACCAGGAGAAGACGAGTTTCTGCTCAGAGAGCTATATAAGTGCCTGACCAGGTACAAAGTTGTGTGTTCCACTACTTCGGTGGTGTGAGCGCACCTACTCTTGGAAATGATTGTGAGCTCCTTTGAAGAAAATTTTATTTAATATTATTTTTGCATGTGTGTGAAATGAAACCTTAAAGCTGGGAGAACATTTAGATTACCTAGCCCAAGGAACTATTTTATCACTTATTGAGGGGGACATGCTTTTTATTCTGAAACAGTCCGTATATGCAGAGCTCCAAATATCACAAAAGAGGTGACAGCCAGGCACTGGCACTTGAGACATAAGATAAAATGGACTAAATTCCAGAGCATTTTATCCTTTGGCGGCAGAATAATCACGTTTTCAACATCGTATAAGAGGATAAAGACACAGTCACAGAGCTGTGTTAGCTATCCAACAAGAACATTGCTTATCGTTCCACTGTCTTTAATTGGCTCTTAATGTGTATGTTACACCGCTGCTTTCTAGTAAATAGAACCCAATTTTTTTATGGGTGTGCAATAGCCCTTCCACTTCCATTGATACGAGACAGAGTCTCGTACAGCAGTTGGCTTTACTGCAAGATGTTCTCTACCATTACCAGGAAGTTCTGACTGGCCACAACAGGCAACCAAATGAAGACGGTGAGGATCTGACGTAGTTGAAAACTTGTTTTAATGCCTTCAGGTCCCCTGCCAGGAGCTATCCAGCCTGTATAACTACGTAGAGTTCCATTGGAAAGCAGAAAGCACAGATAGATATCCAAGGAAGGAAATTTCACAAAGATTGGAGAGCTGTTGGGAGACAGTGAAATGACACCATGGATCTTGTATCCTAATTAAGATTTTTCTTTTTCTAATATATGAAAAGTGGACTTTCTAGAACTCAACAAATGTTTGCTGGGTTTTTTGGCTTAGGCATTAGCTGAAAACATTTTTTACAGGTTGATGAGAAACAACTTTTTTATGTTTCTTCCCTCCCTGAAAACTTATTTTGAGTTGGGTGAAATACTTCCTATCATTTTATATATAAAAATACATACAATCTATTTTGAAGAGAGTGAAATATTTTGATCTTAACTGTTATTTTATTTTTTGCATTTCCTAAAACTGAAATGATTTACCCAATTTGGCAAAAATACAAGTATATTTTCTCAGTAGTATGAATCTAGATTGTTTCGGGCTAGTGTTACCCCAGATTTAAAAAAAAAAAATTATTTAACTTCTCTCCTCTGCTGAGCTTAGATATGCAAAACCCGCTACTATGGCTCATACACGTAGTATGTACAGGTTTGTGGATATAGTGTAAAGATTCTCAACTAGTTCCCTATATAGAACTCTCTGGTCCCTCACTCCTCTGAAAATTGTTTGATTTCAAAGATCCATTACAAAAATAAATTCATGGTTATGACATCACTTTCAATGCAGCTAAATTAAAGCTAAGCAGATCTTTTTTATATACCATCCTTTTGTTGGTATATTTATGAATATTTATCCACCAAAGCGAAGACCCAACAATATATCTGCTTAATATCGTACAAAATATTGGTCGAAAGGCAATGCTTAATGAATATTTTAATTCTCTGAAGCAAAAATTATAACTTTAAAATAAAGCTACCTTACTTGATTTAGAGGGAGGCTTCAGACTTCAGATTAAAAAAAACCCAAAACCAACATTTGATAAAAAAAGAATCCATTATTTTGGTTGAAAATGTAAACTTTTTTTCAGTGTGATTGTTTTTAGGTAACATTTTCTTTAAAACTGAAGTGAAATACTTGCAGAAGTTTTTTTTTTACCTCAAACTGATGGACATTATGTATAGTTTGAAGAACTGCAAAGCAGTGCCATGTTTATTAACAGGAGGTCCAAGAAAAATGTTTGCACCACTGTGCTATGTGTTTCAATAGCCAGGTTTCTGAAAATAAGCTTCTAACTCATATTTAAATATTCAGAAAGGCAGCGTGGTTTTCAAAAGCACTGATCTGAGTAGTTCCCCATCTGGGATGATGCAAGATGTAGAAGCTTAATTTTTTGTCAGACTTTTAAAACTGTACTTAAGGTCTGGACCTAGATTTTCTTCTACTTCTATCTGTTGAATATTCCATTATCTCAAATACTTCACTTTGCATAGAAGTACAGATGAACTTTCAAAAAAGAGGTGGTCTTTTCCCGCTTTGTGGGCATAACACAGCATTACTTCCCAGCTTCTGCGCAGCGGATGAGCAGTATCACCCGGCATTACTCCTCGCCTCACAGTCCCCTTTTGTGAATGTTCGGAGAGCAAAGGCATCACCGGTAACTCTCAACAGACAGAGAAAAACCTCCGTGTGGATAACAGAATTTGGGCCAGTAAAAGGAAACCCCTCTCCTTCATCAGGCAGTGCCACTACCTTCCCATTATGGTCTATTTGCTATGTAGGATGCCAACCAGCAACATATAGCACCTGTTAATTTCTATAGATCAAAGACTCAACTCTTTGCTTGAAGCTCGAAGCTACATATACTGAGGAGTGTGAACAGAGAAAGGGCTTCAGCTTTGTTACAAAGGAAAGGAAAGGAAAGTTTTCTTGCTCATTGGCCATGCCATGTGGAAATGTTCCTTGGAAACAGATCAGAGAGATTCCAGGCATTCCTGCACCACTGCTGCGGCTGGGTCTGCTGGCTCTTGCACAGGCCTCGGACTAAAGGTGGAGGGCAGGGAAGAGAACACCACGAGCTCGATTTATTATTTCTTACAAAGAGGATGGCACTACAGAGAGCGAGATTAAGAGAATGTTCAGCATAAACAATCTGAGCAGGAATGCAAAATGCGTGGATGATTGTCCTGAAATGGAGACTGTCTGAGCCATTTTAGGTGCTTTTAGATTTCAAAATAGCTCAGGAGTGTTTAAGTGTAAATCCGAATCTTACCCAAGACAGGATTGTAGGAGCTGAGCCTCTGTGCATAAGGGATGCCCCGGTAAAATCTGAGAAGGGGAAAACTCGGGGCCTTATCTAGAGCTGAATTTTAAATTTAAATTAAGTTTCTATATTTTTCTGTTCTTTATTCTTGCACTGAATTTCAATAGCGGCTGCTTTTCTGAAAAATCAAAGGAAGATGAGGACAGATGGATCTAAAATAAACACAGATCTCTTACTTGTTTGTGGAAAGTACACAGATAGCTGAAGGCATAATCTGTACCTAAATTATCGAAACATGTAAGTTTTAATTAATACTGCCACAGGATCCATTTTCAAGTAAAGCAAATACTACTGGAGAGTTTGAGGATCGTGACTGATGTCCAAACACATATTCACTCAGCAATGAAGAGAGCAAATGCAGCTTTGCATAATGAAGCATCTCAGTGTCCTAACTCCAGTATGATGCACTGTCATACTATCCTGTGAAAAAAAAAAAAACAGAAGCTAATCATTTTAAAGTAAGTAGCTCACAGTGAATGCTTTGGGACAGATTCTCTACCACAAAACCTCTCTTCTGCTGAAAACAGTATTTAAACAATGAAGCCACCAGCAGACAAAGAATTGCCCTGGCCAGCCAGGGGTCTGAACTGCAGAAAGGAGAGGGGAAAAAAATAATAGCAGCAGTATGTGCCATGTAGTGTGTGAGCCCATACAAATCACAGCTAACACAGTCAAGTTAGAGCAGCCTGAGAGCAGCTATCTTCTCTACCAAGACTGCCACCAAGATTCAGTGACATAGAGAGTATATCTATCTCAGTATCAACCTGCTTAGGAGAAGGATGCAGGAAGCAGGGTCAGAAGGAGGGAGCCCACAAAGACACACTGAGGGCTGGGCCCGAAGTATGAAGGACAAAGGAGTTCCCTACTAATTGGAGCACTTGGGCAGACCTCTGGGGACAGGAGCCAGCAGCAGGAGAAGGTAGGAAACTCAGAAAACAGTTTGCAGACCGGTTGCGTTTTCAACTGTTGGTCTACTAAACCAAACTGTGCTGCTTCTGATAGCTCAACATTTTGCCATCAGTCTGTCCTCCTTTTTTTCCCCTACCCTGAGCTGCTCCAGGTGTCTCTGGAGGAGAAGAGAGACTGCATTTTGGCAGAGGCACTACTGCCCCACGGAAGAGTAGGTGATACTTTCCCTTTGACTGCCACGACCTGGGAGGGAAGTAGAGCGCAGAGCAGAGAGCAACCCGGACGGTCATTTTCCACTGCTATAATACAGCTGAAGCTCAGCAGAAACAAGACTGCACAGATCACTCGTTCATTAGAGGACATGGAATGGGAACAGTCATGGCAAACAAATAGAGAGGCAGCGTTTGCTGTTGTCTCTCCATAATAGTGAAGCTGATCTGAATATTTCACTACTAAATCATCAGGCCCAGTTCAGTAAATTTATTTTCCATTCATGATCCATTCAAAACTTTCAAAGTGGCCCACCTTTGGTCCAAAGTTCTCTTTCCAGATAGATCTCATGTTCAACTTAGCTTCATCAGATCCCAACACAGCTGATTACTGGCACCAGACTGAGCAAAGTCTGTTGCTGCCACTGATACCAGCCAACATCTTTTTTAACAGTAGGAGAAATTTTATAGGGAAGGACAACATGCAAGGTCATATGGAATAGCTGACCAGAAGATGCTCACCCAAATAAAAATGATGAGTGAATTCAACAACTGTTTACCAACTTCCTAGAAACTAGGTTTAAATTCAGGTGAGATTTGGTTTGCATAGCCTTGATGATCTGTTTGCAGTCTAAGAGATTCTGAGAATCCGACACTGCAAAATTTAATCACCTATTTTCTTGAAGAATTTCTTCAGGGTTTACTATAGGGACCTAATTTTACTTGCTGGAAGAAGCCTTTAAAATCAAAGCATTTCAGAAACTAAAGAAATGTCCAGATTTATTTTTGGAGGAGAACCAGGGGACAGAATGAAAAATCAGGAAAGCAGAGTGAAAACAGAAATAGAGAAATACATGGCCTTTTCCTGTTCTGAACATTTCTTAGTTCCATATGTCCTCTGCTAGCCATCATCCAGGTACGTGTCAGACCCAATTCTCACAGACTGTATACCTCTAGAGGCGGGAATCAGCGGATGATGTATCTTTTGAACTAGACAGCACGGAGAGTGCGATGGTATTAAGTTCACAAAATTAGACTTCATTAGGAGGCAAGACCATCTCCAGCTTTACCCGAGTCCGAGGACTGAATCCTCCCACCAGCTCTCACATGAATGATGTTAAGAATGGCCTAAGAGCCACTTTTGAAGTATGAGCATGGAATGTTGTTCTGAAGGTACAGCTCCAAAAGAGGACTTGGTTTCATTTTTCTTGGTAAGCACATCTCACTCCACTTAGTTGTTTTTCCCTTTTTCATATACAAACAGGGAAAATGTTTCTGAGCCCTGCTATTCAAACACAGAGCACTAAAGGAGGGAATAAAACCCTCTTAAATTCATCTGGGAAGTATACTTACTTTAGTAAGAGAAATTAAGAAGCTTTAGAGGCAGGAAGGTCTTGAATCATACTTTTAAAAGGAATTTAGGATTTGAGATTTGTCAAAATCACCAATGATAAAAAAGATTTTGTTGATTTTCATGTCTTTCTCTTTAGATGCTATTTATGGTATTTTTAGTCTCTTCAGTATTCAGGACCAGAACTTTCTTTCCATTTTATCCTTAGCCTCACTTTTCTGTATGTTAGAGCTTTTCACTTGTAACAAATCTGAAAGAGATCTTAGGATACTTTCTTTTCCTTTTCATTTTTTTTTCCCCACTCTTTACAGATCAAATCCTGTCTCTACTAAAAACACAGAATAAATCTCAATAATGTCAGTAGGATTAGCTACAGACTCCATGAAATAAACTTCAGTGGTCTGAAGAAATTGCTAACAGTTCCTTACTGGAAAGCCAAAAAAGAAATGCACAAGACAAATGAGCTAGTAAATCACTATTAAATCCTCCAAATGGCTGTGAATCTTTCAATTCAGTCATATTATTTTCACTGTATTAGCTAGTAGTGCCTCCAGCTGAATGAGGTGGGAATAGAGGTCACTTACAAATGGAGACTATCCAAAGAAAAAAAAAAAAGTAAGTACTGGAAGAATTGTTAGTAAATTAGGACTAGAATTTGGCCACATTGGAAGCATTTTGTGGTTGTAGGCAGGAACCACATTTCAATAACAGCAGGAGGCTTTCTATCAGATCTCTGTCTCCTCAAACAAGCCACATATATTCAGAGAGTGTGTTGGCCTTGGTACCCCAGCTAAATTTCAGCCTAGGGAACTATTTCTTAACTAGCTGATATGTCCAGAAGTGTGTCCTCTAAAATTATTCTGTAACTGTGGGTACTTTAAAACAATTGCTCTATTTCACTATAGAGGTGACTTGGTATGGATTTGTTTGTTTGACAAACACACAAACTCAATTTTTGCAAAGTGAGGTTAAGGTAAGAACTTTGTTGGGTGAAATGCAACAGGCTGTCAAGGTTGAAACCAGAACATTCACACTGCATTGTCTTGGATTACAGAGGCCTGAGAACCAGAGCTGGGGAAGAGAGGGGCAGAAAAAAAAAAAAAAAAAGAAAAGAAATTCAGATATATTTTGACCTGAATGAAAATGATTACATGATGTTTTGCTGCCTCCCCATTGAACCTTGCACCATATTACACCAGCCTAGGATGATGAGCATCTGCAGTCCTGTGATTACAGAACTTGGTGACCACTCACTTGAGGCACTGATGAGGAGCAGAAATGTGGAAAGGATGAAGAAAGAAAAAAGCACTTTATAAATTTCCCAGCTGATACACTGGACTGGCAGGCAAACTGCCTGGAAAGATTGTGGCAGAGCCACCAGCTTGAATACAAATCAGAATGTTTACTTTAAAAGAAAGGAAAAAAAAAAAAAACAGAAAAGAAAAGAGCAGCGATGCAGTTGTGTTGTTCTACCCATTAAATTACATTAACACAGATTCAAAAGGTACACGCCAGGCCTTTGTTGGCACCAAGCTATTTTATTCATTAATCTGCTTAATGCAGGCAATGAACTTCAGAATTAAAGAATATGTCGTGGGTTCTGTGATTCCTTGACTTATGTTTTCCAGCTCCATAGAGCTCTTTAGCTGATCACTACATATACACACGTACATACACACTATATACTACTCCAAACCTTTGATGAGTGCAGAAGTTGTCAATTTGAAAAAAAAAAAATAAAAAAAATTATACACTAAAAGGATGTTCCTAAGCCAGAACAACAAGAAATCAAGAGGCTGGAAATACCCTAAGTTTCTTTAGTACACGATATGCAGGTTTTACTGTTGGAACAAGACGGGGAAAAAAGCACACCCCAATATATCAAAATCCTGCTGTGACTGCAAGCACGTATGTTAAACCCAAAATTGCTTTTTCTTTTCATGGAAGAGTGAGTGGGAAGATTAAAACAAAAACATCTCAAATCTATTCTAACCTACGTATTCACACGCTTGCTTTCTCACATAGATGGTTATTCCCATCTACCTCAGCAAGACTCCATCTACACACCTAAATACTATCCTCATCACTGCTACTAGCACCTACGCACCAACACTCACATATACTCACTTTCTCTATCACTCACATGTACATATGTCATTCACGGGCTGTCAGTCTAGCTGTCGGTGTGCTTCAGCCATTATACAATGATATTACAACAGCTAGAAGACAGAGGAAGATTCGTTGAATCTCACAGCAACAGAGTGAAGTCTAGCAAACTGACTGTAGTTACTGATGTGTTGGAGGACTTGGGCAGCAGTTAGAAAATACCACACCAGCTTTGCTCATCCCACGTGACTGAAGGCTGGTAAACTCAAGGATACCGGCAAGCACGCACACAATTCATCTCCTGCATTAACAGCAAACTTTTCTGTCACTGAAGAGTGAACCAGGCCAAACAACGGACAGAGAGAAGACTCAAGGCACCGAGTTCTTTTAATCAATATCAGTCTTCCTATAGATTGTCAAAAGTTTCCATGAGATCCAGCCTTGCTTCACCCAATGGAGTAAGGGCAGCACTGATGAGGCTCTCCAAAAGTGTAAAAACAGTTCAAGCAAAAAATGCCCCCGTATATGAACTTCAGTGCAATCCGTGGGAGTCTGGCTGCAGGAAGTTTGACCTTTGAACTACAGAGAAAATGTCTATTTCATTAAATCTCAAATCAATTTGTTGGGTTTTTTGGGGTTTATTATCTTTTTTTTTAATTCTCTAGCAGGAGATTTACAAGCAAAATGACATTGCTACAGAAAACCACTATATTGAGAAAGTATGATGCTTAGGAGGAGAACAATCAAGCACTACATTTGTTGGTATTATGTCTTCTTTGTAGACTATAGATCAAGCAGAGCAAAGAGTTATCATCCTGAGCTATTTGTGTTTCATGTAATAATGCCTTAATGATTCAATTAGCATTGATTCTTCAGCTGCAACAATATTTTCTGACTGATCTAGTAATTTAGCTCTCACTGTTGATTGATACAATTCCTATGAGTAATAAAGCAGTTTGAGAGAAATTTATTTAATAATTCACAAATTGCTTTAAAGAAGATTTTTATTGCCTCTGCCAGTAGTACTCCCTAAGATTGCAGAAAGTGAGATATTCCTTTTAATAGTTTGGCATATCTAATGGTGAGTCTTTCTTTTAAAAAGCCTTTTTTCCCCACCTGGCATGGCTGTGATAACTCCATTTTACAATACTTACCAGTCTTTAGGTGGAGAAGATTAGGACAAGGATGGGTAATCTGAAGATGAACGTGCGTTGCATGTAACGCGCACAAATCACATAGAAACAATACAGGCAACTTGTGTAAAGTCAATGCATAAAATCTGGTTTTGAATCTGAGCCAGAAATCTCATTAGCTATAAGGAAATATCTTCATATTAAGCATAATTGGGTATTAGAGCAGATCTCCACAGATAAAGTTAAAATTTCTTCTAGTGTAGTAGTATATAAATGCATTGTAACATCTTCCTAAGTGTTTTGGGAAAAAAATCCACAGAAAAAAAAACCAAAAAAACCCTTCAGAATTTCTGCAGCCTGGACTTAACCAATAACAACTTCCTGGTGCTTCCTGTGCAGTAGCAAAAACACATACAAGGAAAACTTCATCAGACTTTCAAAATAGTATCTTCCCCTTGATTTGCGTTTGTCCATGCTCTACAGTGCCTCATAAATTTCCACACTGATAAGTAGACCCTGTCCAAATGAAATGCTCTTTTAATGGGTTTGCGTGTGCGTCTCTGTGCATATATTTATACATACTTCTTATTTCATGATGGCTCCCTAAGCAAAATCCCTCATTCTGCTTTATTAATTGGCTAGTATTTCCTGGGGAAAGCAGACAGTTCGGGAACACATAGATTTTTCTTTAAGTCATATTGTTTGACATTTATTTTAAACTCAGTGGGGAACAATCCAACTGGAAAGACAATGTGAGAAAAAAAACATTTAGCAAACATGAAAAACAAATGAGAGAAGCCTATACGAGGCTCTGAGTAGGATTAATCCTCTCTGGGATATATCAACTTCCCTGTTAATTTCAGTCTTTCAAGGAGGATGAATAGCGTTGTGTTTAAAACAGAGTACAGGGAGACATCGGTTCTCTTCCTCGCTCTGATTAAATTCATTACGTGACCTTGAAGAAAAAAGTTTTTCATTTGAAACTGCACTCAAGTTACTTGCGTATGCATATATCAGCCTTTTGCAAATATACACGTTCAACAGTTGACTGCTTTGCTATGAAATATTGCTTTCACAATTTGGGGGTGAAATTCAAGGCCTTAATTTGCCTGTGCTTTAATATTCTACCTGACTCCTGCATAGAACAGAGATAATGACTCTTACCTACTTGTACTTCACAGCCATGTTGTGAAGCTCCATTCAGTCATACAATATTCATAAAGCTTCCTGAGATCCCTAATAAAAGATTCTACATAGCTACAAATTATTATTTAATGATGGAAAATGGAAACGTGGCATGTAAAATGTAAATGAGAGCGAGATAGGGTGGTTTTGCTCTGACAGACTGAGGTCGTCTCCTTCATCCGAGTCTCGACCAGCAAGCAGGCACGAATACGACAAAGCTGTGTCTAACCACTGTGCTACAAAAAGCCTGTTATCGCAAGGTTCTCAAGAGCGGCAAAAGTGTTTTCAAACCAGACTGTATAAATGGCAATTATGCTATCAAAAGGGAAAACAAAACTGAGTATCCATTGGAGGTTTGTTTGTCCCTCTCCTCCTGTCAGCAAGGGAATTCACAAAGAGTTATAGTCCCCCTCCTTTCCTTTTAATGGATATTATTAATATACCCAGGTCATTTAATAAAAACATTTCTAGGGCAGGTGAACAAGAGGTGACACAAAGAATTGGCTGCTAAACAGCTCATTTCACACATTTTTAGAATTGAAGTACAGAATATAATAAATGTTAAATCTTGTCTACTCTTTCTTCATCGTGCTCCTCTTTCTGCTCGAGCAATCACTATTTATCCATGGGCAGCCTTTTATTCAGTCTTGCCCTGTTTGGCTACAGTGCCCTGGGAACTCAGGATGCTCCCAATTTCCTGCCCTTCCTTAACTACAGCTACAAACACTACTCCCAAACATTTTCCCTCTTCCTACATAATGCCTCCACAGAGTAGAACTTTTATTCAACAATTAGGGTTTTTCCCTCCTGTGTAACTTTCATATTTGACAGTCAGGGTTCCTTAGTTTAGAGGCATCCTCAAACCTTCCTCCTTCATGTGAATCTAGAAAAAGAATCAAAATCACTGGAGTGCATGCTCACAAATTCACTTTCAGCTCCATTGGACTTGCAGGTAAAACTGCCTGCCCTATGCTCTCCCTCCATGCTTGCCAAGGCAGAAATCCCCGTAAAATTCACACAAAAAAGCCTTTGTACCTGCAGTGGTAATGTGCACTCAATGCATCAATCATACCATGTAGACATGACATTGGTGAGGCAGATCCTCCTTCAGCTCTCAAGACTAAAATGTCCCAGGTAAAAACATACCTGGAAGAGTTGTTACCTAAAAGAGACATCAGTTGGGACATCGCCTGTTTACGAGATCATGGATTAAATGTTTATGGGTCCAAAGCCCTTCCAACACAAAAAAATGTTCCTTCCACTTTCGAACTGATGCATGGGATGCCTGCTCCCTGAGAAGTGAGAAAAGCTGAGTAGTTACTGCTTTCCGCTTAGAATGAGCAGCTCATGTCTTAATGCTCAACTCAGTTTAAAAGCAGGAAAAATTCTTCAAGATCATTATTTTTAATGACATGATCTCATCTAATATTCTCCCATGAAAAAGGTATGTCTATAGGAAAGGTAAGAAGCACCGGAAAGAAAAATTTAAATTAGGACAGAGTACTGGGTTTCCACAGGTCCGCTTCCAGGAGATTGCCCGTTAGTGGAAATGAACCGTGTCAGTGATTGGTTTCTTCAAAAATAAACTCAGTGGCAGACTGTATTTCTTTATTTGGATTCTTGGATTAAAATGCTATTACATCTCTGATAAGAATCACTTTGTCTTCTCTTGTTGATAAGTTTCAGGATTTCAAGGAGATTTTCTACCATGTAATCTAGTCAAGTCTCTTAAGAAAGAGAAGAGATGCATAAAATAAATTTTTGCTACGTGTAATTCAGAGATAATGAACATTATAGCTAAACAAGAGAACACATTTTCCTCCTAAGCACTGTGACTGTGAGTCTCAAAACATATGACATCAGAGAAACCTAATTCCCTTTGTTTTGCTTGCTATAAAGTTCTCAAATATCATCTATAATTTACCAGCTCTCTCATGAACTCACCGACTGTAAAGCCAAGCCACGTATTTCAGAAAGGCAGCAGAATTCTGGTGTACATGAAAATAATGCGGTTACTTTATAATCTGTCCTGAACTCTTCGCTTTTGGATTTCTCTTACGATCTGTAATGTTCCTCACACAACAAGATCTGCGGTAGCGTCCCGAAGGAAGGAGACAGCTTGGTGGCTAACGGAAGGGAGGGGAGTAGCAGGAAGAACGTGCCGAGAATTGAAATGTCAGAGTGAGTAGAGAATTAGTAAGAAGGATATCCCTATGTTAAAATTGTTTTAGTAAGATGAGGGAAGTACAGTAGAGAAAAATATTTTTTTTCATAGACTTTTACATTAAAGACTTTTACTCAACTATTTTACAACCTTAAGACTGGCTGATCTCATTTTAGTGTATGTATCTCCCTTGTTGCACCACGTTTATTACTAGCATACAAACTCTCAGGACAATGACTGACTTCTGTAGCTATAGAATATCGAGGAGTTATTGTATACCAACAATATGAAAACAGCCAATTCCTACTAGTGAGAAGAAGATCTTATGATATGTATGGGAGCTTCAAAATATCTGGACCTCCTCCAGCATGAAAAATGGTACCAAATATAAATTATATGTCATCGGAAAGGTACTTTTCCCTAGGTTTACACTAAGTTTTTACACTTGACCTAAAACTTCAATGTCAAGAGCCATTAATTATCTTTCAATGTGTTATACTAAAGAAAACACAATTTTCTCAAGAGTTTAAAAGGATAAACTGAATTATCACAACTCAATCATATAAAAAAAATGCATTCATCTGAACGTATCTTTTCCTTAGATGGCAGTTCCACCAGTCTCACACTGTCTTGCCTGCAAATTAAAAATGACCTTTTTGATAGTACTGATTGTTTTCAGCAGTTTAGTGTCAGTGATTCAGGACTGGAGGTTCAGAAAATACCAAGACCAATATCTAACAGATCCTACTAACTGCTTCCATAAAACATTTGTCCTTTTCACAGTTTCAGTGGGTTTTCAGGTCCAGAGGGCCAGATTTGAATGCCATTCCCTTCTCTGGAGCTACTTTTGAGTGATTTACTAAAATCAAACAAGTTAGTGCCTTTAAGATACAAAAAGATAAATTACCCCTGTCCCTGCACTTCCTAGGTGCAAGTCAGCAGAGTGCTCTGTGCTCTACAAGACAACACAGGACAGTGGGTTGAATTCAAAAGTGTAACATCTGAATGGAAAAAAAAAAAAGAATAAAATTTCATGTGATAAATAGGGCAAACTGGTGCTTTTAAATTAAATATACAAATGTGTAAAGTGAACTACAGCTCACAATAAAGTATATTAGAGAACCTGACAGGCCTTTTTAAAAGGCTCATTACTGCATCCTTTCCATCTCCTTGAGCACAATGTCAAATTGTTCCCTATTGTACATTTATTAACATTTTGTCCAGTCTATATTTAAATGTGTCAACAATAGGGTTCCCACCATTTCTCTGTTGTACAATCTAGTCACCTCAGGTCTAAAATTACCCTGTTATCATTTCCTGTTGTTATCTTTATTTAACCCTCTAGTTCTATCCTAAAAATGTTCTCTTCAGTGTTAGATTTACATCATTCTGCTGTGTACCCACTTCTTCTGTACTATTGGACAAACAAGCTGCCAGAGGTGGCAATACTCTTGTCAGCAGCATGTAGTTTAAGGCTGTCAAGTGCCTCATATTAAAAAATATTCTTTTCTGATGCTTATTACTGACAAGCAGCTGTTTTGCTAAACATTTTTTCCTCAAGCTGGGATTTTTTTTTGTATCAGTCAAAATAATGGTGCTATTAACCAAGGAGAAAACATTCTTTGCTCTGTGTCTATGAACTCCAATGACTTTTCCTTTGAGCAGAGCCGTGTGAAAAAAAGAAATTTGACATATGAATAATCCTCTCTCCTGCTCTTTTTGTCTTTTTCTTTTTTTTGTATTATACACACTTAATTCAAATATAACTTTTCTTAATCTCTCCAGACAAACTCAATAGGAAGAGAACTGTATTTCACAGACAACCTCCTATTGCTTTCATTAACACTATGATTACCCTTCTGCGCTCCCACTGCCTGGAGCAGTCACTTATGGCCTGTCCTGCAGGGCACTGATTATCCTCAGCTTCTGCTGAAATCAACGGCAGCCAAGCACGCTACCCACGACACGGGAGGCCCTCAGTCACTGACAGGAGCAGGTACTTACAGATTAGCAACATATTGAAAACATCACAGGAGCAGCCACTTGCTAATATCAAAACCGCTCTTTCGAAAAAAGTAAAAAAATAAATAAATAAAAGGAGGTCTTACTACTGATGCAAGCAGGGCCTACTGTATTTAAAGCATATTACTAACTGTAGTGAAATATGGTCAAATTCTTATAGCAGCAAGGAACCTAGGGAAAAAAAGTGGAAGAAAGGAAGTGTGATACATAGAGCAGGTGCTTTGCACACTGCATCGGCCCATCCACCAGGGGACACAAAGTCTTCCCTGTTCATGCCCTGATAACTACTAGAGAAATCATTTGCTCTGCACGAGAAGAGGAGAATGAGAAAAGGGGAAGTTTGACAAAAACGCACACGCTTCAGCGTCGTTATAAAGCAACAGCGGCAATGCAAAGTACCTTGGGACAAAGATCTGTCTCTATGGCCCATCAAGTCCAATCTGAAGCTTATTTGAACTAATTTGTTCCTTCCTACAGCTGAGTATGCCCTTCTGAGCGAAGTGGTATCATGTGATTTGCCAAATATTATCTGATCTTCTACTTGAGTAACTTTTCTACAGCTCCAAAGCTTGGATGATCTATTCATCGAGAGAGACAGGGTAGGCTGATGGATTACTAGTCCCTCAAAACGAGCAGAGACAAATGAGAGTGAATATAATGCTTGTATCCAAACATTCCAGTTTATTGTTCATCTAAGGAGTTATGTGTGAGGTTGGATATAATATAATGATTCCCACCAGTTGTGTAATGAGTCTCGGATAGACCTGAGAGACACTGTCATTCCAAATGAAATACTCAAGGCAAACCACTATGGAGTTCAAATGTTGCATACATCTTGACAGACCAAACAGTATGAAAGCTGTTTCAATAAAATACCTCGGGATAGTTCTGCTCTCACCTGGTTTTGCTCTGGAGGATAAAATATATGTCCCTCGGCTCACAGAACAGTTCAGGTAAGTGAAGTTTCTTGCAAAGTGTAGTAGTGAGATCTTACTAGTGGAATTTTTGTGCGGGGGAGCCCAAAGACAAAACCCAGGAAAACTATGGGTTGTGACATCTGCAGATGCTACAGAACACTGAGCGTTCTACATTAAAATCTGTGATCTCCCTTTGGAGTGTCTTAATATCCTTTTGATTCATTAAAAACTGTGGGGACCACATAATCTGCAAATGTTAGAAACTGCTACATTTGTTAAGATTTTACTTTTTAAGAAGTGACGCAGAACTGAACCAGAAATAGGAATTACAAAAAGTAAAATTTAGTGCGAAAAAAATAAGAAATGCTGCTGCAGCAAACTAACTTATAGATGTTCACACCACACCTTAGATTTAAAGCAACCCTCTTATAAACTCCTATCATTGTTTGCGTTCCCAGTATCTAAGTATGGAAGACAATTAAGAATTCGCAAAAAACACAAAATAGAAAATTGGCTATTGGTCTTACAAGTGAAATGGAGACTCTTTAATGCATTTCCATTTTGTAGGTACAATAAAAGTCCACTCGACGTAAAAGGTCTATAATAAATGACTGGTCTGGATTCACACCATCTAGGAGCAAAAACGCACTTCATTATCAAGTACGGCCAATATAATTCCAGAAATACCACCAACGCATTCACCGGGAAGAATGTTGAGTTTCCACTACGTACGAGCTGGCAGTAACCGCAAAATATTCTGAATTATCTTTCAAAGGAGGAGAAACGAACGATATAATCAACTTTGGTTTTGCTGTAGAGAATGGATGTGCATATAGGGGAATCCCACCCTTAAGTGGTGCTAAATCTATGAACTACATTTTTGGAATTATATACAATACAAATCTCCAGACTAGTTTCTGTGTAGGCATATGTGCTCTCAGCCATGCTCACACAGTTATGCCTGAACATCGCTTGCAGATGTTCTGCTACCAGCATGGCTGTGGAATCCCAGACCGCCGAACAAGCTGCAAAGCTTTCCTGAGAAGCTCGGAAAACACTTTCGCAGTTAGCTTGAGGTGAGCTCTGTGCTGCTGTGATTAAATAGCTATTGCTAGCCAAACTATTCTGTTTTAAAGCCAGTTCCACTACTTTTGCACAAGCTGCTGTTTATACCTCATTGTTGAGAGATCTGTCAGCTATTTAGATTAAAGACGAAGCTTCTTCTGAGTCTTATAACTCTCAAAAGTCTTCATATTGCTTGTATTTGGAAAATACTTCCTACTACAACCCTCAGTACCTGTAGAAACGTGTATTCTTTACTTTAAATCTGCTAGTGATTTGAATATACCAGGTAAACCCTTCAGTTTGGAACTAGGCAATTTATCACTTCCATTCCTGGCTCCCTCGTTTGCGGTCCTCCACCAGAAGCCGAAAGCTAGTGAGCTGAATCCTGACGTAGTTTTGACTCTCTCTGGAAAGAGATGTGAATACTTGATTGAAAATGGTTTTTCTGTTGCATAGTTTGCATATGCTGTGCTCTCATCCCATGGCAACCTCACATCAGCAACACGTGCCTTGGTCACCACGTGGCTGGAGGGGCTGTAATTCTGTCTTTGCAGAGCAGCTCCGAAGCTTGCGGCTTGTTCAGAATGGATTAGTCCTTCTGCTCTTCTGTTCAGCAAAGAGCCATCCGATTTTGTCTGCCCTCAGTGCTTTCCGTGGGCTGCTCAGGGTGGGATTTTGACTTGACAGTGATCTCATTGAGTTTTAAAACCCCAACTGGAAAGACCCTATATAACGTAAAAACCTCTGTACTGTCCTGACATCATCTGTGTTCCAGGGATTCCACTGCCACCTGCTGAAGTGGTGGGTCTCTTTATCATGGCTATTTTCTTGACAGTGGAATTCACTACTCTACGGCACCCATTTAATCTTATATTCCTACCCATTTTTTTATTAAACAAAAGCCTTCAGCATTTTTCAAATATCAAGGGGATTTAAAAAATGATATTTATTTAATGACTGCTTCTGGCCTTATGTTTATTAATGCTTTGTCGTTCCCAGCCTCCCTTCAGAGCCTGTGAATGTGTAGGAGAGAGAGAGGGATAGTAGGACGCTGCATTTGGTTTTAATCTGTTTGCATTTTAATACTACGCTATTTATGTAGTATTACTGAATTTGTATGTTTAAATGAACAATTCCTTGTTTAAACAAGCATAATAAAACAAGAAATGCTCTATAAATAAGAGCACTATTCTAATGAAGCTGGCATCAAAACGATAGTCTAGGCAGGATGGGGTTGCTGTTCTTAGGCATTACTGTATATAAATATTCAGAGTTAACAGTAGTAGCAGCCCCAAGACTCTGAGGCAAAGGTGAGTTAAATAGCACCTGCACAGAGCAGCTCATTGCAGAGCTACAAGGGGGTCCCTGAAAGAGAAATGCAGCTGTTACTCAATCCAGGGATTCTAAGGGCTTTTCTTTTTAAGGTACGGAACAAGAAGCTAACCCCCTGGCAAGTCTAAGGGGAAAAGAGGTAGATAATTTTAAAAAAATTCAAGGACTGAAGAGGAGGACATGGAAAGAAATATGCCTGACAAAAGACCAGTGTCACCAGGATCAAGTGGACAGGCAAGCTCAACCAGAACTGAAAAAGATGAGTTTGTCTTCTGTAAGACCTCAAATCCTGCAGGAGTATATCCAGACTTGTACAGGCCGTGGGCAGCACAGCTTCTACCTTGGGGCTGATTTTGTAGGGTATGATGAGCAGGCTCCAGAGTTCAGATATTTTGCACGAAAACTGTTTTTTTCTTCATCTTTTGTATTTTCGACCAAAGCCCTGTCATAACCTTACGAATATGTTTTCACTAGAAGAAAATTTACAATACACTGGCATGTTTTCCAAAAGTACTTATGCTTAAAAGCCTGTCAGGACTTCAGTGCAAAGCAAAAATGAAGGCAGGTGAATTATTGTCCAGGTTAAGTAATTTGGAATTATTTAATCCATTTCATCTAGCCACAATTTAACGTACACTATCTTACCCATTAAGTGTTATTACAGCACTAATGCATACATATCGCATATCCATGCCCGTACCCAGATACAGAATTACAAATGTCTCCTCATGCAGTAAAACACGTACAGAAAAAGGGAGCAGGAGAGAGGACAGACTTCCAAGAACAGCAGCGAGCTCTACTGAAACAACTCTACCACAGCAAAACTGAAAGAGGAAAGGCATTGCTGCAACCGCTCCTCTACGGCGTTCCGCGCAAGGAGCGGACGCGCTCGGCAGACGGGACAGATCCGCCCACCGGTGAGGAGGACCAGCACCCTGTGCTCAGGCCCTCTGCTGTGCCAGGCATCCTGAAAGAGTTAAGCCTGGCATCGATCGAAAGGGATACCACACGCCCATCTGTTTAGCACACACTGACTAACTGCGGCGTTGGCAGAGCGTGGCAGGACGCCAGCCCCTGCGCTCATGCGCAATACGCCGGTTGATGCATTGATCTGCTTTTCTTGTGTGGGATTTAAATACCCAGATAAGCCTGCAAAGCCGCAAGAAGATCACATCGATATATTTACCCTACAGGCTTCCCTCTCCCTCCCCATCATTCTGTTACGTGTCTACCAAAGGTCTGTTGTGAAACAATCTCCTGAGCCCTGTTGGTGGTGTAGCTTGCTCTGATGTTAACTGAATTTCCCTTAGTAACAGAGACACGGTATCGCAGCAGTATTCCCACTCTTTTCTCTGAATAGCTTATCATTTGATAGTGGAGCTATTCAAAATGGCATCTAGCATTTTCTTCGTAAGACTTCACTGCTGAATTATTAATGAATTAGAGTACAATTTTAAAGGAGCTGCAATTTAGCAAACCAGCTGGGTAAGTGATAAATAGAAGGTTGGCGCTTTCACTCTGTGGTAAGTTTTGCCTGTAACAATACTACATCCAATTTCAAGGTCAGGACTCATTCTCAGGCAGCATTTAGCTTTAGGAAGAACACCTCGCAAAGCATGAGCGTACATTTGTTCACTGTGACAATTTCTATGCGAGGAAGGCAGGTGTTATCTCCATTACACAGAGAAAACAACACCTTCTGAGAGACAGAGTCCTCTCCAAAGTCTGACTCCAGTCACCAGGGAGAAGGCCTTTCAACCTAATAATTCTGAACGCTGGCTAAAGATTTTCAAATGAAGTCTTTGGGTTTGTTGTTGTGGGTTGTTTTTTTTCCCAGAAAGATGCTGAAATCAAAACTTGAAATGAACCTCGATGCCTGTATCAACAAAGGTGGATTCTGAGTCAAAAAAAACAAAGGGAGAATGGCTCAATCAAGTTCAATTTGGCAGTAAGAGAAATCTAGATTAAGTAGGAAACAACTCATTATATTTCAATGAGAGAGGGAGGTTTAAAACTTTGCTCCTAGCAAGCATAGACCTTAACACGGAAACTGAGCATCCTACCTATTGCTGTAGAAGCATTTTTCTTTACTTTAAAAGACTTGTCCATCTACAGAGTAAGTCAATATTTTAAATGCTGCAACTTCTCACAGGACAGGAGCCAGTCTTTTCTGCCCATCTCTGCTAATCGCTTCTGAAGTGCAGCTCAAATAATATCCATAAAGATTTGCAGAAAGATAAATGAAGCTGTCATGATTGTCTTGATAGGAAACTTGTCTCTATAGCTTAGGAAGTTTATTTAAAAAGAAAAGCAAAATAAAATTGGCTTATTTCTTACAGCAAGCATCCCAGCATCAGATCAGAATTGCAGCAAATTCTACCTGACTGTGAAGTAGGGTAGGATTTGTGCAGAAGCAAGGAGAGCATTATGAGATGGGGATTATTTCTGACTAAGAGAATCTAGTTGTAGAGAATACAGAAAGAACAGAGGCACTGACTTACTCAATTTCATGGTAGTGTGAGCATACAGGACTGGAAATTGCAGGATTAAATTTATCAGTATCTGTTTTTAAGTTATCAAATAATAAACACATTGTTAAGATTATTCTTCTTGATCAGTTCTCCCCTAAACTATAATTGTTTAGAGAATGTGTTTTAGTACAACTTTGTATGTTTTTTGCTCCTCTTTTATTTCATCCCTCACTTTTACCAACTTCCAGTGAGCCATTACATAGATTTTTTTTATTTTTTTTTTGTCTGTTAAACTGGTTTTACTTGTGGATTAATTAGGTTAAAATAAAGAGTTGGATCTTACTCCATCTCCTAAACCAGCTTGCTCTTTTTTTAAAAAAATTGAAATTGAAAAGATTTTATAGAGGAATCTGAACTATGCTAACTGATTTTCTTAGGAAAGGGAACCAAATGAGGAAATGCTAACATAGTTGCTTTTAAGCTTTTTGTGCTAACAAAGGCGAGTCCAAATCAATCCTACAAGCCCTGCCACTCGGTACATATGCCATACAGGCCTACCCACATCCTTGTGATCTGCAAGTATGATTCTTAGTCTTGTCTTTTCCCTGTGGACCTTTGAAAGGACTCTGCTTGAATTGTTTTCCAGTAATGTCACAACAACACATCACTGGAGACATAGCAAGCACTTCTGTACCTCGGCTTCCTCCGTCTGAACTCATTTATCCAGCTGTTTCTTGGCCTAGGTAATTCTCACTTGAAAAAACCCCATGATAGTTGTTAAGTTGGATTTTTACTTATTTGTTAATACAATTGCAGAATATGACTCTGGTATGGCGAGAATGGTAACGGCACGAGGAAATATTTAAAATAGAAACATTTCTGCTGGCTTTTGATTCTAAGTTACCATAGCAGCAAATTCAACACACTACCTGTGGACTGGAAAGCAACGGATAAATAAGAGCTGGGAGAAATCATATTAAAACCTGAAGGGTCTGTTCAGCTGATTCTCTGTTTGTACCTAGAGAAACAAGCAGATACGTGCGTTGTTTTGATTCCTGGCACCCCTAACTCGACAGAACCGTGCAGAAGGTCTCCTTGGCCCTCATTTCCCGTGGCAGTATTCTGCAGGCATCCTTTGTGAATTAATTTCTGGTAGGTTTATATAATAATACAGCTCCACAGAAGCCAGCCTCTCCGATGATGAATGAGTGTTTCTTTTCAGTTTTCCACAAATGAAAGAGAATGCCTAATCCCAGATGTTATCAACTCACTAAGAATAACCTAATCTTATGTGAGATCAGGTTGATCTCTGAATTGAGTGCAGACTGCTAATGCTTATCTAACGACAAAGTGATTTGTGTTTACAGGTCTGGGAGGATACCTCGTTTACGTTTGATATTTTACATTCATGCATATACAGAATTGAAATCTATGTGATAAACCGTATATCCAGATGGTACTCAGATGTGTCACTGATCTTTTACAGACCGAGCTATTTTGTTTTAACAGTTCAAACCACTGGGGCCTCGCTAATGTGGCACAACGCAGCTGGATTGCCAACCACCTAACAAAGCACTATGATATCACTATAAGTCATATTATCCACCAGACTAGCTAACCATCATGATATCAAGATGTTGGATGCTGCAACCTGCCTATAGCCAATTACATTAATTTTTGAAGTTCAGAAAACTAGCGGACTAACACCAAAGGTAATAGCCAAGAGCCACTGCTGATGCTTAGGTCAAGTTCTGATGCAGTTCGCTTTGGCTTCAGAACAAAGTTTCTCCTTAGCTTCAAAAACCTCCACAATGATGTGGAGAGATTCTTGCTTGAGGTTTGTTGTTTTTAAGAAGTGATTTCCTCATTGTTACTTTGCTGGGTACAAGTGAACAATACGGGCCATAAATAGACCTTCTCAAAGGTTAATAAAGAAAACACTTAAACTGCATGTCTGGGATTCTTCTCTGCGACTAATGTACATGACAACTATCTCTCTATGCAAAATGGAAATCAGGGAAGAGATTACCCAGTTCAGTTCTACAACAATGTTAATGAGATTTCGTCTCAGTGGGGCTCTCTTGGTGTTTGTCAATTATGTCACTTTACCTGTCCTTTTGGCTTTTATTTCTCCAGTGACTTCTCAATGCAATTTGCCAAATAATAAAGGATGATAGTAATGAAAACTTCCATTTTAATGCAGGTTTTCACTTGAAAAAAAAATAATCACACAGATAATTCAGGCTCTGGATACAGAAGAGTGCCTACGAATATGATTAACTTTAGGGCCTGTGCAGTAGTCCTACAAAGAGAACAAAGCAAATGCTTAAGCACTTTCTTAAGTAGGTTTTGCAAAAGTTTTAGTCTGCATAATATTTTTCCATATCAGTTAAAATGCAGGAATTATTATTTTTCATGAAGCTTTATCTTTTTACTCTGAGAGTGCTGATGGAAGTTCACTTCCCATCACTTCAACGATCATATTTCTACATCAGCTGAGACAGTCCCTGTCTCAAAGATACTATGATGTTAAATGGACAAAGACAACAAATGCGAGAGAACTGAGAGCAATAAAACTGTAACCGTAAGTAACTACCAACAGAAAGAGAACTGGGAGAATGCAAACCAAAGACATGTAATATGCTTTCAGCTGAAAGAAGAGAGTGGAGCTGAAGGATGCTAATGGTCAGGAGGGAAGGCTAATCTGCTCTCATGCATTCCTATTGACTTCAAATAATGTACATTGTGGAGTTTTGACTTAAATTTTGGTTGCTAATTTTTGCTGGCTTGGGAAGACAAGTCTCCTGTCTTTAGTATCGAACCATGAACGTGAATCTGAAAATATCTGTTCAAAGGCAGTGCTGTGCTACTGCTTAGAGTGACAGTGGAAGTGTGCAGCAAGAATTTAACGTTCCTTGACAAATTCAGCTTCAGCCATCCTTCGGTAAAGGATAATTTACGCAGTTTTTCTTGTGTGGAAATTAGTGATCGAAATATTTGGCTAAATTAAGTTGTACGTTCTGAGTAAACATAGAGCTAACAGGACAGATGAAAAAAAAAAAAAAAAAAAAGTAGCTCACTTCTAGAGCTCAAGCAGTCACCAAAGTGTGGATCTGTTCAGTCATCCAAAAGCATTGATGAGCACCCAGCAGCACTTTAAAAAGATACAATTGCCAACAAGTCCTAAATCTCAGTTTGCACAATGACTGCAAATTTGGATAATTAAGAACAGCCACCATAAAGCTCAAACCGTTGTCAGTTCTGAAAAATCTCACTGCAATCTGCTCAAGTCTGTGTGCTAAACAGAAGTGTCATAAAGACTGGCAGGATGGTCTCACAGTTTAAAGAGGAAGTTTGTTTGGGAACTTGGACACGCCTGCTTCATTTGAGACCTTCCACTTGCACTTCATTTACCACCTAATTCTATTTCTTACCTGCAAAGCGCAGGTAATAACATGTGGCCTTTCACAGAGCACTTCATGACTGAAAGGACCTATAGAACTGTAAACTATTTATTATGTACCTGTTGTTGAGAATGACTCTGTGACTGCTAACTGTACTTTCTTCACCTCAAAACCACATCATCTCTTCCAATGGAATTCTCTTAATCTCAAAGCACAATTTTGTTGAATTAAATTACCATGAAGAAGCCTCCGGTGGCAACTTCTCATGTGTTTGTTCCTTCTCCAGTCGATACGAAGTTCGTTAAGTGTCTGTTTAAATAATGACCAAGTCAAAGGTGACTAAGGAAACTGAAATTGAGCTAGGAAAGGAGTATTTTCCTGTGCTTGTGGAGGGGGAAGGGATTGACCTTCCTTGGAGATTATCTTTGTTATCATGCAGTAAAATGATCTGGTAGATTTTGATTCTACTTAGTTAAGACAGACACCTCTCAGCAGATACAAGATGTATCCCAGCTGTAATTTTACACACCAAATGTATTTAGATAGGTTTAAAATATCAAAAATTATTAACTCAGAAAACGAAACTTATCAAACAAAACAAAACACACGGGTTTGTTCCTAAAATCTCCAGGAGCATCTCTAGACAGAATGATTAAAAAAAAAAAAAAAGAAATCAAGATTCAAAGATCCTTGAGTTCAAACTGCGTTTGTAAGAAGCACATCCATGATAACGTTTTTATTTTGTTCCAGTTCAGCACTTCTATCCGAAAAATCACATACCTGAAACCACAGCCCCCTAAAAGGAATGTCTTTTTCTGACTAAACTACATCTGACAGGCCGTCCTCAATACCTTTCAAAGTCCACTTAAACTCAGAATTTTATTTTTGCAATAGACAACCATTCCTCCATTCCCCAATCTCTCACTTCAATGTAGAGCTATCGCTAAGCACTTACAAACACTAACAATTTCATGCTACATAAAATTCTGCCAATTGATAATTCCACTCCCTTTCTCGTCCAAGTTCAAATAATCCACTTTGATCTTCATGCATTTGGATTTTTTTTTTTAAAAAAAAAGCAAACTACACATCACCATGAAGCCTCTTCTAAGACACTCAACAGCACAGCTATCAAACAGGAAGCAACGCATCTTAGGAAAGAGCAGATCTCTGCAGATTTTGTTTTCTATGAACAGAGTTTATTTCAATTCCTGAATAATAGGCAAAATTCAGACTTTCTTGGAAAATATTCTCTGTCCTTCTGTTTCATAAGGAAAGGCAGCAAGTTCATTTTAGTCATAAAAGTCACAGAGGGTTCAGTTGAACATCTCCAACCAAATTCTGCATGTTTACTTTAACAGCACATAGAGAAAAGCCCCATAACCTGTTGCCTGAAAGAAAATGGACATTTTCCCCAAATCAGTGCTTTCTGAAGTGTGATTCATTTAGCCAAGGGAGCCATTACTAGAATATTCTCCCACCGCTTGTTTTGCTTATTTCCATAGAGCCTAAGTGCTCCTTCAACCCACTGCTTGAATCCAGATCATTGCTGTCTCCTGCTCTTTACTTCCCTCCGCTGACTGCTTGGTCACTTCAGCCACTTTGTGACAGACTATCCCTTCACTCACAAGAAGGCAGGAGAGAAAACAGACTCTTTTATTTGTAGGAGAGTGCAAGTGAATGAGATCTTTGAATAGCCTTGAGGTACGCACCAAGACACAGATCCATTTCCTTAGGTTGGGATGGCAACCAGAATTAAAATTTCAGGGACATATAATTAGCCTGAGACTCGGTGCTGATTAGCAGAATACCATTTTTTTTCTACCATGTCCTCATCATGCCTTGTAGTTTTGTGCCAGACCCTGGCTTTCATCTTTCCATCTTCAGACACTTGATGGCTCCAAATTTTTCAGGCATCTTTCCATCAACGACCTTCAGCTCAACTCTCATTATGGGACACCAGTTACAATCTTACAGTGTTAAGTGTTGCTTTACTCTGACATTTTGTTAGATAGACATCAAAATATGTGTAATAAACACATTTCAAGACACTTTACCCCTCTGAAGACATTTTCTTCTAATCTCCCTGTGAATACTCTCATCCCTTACCATGTAACAGCTCACTGTAGCCCTAATTCTTCAGTGTCAGGACCTCTTGTTTTATTTCCCTGCAGAGTGCCACAAGCATCTGTGGCTCCACAGAAAAACTAAAACTTCACAAAAATACAATGTTCTTACTTGTTCTTAACAGCTTCTGATCTCTTACCTACTAATGCAAAGTCAGCTTGAAAGTTTATCACAAGTAGACTGACCTTTGCCTTAGGTTTTGTCTTAAAATAGACATGCAGTGCTGCAGAACAAGTCAAAAGCATCGCGCTCTCTTCTGCTGGTTTGCTACGCGGCAATGGCTCCGATGTCTCACTCTGCTATTTCAAGTGGTTAACAGCATTATCTAAAGTAAGCCCTGATTGTCAAAGCTTGAGCCCATATTCTTCCCTGTTTTATCGGAAAGTAATGCGATTTCAGATAATTCTTTCATCTGATGAGAAACAAGAATGACAATGCTCTGTCTAATGCACTGAAAGGATCCGAGCACTAATGTCTTAATACGCTTTAATGAACATTAAGAAAGTATCTTTTCATCTTGCGAAAGGGAAAAACTTTGATTGCAAAAATGCATCTGTGATAGCAACAGTATAGATCATTGTATACTCAGTCCAGCCTGATGATGCTTACCAAGCACAAAGTACAGATGACACAACACGGCAAAGCACTTTTTTTTTTTTTTGCATATGCTTTTGTTCCTGGATTTTTAAGTAAGATGTTCAAGGAAAGCGCGAGGGCAATATTTTGAAGTTACATAACACACTGTCAACCCTTCACGGTTAAAAATAAAAGGATTCAGGCTCTCCTCCATAATTGTGATTTACAATGAACAGAAGCATTCTCCTAAAGAATTTCAGTATTTATTCCTCTTTTTAGCACTGTGAATCATAAAGGCCCACCGTTTCTCTTTAGGAAAGTTACACACCCAGTGACTTTAACGGATTAAGAATATAAAAGATAATCCAAATCAACGCATCCTTGTTTTCTGCTTTTGTGGCTTGAAGGCAATTGATAGGAAGTTAAGAAAAGTATTGGTACACCCTCAAAGCTACTGTTGAAGTGCACCTCAGGTTCTGTTTCTGACCAAAACTTCCCTATACCCTTCTCCTCTCCTAAGTGCTCCCCACAGTTTCGACGCGCTGTGTGTTTGTAAGGTGTATTTATATCCCAGCTACGGCGAGAAGCTTCATCAGAAGAGAGGCAGAACGGGACACAGCGGAATTCAGAAAGAAATAGTAGGAAGCTGCATGTGGCTGATAGGGGAAACTCCAAACAGGAAGGTACTGTCAAGCCTACAGGAATGAGAGAGAAGCAGCATTTCTGATTTTTCAAGCACCCAGTTTCAAGAACTAGGGTGCCAAAGAGACAACAAACTGTGGCTCTGCCACAACTGCAATTCGGAATATATTTCTACAGTCCTACCTGGACGACAGTCCTTCCCCTCAACAACACTGTCCAATTTGTAACTGCTGTATTTTTCTACAAATTTTTAAGGCTTTTATCCTCAAAGGAATGATGAACTACAAGCAACCACCTGCAACAACGCTATGACTGCAAAAAGAGTTGTAGCTTGGATGTATTCTAAAGCATCTTCCATCCTGCTGACAGCTTGTTGGACAGTCAATTACGCTAGAGAGAGATGGAAGTGTTTATTAAGTCAGCAGGGTAATTATACCCAGAAAAAAACCCAACCACACAAACATTCATAAAGCCTCTCCCCAAAACTGAGCTGTGTGCTAAAATAAAGAATGATGGCTGTAACAATAATCTCAGCTTTAAGAGAAGTTTCTCTTGCAGAGCTCACAGCAATCTATCCTTTCCTCCCTATCTTCCCAAGGTGTCAGTCAACGTCTGTCTTATCACCATGAACACAATGCAGCCCAGTGCTGCCAACTTCTTATCCTGGAAGAGCATTTGAGTGATTAGAAGATTCTCTTTTGTTTATGTATTCTTTTCAATAGCTCTCTCACTCTTAATAGTAAGAGACATTTTTTCCACTATAAAGTTTGTCTAAGGCTCCCAGTGACAACTTCTACAAATACTAAAAAGACTCCTGATGTTCCCAAGCCTTGTGGTAAGGGCTTAGGCTGACTTCTGGAGCCCTGAAACTGAAGTAGACACAATAAAAATCATAAACTTAGCTTTTCAGTGTTAAAATGGTAACACTCAGAGCTATCTAATGAGTAAAACATGCATTTAGCGTAAGATAACCTTAACATTTTCAGTGGCCTGAAGAACATCAACAAACTGCAAAATTATTACAGAGGATTGCAAGGCCACCCAGTAGCTCCCAATTGTACTGTCATCTTTGGATCAAAAAGGAAAGATATCTCTTTATAAATATTTGATTTAGCCATTTTAATTCCTTTGTACTAATTAAACTCCTCTAAAATTCCTATTTATCGTGACTTCCACAAATCCTTACATGAGAACCTCAGCAATCTCCCAGTGAAATCTAAACTCAGAGTAAAGATCAATTACTGATAGAATCCGATTGTAATGACTGCTGTATCACATATGTATGGAATTTACAACAATTTCGTGCTTTCACAGGTTTTATCTAAAAAGTAATCCCCATAACCAGATCACTATCTTGATTTAGGAAATCATTTAATTCACAGGGTTCAACAATGCAGAGCCCACCAAGACCAAGAAACTGGTTTTCTCCCACTGATGCTAAACATAATACTCCCAAATCATAGAATCATAGACTCACAGAATCATTAAGGTTGAAAAAGACCTCGAAGATCATCAAGTCCAACCGTCAACCCAAACACTACCATGACAACTAAATCATGTCCTGAAATGCCATGTCTACACATTGTTTTTTTTAACACCTCCAAGGATGGTGACTCCATCACTTCCCTGGGCAACTGTTTTTTCAGAGCTTCACCACTCTTCAGTAAAGAAATTTTTCATGATATCTGATCTATACCTCCCCTGGTGCAACTTTGCAACTTAAGCCCATTTCCTCTCGTTCTATCGCTAGTTAGTTGGGAGAAGAGACCAACACCCACCTCACTGCAACCTCCCTTCAGGCAGTTGTAGAGAGCAAGAAGGTCTCCCCTCAGCTTCCTCTTCCCCAGGCTAAACAACCCCAGCTTCCCCAGCCACTCCTCAAAAGACTTATTCTAAAGATCCTTCACCAGCTTTGTTGCCCTTCTCTGGACCTGCTCCAGCACCTCAGTGTCTTTCTTAGACTGCGGTGCCCAAAACTGAACAGAGTACTCAAGGTGCGGTCTCTTCGGTGCCGAGTCCAGTGGGACAATCGCTTCCCTAGTCCTGCTGGACACACTATTTTTGATAGAGGCCAGGATGCTCTTGGCCTTAACCAGTGAGTATGAATCAGAACTGTCTGTAGCTTTATAGCAAATCTCTTTTTTAAAACTCAATCCAAATTAGTAAGTCAAGCTTCTTCTAAGATGCACATAAACAACAACTTATTGCACATGTAACATAATACCGCATTTCACCCATGAATTACGGTGTAGAAAGCAAAGTAACTAAAAAATATTAGATCTCATCATTTCTTGTAATATATATATGCACATTCAAATTTCCCACAAAATCTCAAAGAGAGAACCCCAAAATTTTCTACATTGGGACGTGTGTTCTACAAATCCATTTCTTCTCTAGTTCGTACCAACTCAGCAATTTCAGTCACGTTCAAGTACAGAATTGAGCATTGGCACTTGGTATTTCATTCCTGCTAAGAGAGTTATGAGAGGACGGTTACTAAAATACCAGACCAGTCAGAGTATTCTATTCCACTGATAGGTAAGGGAAATAAGCAGACCAATCAGTTCTTTTATGGGCAACTACAGGCTTTCAAAGTGACATAACAGGAAGCATATTTGGGTTTTAACGGTGTATATTTCGTAGCGTTGGGTAAAAATGAACATTGCACTTCTACATTATCAAAACCTTCAAAGCAGTATTACTGAACCTAACAAATAGCAACATTTATAAAACCTAAGACATGAAAATGCAAATAATAAACCCCATGATAGTAGTAAAACCCCCTCAAACCTACCAATCCAGATTCAAGGTGAAAAATATCCGTTATCTACCTGCCAAGAATAGTGTAACACGTGGCATGCGTCTTTCCCCGGTAAGATGTTGAATGTGCTGGTGGAAATTAAGCAGGAACCAAGAGACACTGCTATCACTCACTTCATGAGCACAGGGCAAAGCTTCCCGCCGAGTTCTGAAAGCAGGCCCTGGAAGGCATTTGCCCTCACAAACACTCTTGGAGGCTCTGAGCCACCTCGTAGCTGCTGTGTTTGACCAGTAGCACACCTGCCACAGGCTGCTCTGTTTGCTCTAAGGAATCTTGCTTCATAGTTCCCTTGCACATGGCGCTTCCGTATAGACCTAACCCACAAGCTCTCAGATGGCTCATCAGAGGCACAGCTCCTAGGCAGAGCTCCATACACTCGCGTTGCTCCCGCACACAAAAAGTAACTCCTCCCGTACTGTCCTGGCCCATCCTCCCTAAAGAGTTTGGACGCATCCATTACAACGCTGCTCTTGTGTGAGCTATCTCATCGTGTCTGCAATTCAGATGAGATTGTAGCCATAAAATACCATATGGACCCCTGACTCCTGCCTGTTCCCTACAGTACATGCATTAGCAAACACAGACTCCTCAGATGGGTTCTTGGTCGTGCTGATTTCCTAAAAAAAGGTCTGAAAGCTTTCCCTGTAATGCTGTCCTGTAGGCACTTCCTTACTGCACGCACAGGCTCGCTGCAGGCCCTTGTCAGAGCTGTGGATTAAGACATCTCTCTCCTGTCTGCCAAACCCTGCGCTCTTTGCTTACAAACTCAGCCCACCTCTTCCTTCCTTGATTGTGGGTCAGCATTCTTGTCCCCTGGTGCCTCTAGTTTGAAGTTCCCACCCAGTTGGACAGACTGTCCGCAAAGACGCTTTTGACTACTCAGTAAGGTGGATTTCATTTCTCCCTAGCAGTCCTTGATCCTTAAGTAGTATCCTGTGGTCATACAATCAAAATCTTTGTTGTTGAAGCCAGCTGTGCAACCAGTTGTTCACCTTCGGGATCCATCCACTCCTCCTCAAGCTGCATTGAGGAGAATTTCAATTAAAAAAAACATTTTCTAAAGCAGATGCCAGTCATTTCTGATTTGCATCACCTTGCAAAGAAGAGCAGTCAGGCTTGAGTCATATGTCACTAAGTTAAAACCAAGATACGAAAATTGGAACAATCCAAAGCTGCTAAAAAAGCTGGCTCTATGTCCTAACACCCAGGTGAGAGAACAGTCTCCATCTAGTAACATTCTCTAGCAAACTTTCATGCCAAGGTCCCAGAACACCACAATTTTTTTTGTTTTGAGTGTTCAGTGGCATAAATGCACACAATAATAAGAAATTTAATCTCTGAACTAGGATTAAGTATTGCATTAATCTACAAAAGGACGACTAGCTCTTTCCTGTTGTACTAGTTTAACCTCATTACATTAAATGGTCAAAATTCTCCTCTGTCTTACAACCTTAGCACTAAAGTCCCAGGTAAAACTCTAGCATTGGTGACAAAACTACCACTAGTGTCTTGCAGAAGGTACAATGCCAGGAGTGAACCATCTGAATGTTATCAAGCCGTGTTCTAGCATCATGGGCTGGGTACCTCTGCTTGAGAGAAAAATTCAGAAACAGTGAAATAAAAAGCACGCTCAACAAGCAGAATAAGGAACACGAAGAGGTAGTAGTGCAACTGCAGTTGTGAACCGAACAAAGATAACGAGCACACCCAGAGTCTGGATGACGACTCAAAAAAGGCGATGAATTCAACAGGAATAGCTCTGTATTTCCCAACAAAAATCTGAACCTCGGGCAAGAAGCTCCTTCCTCCCTCTCCTTCCACCTTCACAGCACGCAGGAGGTCCCCAGCCACATTGCGGCATCTCAAGTGAGCAAACATTCCGTCGGTTTTATGCCCTTCAGTGGCCGTAACGGCACCGCAGCTCTATCTATCAGAACGACCCAGACAGAACAGACAGGCTGAGCCTCGCTCATCAGCGGGGCGTTGCCATGGCAATCAGCTGTTGCCAGGTAGCCCGCAACTAAGAGAAGACTGAGAATTAGCAAGGCCTAAAAATAAAGATGTCGGGCTTTTTTTCCTAGATGTTCGTGTGTAACAGGCAAAATAATAATAGAACTCCCTCAAGATCTCGGCAGTTACGGGGTGTTTATATTCCCGGGGCTTTGATCACCTTTTAAAATTAGCACATTTTTCTAAGCAACAAAAGCAACCAAAACACGACAGTGGGAAGATTTTCCAAATCAATGAAAACAAGAGGCTGAAAAGAAGGATAGGAGATAAACTGTTCTGCATATTCAAAGAAACTGACAGATAAAAGGCTAAAAACCTTCTAAATCTCTACATCGTCAGAGTCGGAAAGCATGGCAGCTCTGCTGGTTTGCATTGTCTGTGCAGGAACTGTCCTGTAGCTAAGGGATGAGGAAAAAAAAAGATTTCATTTCCATCCTTAAATGATTCCTATGTATATGGACCCTATAAAATAAGAGGAAATGCAACTTAGAATATTGTGCAACCAAACACATCAAGGGCTTTAGCATTCTCAGATTGAAGACCTGATGGGAATACAAGATAAGCCACGTCTAACTGCAACAGAGTTTATGAAAGCAAATGCTACAAAGGCTCATCACCAATGAAGGAAAGGCTGTTGAAGCAAAAATTCTTCAACAGAAATTAATGAAAGTTGAGGCTAAGAAAACAAAATGTGGCCTTCGCTGCTTCTTTCTGGTCACTACATGGACACGTGACAAAAAAAAAAATCCCAACCTCAACTCACCCTCCAGTCACACGGAAAGGCAGATCTGCAGCACCTTTCTTCCCAGGAGCAAGTATTTTAAAGGACAGAATGCTGTAAGAGTCCCTGTGAACTAAACTATCAAGACCAAGTCTGATCCTAACCAGGAGTGACTCCAAGTTCTGCATGGGTTGTGCTACCGGATTCCCCAGAACCATTCCTTGGAGGTTTCAAGGGATAAGCTCATGGCAGAAATATAGCAGAGTTGGGCCAAACTGCTTGTCCAGCTGACTCCTTTCACAGGAAACGCTAGACAAAAATATTGAAATATCATGTCTAAGTCCATTTAACAATTCCTTTGAGTTAACTAAAAAAGGAATTTTACATTATTTTTTTTTTTAAAAAGGAAAATCTGAAGAAATGTGAATTCTTTACCAATTGAAAATAAAATGTAATGACATAAACCAAAAAGGAATTACAAAATGGAAAGTAGTTTCATATTAAAATATTGTAAACTTTCAATACTTCAGATGCTACAATTAAACATTCAGTGGTTTTTGAACAATGTTGCTTCAAATTAATAACTTGGCAACAAAAAAAGAATTTGTAAAACACTTTGATGTTGCGAAATCTGTGCTTCAGTAGCAGTAAAATCGGATCAAAACATTCAGACCTCTTCTACCTCAAGCATCCAGCCCGGACAACATTTTGCCCCTAAATTCTATGCTGTACATGACCCAGTGTTTAGACAGACACAGCACATGGATCTGCACTATGTTCAAAATGATTCTCCCATTTTTCCTTATTTTTGAACCCACGCTTCAATAAATAATGTGTCTTCTTCAGTGTATATTAAGAATCAATGACAGGTGGAAAATGTCACAGTAAAGAATTACGGCATGGTGGACTTGAGAAACTGGAATGACATCCTTCTGCAGAAGGACCTTTGAAACAGTGACAAAAAAGCAGTAGTGAATTTACTGAGAATACTCTAAATATATATTTTTAGACATATTACAAAGTTACTAAAAAAAAAAGGCCACATCTGAGTGGAAAATGACTTCCAAAAATGAACAAGAACAATACAAAGAAAGCTACAACAATGAGAGCTGAATTTTTTGCTAGTGACTGTTTGTTTTCAGAAACAGACTGTTGTTTTCAGACTTAAAATTAAAATGTCTCTTCTAGTTAGAAGAATTATTCTTATCCTCTTCCCTTTGTCCTGGCATCCATCACTGAATTTTATGCATTTTGACTTGCTGAGTATCAGATAAGATTAATTTATACAAACAGAGCCAGACACACAGAACATTTAATATAACTGTATCTTAACTGTGCTGATTTCAGCCTAGAATTTGATTTTTGTCCGGATGGGCTTCAGCTCCCATAAAAACACAAGGCAATTGCAAATATGGCGATAACCTTTAAGGAAGCCACAAACTCGAATACTGAAAAAATAGTACTTGCTTTTTCCCCTGTTGTTGCATCCCCTTGGGAAACACAAATACCCTCTCAAGAGATGGTTTCCAGAGATAGAATGTTTTCTGAAGTTCAAAAGAGTTATTTTGAACTTTCTGAGCTTCTTAGTTTTGTTTCTAAAAGACAATTAGGGACTCTTTAGCCTGAGCCAAGTTCTTGCATATATGGAGCACCAGTTAGCGGTTCTCCTCAAGAGGAGCATGAAGTGGCATGACTTTACTAAGACATTCTGTTCTCTGTGCCACACACAAGGCTCCCATTTGTCTCCACGGAGCTTAACCGGTTAGGAGGAAGTGCTTTCCCAATGGGACTTTCATGGCAAATCCCTCAGCAGCACCCAAACAGGCTTTAGGTACACAGTGCTTTAGGTACACAAACAGGGGAGGCTTTAGGTACACACAGCAAGATCCAGCCGTGGCCGCTAGTTACGTTGGGGCAGAGGTTCCTCGCTTGGTACCACAGAGGCAGTTGGGAGAGTTGGGTGGGGGGAGGCAGAAGGGAGAGGGGAGCTCTTATTTCTGGTTTTAATACGTAAGGTATTAAGGGCAAATAAGGGAACAGCCATTATCGGGTGGTGTCTGTATCTGTCTCTTTTGTGCTGCATTTCTGTTGGTAATTGTCGTTCTGTTGGTATTGTCTTTCTTCTGGTATCTTTTAAAGCCTTAAAAAACCCCTAACCCACATAAAAGACCACAAACAAACAAAACAACCAACCCCAACAAAACTGAAACAACGGCAGAAAACTTCTCTTTTACATAAAAAGAATTTTCTCAAAATTGCAATGTTTTGCAGATGTTGATACCAACTAAATTTTTTGACAGAAAATTGTCAAAATTTTCCACTTCAGATGTAACATAGCAATTAATCTACTGCTTCTTCTAGTAAACTCTTAGTTGCAATTCTATATATAAAAATAATATCTATTATATTCAGTGAGACAGTACCATATAAAACTGGAAATGAAATTAATCACAATATTTTGATACCATTAAAACGATTGCTGTCTTTTGACTCTTCATTCAAAAAACGTTGGTTGTCTATTCCAACTTTAAATTAGTTTCTATTTGAATTCTGCAATTTCCCATGGAAAAGAAAACCTGGTATTTTAGACGCAAATAACTGTCACACACTTACATGAATCTTCTAGGGAATACAGCTGCAGTCCAGGAGCATTAGCTAAATTGAATATGCTCATGTAAAAGTGATTACTAATTTACCTCCAAAATGTTGGCATTAAAATATCATTTAAAGTCAAACAATTCTGTATATATTCCTTCTTCTAGCCTCAAGAAACATTTTCTATTTATCATTATTTCTTCTTACTAATTTTTTTTTTTTTTTAAGATCTACATTCTCTTTTATATTTAAAACAATAGCTACCCCAGGAAATACATGAAAAGAGCTTCCATAACTTTAACATATTTCACAGCAAAATAGAAATAAAAGCTTTGTGTTCAGATAACAAATGAGAGGAGCACGGGAAAGCATCTAGTTGGAGTCCCACACCAGTAAGCACACAAAACTCAACAAACATCTCTCTATTAATCGAAAAACTAGCGATTGCACCCTAGAGAGGAAGAGCTGCTGCTGAGGCCCGTGGCCAAAACAGAACACACGTCTCATTCTTGTGCAGCACTAGAATAAGGATACACCCATCTCCTCCCTCAGATTCTACCGGACCCTTGTTCAGTTTGAGAAAATGTCACCTTAAAAACCACTGTAAAAGCGTTATTTCATCTGAGGAAGTATTTTTCATTCTAAATGTATTGAAATCGTCTCCTGCATCAATTTCTCTGTTTTGAAGAATTAAGTAACATGTCCGTCTCCTATACCCTTAGTTAAGAAGGAAGGGGACCTTAGTCATTATAAGACCAAACCTCTTTAAAATGTCACCATTTATCTATGTACAGAAGTTATATGGAGTATAGAGCAAAGTATCAATTTAAAATAAAATTAGTATTCTGGAATACTTTCCCACGAGGACATACTTATTCTTTTCCTTCACTAGACTCTTCTGTGGTTTTTCTCAGTTGCAACTAATTCAGTAAATTATATGATCCTTCATTCTTGTCCCTTGACTAGGTAAGAACTGCAGAATTTCTGACTCAAAAGTACACATATAAAATACTTTTTATATGAACAAATACACACATTGGTGTGAGATTTTTTTTTTGCCAGTTAAACCCTAATTAAACCTAAAACTTAGAGTAAAATCCTTACTAGTATCATCGAATTGCAGCTAATTTCCACTAAAAGACTCATAATTGACTCAATTATATTTGAAAGATCCACAAATCTCTTCACAGTTTCTCCTTTACAAAGCGATCCATAAAAACAATTCTATCAACATGAACACTTAGCTATACAATATTGTTCTAATTAATTGTCTTAGGTGGTCCTTTACATTTCTTTTTTCTATCTTTTATCTATCAGACAGATTCATTTTTTGGCTGTATATAAATTCCCAAGTTTCCATAGAATTGGCAGATCTAGAAGTTTGTGCCACCTGTAAAACTACACTGAAACAACGTGCGTGTAGAAGTTTCACTAAGAGTCAAATTTATGCAGCATATTAACGGTGATGATGCACAAGTAGGAAAGAATCAGGCTTCTCTTTCTTTGCGAAGTCTGCAAGGCTGACAGCAAAAATATCTGTAATCTAAATATATTTGATCTGAAGTTATACAGAGAGAAACATGACAACCTATCACACCTTTTTTTCTTTTTAAACAAAGTCATATTTCTGAGAAGATCTGCAATTTAAGGAGTCTTTCAAGTTTTGAGGTCTGAGTCAGTTACGAAAGCAGAAAGTGGGTACAATGAACCTGCAAAGCTCCAGCAGATATTTTAGATTCAAGTCAATCATTTTATACGGCCCTTGGAAGAGTGACTTTCCCTCAGAGACATACAGGAGAAATGAGTAGAACTTTGTCCTTCAGGAGTGATCGCCACCTCCCACCTCCTGGGAAGCTCTCAAAGTCGGGCTGGAAATCAGCCTGTTGATCCATTGCAGCAGTTCTGCACCATTTTCCTTCCGAGAATTACTTCATAAGAGAGGCCAGGAGACCCACCAGCCTCCAGCCCGCTTCATTCCTGCCTCTCCACCCCACTGATTCAACCTAATTTCTTCACAGCACCCACACCATTTTTTTTTNAAGAGAGGCCAGGAGACCCACCAGCCTCCACCCCACTGAATCAACCTAATTTCTTCACCGCACCCACAGTGACCCACCGTTTTTTTTTCCCCTCAAAAGGATTCAAGGTGCTACTACATAGGGATCAGCACATTTTGAAAACCAGATACACCATTTTGAAATGCTAAGATCACAAGATCAAATAGAAATTTGTATTTTCTACTGTTTATTATTAATTATTCTAGACTACCTCATTAAAACAGGCTCGTCACCCTCAAAAAACAAACTGTTATCCATGTGGGATATTGGTAAGACTGGCAGGAAAACAACAAATTTACATACTGGAAGCATTTGAAGTTATGATTTCTTTTGGTTTTTGCTAGGCAGATGAAGAACTTGATCACGTATCTCCCACACCTTGTGTATGCACTAATTTACACTAATCCGTACCTGTTTTGTTGAAATTCTATCCAAGATTTTATGTAATTGTCATCAAAACTGAAACATCTTATTTCTTGGGTAGAAAAGGAGAGATTTAACCGGCTTTAGTTATGACCCAAAGTGAGGAATAAACCAACATAAAATGATAAATTAAACACTGACTCGCAAGCACANTAAAGCTGTTCTAGTTTCCTTTTCTAACCTGTAAGTCTCTCTCCCTTATTCCATTTCCCCTTGGGGGAGGGAGGGGGGTTAACAGAGAGTGTCTGTTATAGGTAGTGGGCTGCCCTGACCCTAAACCGTGACAAGGCACAAAGGAAGAACCAGGGATGTTGATCAGCTTCCAAAGAACATTCTAGAACATGGGTATTTCTGGTTCTTTTGAAAGGTCTCTGACATGGCACAAATCTCTAATTTAGAGCCTTCAAAGAAAATTTGAATGTGACAAGCAAAACAGAGTCAAATGAACCTGAAAATCATCTTTTCAATAATGGAGTCTGCAAATATGCACAATATTTAATACTCATCTTTGGGATGAGGGCCCTTATGTAGAGATAGATGCAAGCACTAAACCTCTACCATGTTCAACTCCACCTAAAAGGAGGAACACACTGCAATTTCCATCCTTCACCTCCCCACCCTCCCCATAAAAGGGAACAAATAGCTCCTGAGGTAGGATAACTAATAAAATCAGGGTTCCAACAGATGGAATGGTTTTACAGCAGATGTCTTCTGCCTTGTCCACTTCCATGACAAGCTCAACTCACCCCATGTTTCCTATTGTGCTTCCATGAGATCTTCCATGTTTCCCCAGATACCTACAGTACCAATACACCCGCACAAGACCTCCTCATACTTGCATTATTTCTCCACACTGTTATCAATGTTCCTTTACCCCATCGCCCAGCAGCAATAGTCTTCATTTGCTCCAAACTTCATTGCCCATTCTTGTTTGGGCAAGGCATAGCATGAATTCTTCTGGAGCCTCACGTGCTCCAGATGGCCGAGTTCTCTCTGCCATTCTCTCAGTAGGGTGATTGACAGGTTTCTATCCTTTATCCACCTTTTCTGATAATTATTTTAGGAACTTAACACCTTCGGAATTACTGTCTACATGCTAATTTTGATTAAAATTTGCCAATAAACTCAAAACTTATTAGCAGAAGACTGACAGCAAGTGCTATCACTTATGCTGTTTTTCTTGAAGAATCTATGCAAAAAACCCCAAAAACAACACAGTTCAAAGAGCTGTCATTCATGGTGTTATTCTTTAGGTCACCGCAAAACTCATCTCAGATTCAGCAGAACTTTTCTTGTTATGTTCCACTTTCTTCCTTGACCAAATCAGTTAGAACATCATACAGTTACAAGAAATTGAAAGGTGTTTTGCACAAGGTCATACAATATGGCACTTGCACAAGTGGGATTCTAGTTTCTATTTCCCTATTCAGTCTCTCTCATCCTTTTCTCCTCCTTTCCTCCTACGCCAAAAATCTTCTATTTGCTTTCTGCCAACACTGGAAAATAGAATGTGTGGGCCTGCATTGGTCCTTCTAAGAGGATGAGAGTTTCACCTTGTTTACAGAACAAAGGCAACTAAGAAGGTGTAGGAAAAAAATCAGGACAAAGTGCCTGAATGATATTTCATTCTATGTAAAAGGTGTGGGGGGAGAAAGCTTTTAAAATAACTGAAATGCTCCTGCAATGTCTTTGATGGGAGCTTTTCATCCTGAATGTGACTAAGCATTTTGTTTCTATTAATCGTTACCATTAAACACTTCAATTAATAATTCAGTATAAAATTAATAAATACACAATCAAGAACGTTGCTTGTTTTCTACTAAAACTTTCTGCAGCGCGTTAAAAATAAAGACAATGTTCCCTCTTCCAAATAGCTGACTGTCCAACACATAGCACTGCCCCTTTTAGTTGACTATATTGTATCTCAGAGCCTTGAATGAAGCCACACAAGAAGATGATAACATTTTATTTCTTTCCTGGCAAAACACTCCACAATCTCATTGTCAAATTTTGGTTATATATCTATATCTATCTATATATATATATAGATATCTCAAATATCAAAGAGATGAACTACAACAGAGGAAAATACTATCTTAATTTCAACATCAGAGATTTGTGTGGTAAACGTCATTTTAAACAACGATATGGTTTGTGCAAAATGTGTTATTTTAACAGCATTTGTCACAGTATTACATGCTTTCAGTTCTGTTATTTCAGATACATAACTGTTCTCTGGCTAGTTCTGCTCTCCATCCTTGCTGATTCTCCAGCTGTACCAAAACCAAGAGGTTTACAATGACCAGTGTTGAAAACGACGTCTTGCAAACTATAACCTATAGGCCACTAATGGTCCCCTACAGACCACGTGCAGAGCAGTTTCTGACTCACGATTAAAATATTCTTTCTTCAAGAAGCAACACTTCACCTGAAAATATTGGCAGAAATTTTATAAAATGTACTTCCTGCCACATACGATTTTTAAGATTTGGAACATTCTTCGCCCTAAAAATGCAAAATACTTCTGATTTTTTTCCCCTTTAGAATGAACTGGAACATAAGATCCACCCAGGTACTGGGTAGAGAACGCCTTTGATCTGTAGTAAGCAAGAACTAAAAACCCTACCCACAGGCAGGACAATAAAGGTTTTAATCCTGGATAGTCTAAACTCAGCTGAGGACTTGGCCACAGCTGGTCCTTTTTACTGTTTCCTATTGTACTAGTCCTGTTTTGTATAAATAAGTAATAACAGGGACAGAAAAATAATAGTCCTCAGGAGTTTGAGAGTGTCATGTGTGATGAAGATAGCCAGGTTTCACCTGCTCCCTGCAAGGAACAGAGCTGCACTTTGTGCTCAACCATTCCAGCTGAAATCCAGTCCCAGATTCCCAACCAGAAACAGTAGAGAAACTGAACCCTTGTTTCCCGTGTCCCAAATCAGTGCTTCATCCACCAGAACACTGGCTATGCTAGAAGTGCTTTCAGCCAGGAATCCCATCCAAGATTTCAAAATCCCTGCTGGTTTCAGTTTCATCAAAGTGCTAGGTTCCTACAAAAACTTTCTTTTCAGTGAACTCATATTTTCAGATGGAAATATTTAGCTGAAAAAAAAGTCCTGACGAGCCCTATTCACAGTTGTTATGCAATCATTTTTAAGGGATTTGCAGATTCATGCGAAAAAAAAAAAAGAGTCCCAAAAGCAAGCATTTATCAGCACTTTGCTAAGTTTAGACTTCCTTTGATGCTCCTTTAACACTGGCCATATTTGTTCACCAGATGAGAAGACCAGGAAAGTCTAACAAAATTTCAAAGTGACCTTGAGATATTAGCACCTCAGGGATGCTACCATAGCTTGCAAGGAAGGGCATAGTGGAGAACATATTCAACCTAGTTTTGTGGAAACATATAGATCTACAACATCTACTAGATGAGCTCACCTCAGTTGAAACCAACATTCAATTTGCTTCATGGCCTGAGAAACCATCAAACCCTACTTCAAGTCACAGTTGCGGATGCAACGGATTTTGGACTCTATCAGGGCACAAGAAGAAAGCAGTTGTGCTGTCCATGATATTTGAATGGGCCATTCCAAGCGTCTGATGTTATACTATCAGTCATTCTGCTGCTCTAAAGAGAAATACGGACATCAATGTAACTACTGGGATAGATATATTGATAAATCAGTAACTGACTGACTGATCTGACAAACTCTTAGAGGGTGCTATGCTGTTGTTACCGTAGGCACCGTTTTACAGCTGAGGATCTCTAGTATTTACAGTCTCTACAAACCCCACAGTTCTACTTAGAAGACATTGCTATTCATGTCTGTTTGAGTTATTAACTTCTCCGCTTCAAAATAAGTGGTGGTTGTTTGGGTGTTAGTAGAATGAAAAAAAAAGGTCTATTTTTTATATGTATAATCATGTAGAAATTTAAAATCAGCCTTTACAGCGTGATAAACTATCTCCCCAGAAATGTTACAAACCATTCAGTTATCCTTTTATCAAAGCATTTTTTTCCTTAGTACCTGAGCAACCTGATCTAGTTGCAGATGTCCCTGCTCACTGCAGGGGAGTTTGACTAGATGACCTTTAAAGGTCCCTTCCAAGCCCAAATATTCTACGATTCCCTGACAATGTGTATGCAGTAACTGTAGCTCCTCTCCAGCTTTGTTTGGTTAAGCAGGACTAGTGAAACTACTGCAATCAACTTCATAGAACCATGAAATCACAGAATGATTTGAGTTGGAAGGGACCTTAAAGATGATCTAGTTCCATCCCCACTGCCATGGGCAGGGACACCTCCTACTATGTCAGGTTGCTCAAAGTCCTATCCAACCTGGCTTTGAATACTTCCAGGGATGGAGCATCCACAACTTCTCTGGGCAGCCTGTTCCAGTGTCTCATCATCCTCATAGTGAAGAATTTCTTCCTTATATCTAATCTATATCTAGTCTCTTTCAGTTTAAAGCCGTTGCCCCTTGTCCTATCACTACAAGTCCTTGTAAAAAGTCCCTCCTCATCTTTCTTGTAGGCCACCTTCAGGTACTGAAAGGCTGCTATAAGGTGTTCCCAGAGCCTTCTCCAGGCTGAGCAACTCAACTCTTTCAGCCTGTGTTGATAGGAGAGGTGCTCCAGCCTCTTGTCTTCGCGGCCCTCCTCTGGACTTGCTCCAACAAGTCCACGTCCTTATGTTGGGGGCCCCAGAGCTGAACACACTACTCCAGGTGAGGTATCACAAGAGTGGAGCAGAGTGGGAGAATCACCTCTCTCAGTCTGCTGGCCTGACTTCTTTTGATGCGTCCCATGATACAGTTGGCCTTCTGGGCTGCAAGCGCACGTTGCTGATGCATATCAAACTCCTTGTCAATCAAGACCCCTAAATTCTTCTTCGCCAGGCTGCTCTTAATCCGCTCACAGCCCAGCCTGTATTTGTGCTTGGGACTGTTGTGATCCACGTGCAGGATCTTGCACTTGGCCTTGTGGACTATTTCATGAGGTTTGCATAGGCCCACCTCTCAAGTCTGTCAAGGAGCTTCTGGATTGAATCCCTTCCCTCCAGTGTGTCAACCACACCACACAGCCTGGTGTCATCAGCAAACTTGCTGAGGGTGCACTCGACCCCACTGTCCGTGTTGCCAACAAAGGTGTTAAACAGCATCAGTCCCAATACTGACCCCCGAGGAATGTCACAAGGTCCCTGGATTGAGCCCTGAGGAACTCGATAGAGAACAGTTTTCTTTTTCTTACTCCTCCTGTGACAATTCTCCCCACCTTCCGTTTCACTCATATCTAACATTAAAGTTCATCATCTGTATCATGTATGAGAGGGTTAATGCCTCTTTCAATCTCTTTGACTTCTGTTAACGCAACTAACACAGTAATCTCCTCAGCTAAGTTACACTGCAAAGTCATACTCATCCCCTGGTCAAACTATAACTATCTTAGCCTTTTTCAAAACATGCTCTTCCAGATGATACCAGAAATTTATTCTTGTTAGTCCTTAAAGCACAATCTTGCATTTTGTGCTACAAGACTACATCTGATTTTTACTACTTTAGTCTAATCATCAAATTGCTCTCATATAGCATATCTTCTTTGGTAGTGATAATGCCTCATAACTTTAGTGACCAGCAACTTTCCTCAGCAACTTATTAATTTCTTTTTATTCAAAGTCAGTAAAGGTAAAGAAAATCTTTAACAAAACATGTCAGTTTTCAGGCAATTTCCATCACGGGGAAACAAAACAAACAAACAAAAACCCAAACAAAAATCCCTCCTCTAGTTGCATGGTAATTTGGAGAACAGACTGAAATCGTTCATTTCATAGTTTAATCAAAATTTACTGTCAAAATCTACAGTTCTGCCTAGCTCTGTGTACTTATAGCAATATCCAGATCAGTCTAGTGAGAAACATTTGCTTATCGTCATCATCAAGAAAAGAAAAGCTTGTTGCTTTATGCCTTAGAGTAGCAACAGTGTGCCTTTAGTTTCCATCTGCAGGACCATGAGCTTGCTAAACCTGCCACATACCTCCTAGGCACCGTCCTGCATCCACGTACTAATTTCTGCCTTACATCAGTTGATGGCCAGAGTATGTTATGCACAGGAAACAGTATGCTTGCTATTTTCTAAACAAAAGGATGTTTAAGTATAAAATCGTAACAGACCTACAGATTTCACCTAAGGACATGAGCACCCAACAAAGAACACCTGATTTGAAAAACAGATTGCATAAAAAGCCTTGTGGATATAATGAACAATTTCCAGGGTGAAACAGATCTAAGAGCAGAAGAGCTCTACAAACCAATCAATTATGTTCAAATCTGACAGGCAGAAAGGATTCGTTGATGCATCCATCTTGGGAGCGCTTTCCTGTTTTGTGGGTGTTTTACCACAGAAACAGGACTGCTCCCTAGCTAAAAGTCAGATCCCAAAGGATGATAAAATTTAGATTCCCAGGTCAGATTTTTGAGATCTCCGCCTGTTTCCTCCATTGCCTACTCCAAAAAAGAATTCACAAAAGACAAAACCACTGTAAGAATCTGTCGGGTCTCTTACACACATCCAAACCTACTGGCCTCAAACTCCTGCTAAATCTTTGATTAATGATGTACTAGTAACCACAAACATGTGAAAACATTCTAATTATGCTTGCTATTTCATCAGACCTAGATGAGACACATGCTCTCTGCATTTTCAGGGCACATCTAAAAGAGCCTTGAATGAGATTTAAGGAAGTGATAAATGATGGAAGATACAGGAATATTCAAGTCATGAATGCTGAAGATCATGAGTTTCTAACTAAGAAATGGCTTTCCTCACATGCCTAGAATGCCATCATCTCAGATACTCTACTGCACGCTATTTGTTCCATCTTCGTTCCTAAAGCAATGCCGCAGCATCATAATATTCCCTCTTTTAGGACCACTCCAACAACAAAAAACTTGCATCCATTCCACTTTGAGGAAAAAGAATAGAAAAAAAAGGACAGTGATTGTTACTCAGAAAGTTTACAGATAGGAGGAGTCGAGCATGTTCTGGACATGGTCACCATCCAAGAATAATGGTGGCTATGAACAGAAATGCAAGAAGGGAATGCTTAATTCCCTAAAGGCTCCCAAAGTAAGCAGGCACATCTTAGAGAAATTAAGTCAGATTAAGCAGAAGTGCAGGTGAACAAAGGTCAAACCAAGGTCCCGGTGCAAAAGAAAGGAAAGAGTCTCATTCAAGAAAGCAAAAGTATGGATGAAATATCCGTATACATGTAAAAATATTCACCACACAGCACCTGGCAACCACCATGAAACATAGTTAGAAATCATGACAAACACCCACAAAAAAAAGAAGTGTTTCTAGCATTTCTTACCTATATGCGATTACAACTTAAAATGACACGTTCCTCTAAAACCTTTAATCTAAAAACCATTAAACAGGAATAATCTGAATAAAAATTGAAATTCTGATTTCTAGTCCTTCACTGCCTACATAAAGGAGTTAAACATATAGATATTTAATTCCCGGCACATTGAAAAGATATTTAGATAACTATGTCCTCTATATATAGGCCTTGCTGCTATAGAGAAGAATATGATTTTCAAAGGTATATATTAGCATAGAAATATTAAATCTAAGTGATCTGGCTTTTGTTCATCTTTTTAGTGCAATTTGGGATCACATGACCATATATGTTCATAAAAAAATCATGTTAATGAAAAGGAACCGAACTTTTCTTGAAGAAATAATACCTTCTATTGTACCCCAAAGAAACATACAGATGTCGAAGACTAGAAGGGAAAGAAAAAGCTATCTAGTTCCTAAGAGCTTAGACATCTCATTTGATTTCTTTCCTAATGTTTTGTGCCTAAAAATTATTTAGAATGGAAATATTTCTTGTATTTTTGTAACTATAGTTTGCCAGAAAAAGAAAAAAAGAAATGGAATAAAAATAAATTAGTATCGAAATGTTCTGAATAATTAGAATAAATTGCAAACAGTTTCAAACCACGTATATATCCTTTCTGTCATAGCAGGACGTAACTCAGACCAGACTTTAGATATATAGAAAACCTTATTACAGCATATCTGACAAGATATTAGGAAAAACACATAATTACAATTGTGGTCAAACAGATAGGCTGTAGAATCTCCACCCTCGAAAGTGATCAAAGCTGACCTGGACACGGCACTGAGCAATCTTATCTAACAATGAAGTTCAACCTCCTGTGAAAGTTGGCTCTGCTTTGAGTGGAAGCTTAGACCAGATCGCCCTAAGAAGTCCCTGCTAACCTAATTTATTCTGTGAGTCTCTTTTCAAGGTCAGGCTGTCCGGGCTAAGGACAAAAACATCTTAAAACTCCCATGAGTCCAGGTGGCAGTTACCATCCTACTACAATGATTCTTCACCGAGTTCCATCCGCTGTCCTTTCATGAGGATTGTTTTCAAAGCACGTCTTACATTTCAGGATCACCTCCCCTAGCCAGTCATCATCCAGGCTCACACACATTTACAGTTCCTCTCCTGTGAGTGTCCACACATTACAGTCCTGAAGGAGGAAGGACCCTGATGGAACGTTGTCTGAAGGGGGAGCTTTTCGGCTTCTGTCCCATTCAAACAATTGCACCTACACCAGAACTGGGAGCAGAACAGATATCTCTGTGTTGTGGTTCAAATGGGTCATAACAAAGGTGCAGAAGTCAGTAGATCATGAGTTTGAAACTAGCTAAGGAAATCACAAGCACATATGTGAGGTGAGACATCTGTATCAAGAGATAGGAATTATATACATTGGTAGGACTTAAGACTGCTCTCTTCAGCTTTGCTAGAATTTTTGTTTTCTTTTTAGTGTTGGTCTCATAGGTAATAGTTTTTTCTTAACTTTGAAAGTGACCAATGAACATGATGTAACAGTTACCTTCCTACAGATCCTTTATCCTCAGTGCTCTAGAAACTCCACTAGTTTCCAAAGATTAGCCTCATTAGGAAGTAGGTTTAATTTCTAAAGTGAATTATCTGCCAATATGTTAGATGATAGTGGGAAGGGAGAACAGACCTCAAAGTACACACTATCATCACCATAATGCAGATAATATTAACTATTGCTCCAGGGAATGTAAACAAACTTTATTCTAAAGTAAATTGTTTTACTTTTTTTTTTTTTCCTAAAACAGTCAATGGGCACACAGCTGCCAGTGTGAGAACCACCACACACGATTACTTGTGCTCCACTGATGCTTCTGTACAGTTGGTGGGCAATCCATGCCCAGTTCTGTGTACCTCCTAGGCTTCAGGTTTCTACCTTGCAGGATACTCCCATGGTTTTTAACTCATAACCAGATTATGGGCTATGGTATAGCCCAGTAGACGTGACTGAGTTAGACTGCTGTGGTTTCCTCCAGTCAGGACTTCATGGTTAGTGGTGCTGAGTGAGAAAACAGCCTTCCAAAATCCAACATTTAAAGTATTTGCTGTGCAGGGGGTGCCTTTGGGCGATTCTTTTTTTTCCTGCTTGTTCTGATTCTTACCTGACTGCCCCAATTAGACTAAATATGTTTGTAGAGTAAATACGGAAAGAAGCTAATCAAAGTAACATTCCTAGCATCGTCTGTCGTGCCGCTCTGAAGTCTTACTTGCTAATGACATTGAACAGCATATGGAAATAAAGGAGCATGAGGTAAAACAAAAAGGTACCATGATTTTATCCAACTCCTTCCTAATGAACTAGTTTTCCGATATCTCCAATGATTTTATTCTTTTAATCTGCCATAAGCAAAAAGATGATTACAAATGCAACCAGCATGGGCTTTGCTGCCACAGTTTCCTAGCTGCAGCGTGTGGATCACTAATGTTTATTAATTAGTGTTCCAAGAAAACCAAACAGAATTCTCATTTCAAGAGTCAATATTGTGTTTCTCTGTGGAACCTACTCTTTCTGAAGTTATCACGGTGTTCTAAAAGAACACAGAGACTGGCTTTCTGATGCAGGTGCATGCGTGCACACAAGACAACTGTGTTTTCTTTGGCACTGTTGCCACGTCAGCTCTGGCTTTATTTTATTATCACTGAGGAATATGTTTCTCTGGCTTCATCTGACCTTTAAGAGAATTGTCTGCTAATGCTAATAGCACACTACTGTTTCTAAAGCACCCTAAAAAAGGAGACCGACTGCTAGATATTCATAGTACACTCAAGCAAGGAAAGACTTTTTAACTCTGAACAGTGACAGTCAAACCGCTGGAGGGCTTCAGGTTCTGCTAAGTACACCAAACAGCTGAGTACCCAAACCTTTACCAAATCTCTTTGGTCTTTTAACACAGAAGGAAGGCTTTCGACAGCAGATGTGGGAATTTATGTTTCTTTCTTCGTTGTATTTGCTTGGTTTGATTCTATTTTTCCATAGGGAAGTTTCTGGTCCCTCTCACATCTGGTCTGGCTAGAATAGCTACCCTTCCATTGAGGCAGTTTTTGCACAAAGGGCCATCACTGGAACAAGGAAGCGCAGTGCATGAAAATTAATAGAAGCAGAGCTTTTATTTTTTTAAAGAAACAGGGAAATATCAGAGTCCTGAATGAGTGATTTCAATTAAAAATCTGTGAGAAATTTGACAGTTAGTTCAAAGGTAATCTGATCTATGTTTAGTTCAAGGGCTTGGTAAAGAACAGAGTCAGTTCTAATTTTATCCAAACTGATTCACCTATTTGTAGTGTTTGTCCTATGTGCTCTAATAACACAGTGCTGGGGATCTTATACTCGCACTGTTACACAGACATCAGATTTTTATGACCCCGAAGAGGTTTTTTCGCTGACAAACTGGCAGCTTGGCCAAGCATATATCTTACTAGCTTCCATTAAGGGCAACATATTGTGGAGATTCCCTAGGGCAAGCAATAGGAGAGCAGTCAAGACAGTACGTCTCATAAGGAAAACTTAAAATAGCAGCCAACTCAGAACAGCTAGAGTATATGACAGGTTTACTGTATTAAAGGTAAAGAAAACATCAGTGAGTGTTAGAATAAAGAACTGCAGAGTACATTTTCTGTGAACATCCAGAAACAGAATTACTATTGAAACTATTGTCCATACTAATGAAAAGGCAGAAGCATAAGAATATTTGAAACATCAGCCATTAGAATAGGAGAAAGTCAGGACTATAGTCTGACTCCTTTCTTTACATTCCTTAACTTCATTTTCATTGAATTTTAGTTTGGACAAAAATGAAACTTTCACATAATTAGAAATCAAGAATATCTACAAGCAACATTCACCAAACCTCCCCAAATTCCTTGCTAATGTTTTTTAACATTAGCAAAAAGAGAAACTCCTTTGAAAGGCACTGAGGACAATCCTGCATGAACACATTCCCTCAGCCAGTTATGGTCAAATATTAGTGGTGACTTTTCTGATGCAGACACTGCTGATGATTTAGAGAGAGACTATTACTATAGCGGTGAAACATTTACTAGAAACTGGACTGGGGCCACCAATTCATTTCACACAAGCTATTGAAGCAGCAAAATGTTCTCTTGTCTCATTACTAATTCAAGCCAAAGTTCCTCGGTTCCTTTAATTCAATGTTTCTCATTAGCCTGCTTTGGGTTCAAAATGGCTGCTTACCATCTTTGTGACTATTTATAAGGCTTTTAAGCACTTAGTTTACTCTAGGTCATTAAGTAAGGGTTAAAATGATTGAAACATCCCAGTGAAACATACATAGGCCTTTTTCTAAAATCTTTCCTGTTGCTATACACTCGAGGCAGTTCAATAATGCAAATGGTATTGCTGGTATTACTGGTTTCCATCATTCTTTCTGACCATTTTTATGGGGAACTTGAAAGAGAAGCCAGCTACAAGCAATTTGGTACATAGATGCATATCCTTTGTCCACAGAGGGTCATTATGAAACAACAGCAAAATAAGAACGTTCATATAAAATGGAGTTGAGCCACCTGTGATCTTTAACATCAAGTCACCATGCAATGCTCCAGCTGGAACCAAACACCTGAACTGAAACATGAAATGGGTCCCTAGTTTCCCAATGCAAGAGTCTGAAACTAAGTGAAACAAATCCTTTCAACAGATGAGGATATTGTGGAGTCTACAATCAAAACTAGAGAGCCCTTACCCACTGCCTATCCAGTAGCTGTGCAGCTGGTTACAGCATTCATCTTCAGTTTGGGAAATCCCAATACAGATCTTTACTCTGTTTCTTTATTAAGGATGGGAATCTCAATTTTTTTAAAAGAATGTCTTTGCAACTAGATTATAGAATTACTCTCTCCTAAGGTTTCCTGTGGGAGACAGCTCATTATAAATAAATAATTGACTCATTGCAGACCAGGCTGGAATGTCTTTTGCATACCTCTAGGGGTTGTCCTAACTGTGGACATGGATTCAGTCCCCCTCACATTTTCCACACAGTATTTAATTATGTTCACCAAGAATATCTGACAGGTGAAATGCCTAGAATGATTCCATAACCTGGTAGCTGGGGCATTTGCTGGGTAGAAGAGCCACCACTTAAGTTGTTGAGCTGTTTGAAGGCAGCTGAATCATCTTCATCAAGTGAGGGCCCTGGACACTGAGCTCTCAGTGGCTGTTTCAGGTTGTGTGTTTTCTCATCTTACCTATAAATTCTACTTGGAACCTCCAAAGCTTTTCCTGCAGAAACTGTAGTATACATTGCTATTAAAAGTACCTATTTTGACACATGTGCTAATCAGAAAATTCCATTCTGACATTTATGCAACCGGTATATTGGAAACGTAGGTTTCTCCAGGCTGAATCTGAGTTGGAGGACACAATTGCTGATTGCTCTCTGTCTTAAAAATCTCACCTGCTGCCTTGGTTTCCTCTATCTCTGTATAAAGAGGCTGCTATAAGAAACCCAAGAAAAAGGTTGGCACATATGAGAAACCTAATGGCAAATACGACGATGCCACCTTGGTCAAATTCAACCACCTTCTTCCCATCCCCATTTTAACATGTGCACTCTGATGATCGTGTTCCAAATCACCTCGCTGCCCAGACACCGAGGAACACAGACTATGGAACTGCCAAAAGGAATAATCTCCTATCCCTCTACTGTTAAATTTTTTCTGCCCTTCAGCCAAAATCGAGACAGTACGCCATTCCAAAACTACAGTTTGCAAGCAAATCAAGGAATATCGTTACCTATGATATATATTTTTATATTGTGATATATATCCCTGGGTTTTAACATTAAGGTTAAAAAACAAGGCAATAATAATAATTAAGGTGCTTCTGAAATGGAAATGGTACTTCAAAGGAAATAAGCAAACACAACAAATGTCCCAGGTGACCTTCTACTGCCATATACATAAGCTTAATATCCTAAAGTTTTACCTAGGATGTGACTGAGTAGAAGTAAGCAGCAAGTGAATTACAAATACATACTAGCAGTCCAGTATCCTGGCATACGAGACAGAACCAACACTGGCTCAATAGGAGATCATGTACACGTATTCCTCATTGGATAAGGCAGTCAGACATCAATCTGTAACAATTTCACAAAAATTGCTTTAAAAATTACTGAACCTCAGTTTGCAGTACACTGTTTCAGGAAAGTGAGGTAATCAGATGAGAAATCCCAAACCTCTACTAGGCAAAGTTCAGTTACCATCTGAAAGAGGATTTGCAGACGATCTTTTCTCACTGAAAGAGCACACTACGTATGACTCTGGTAACGTGCTCTTAGTTTGCGCTACATCAACCACTCTCTGAGGACAGTCTCCTGAAATGTATTGTAATGCACAAAGAGATTTCATTCCTTGGTATGACTGTTAAAGAAAAAAAGAAGAGTACGTAGGTGGGAAGACTGCAGGAAAGGAGTAAAATAAGGAAAAGCCCAGGGAAGAGGAGCTTATAGGTAGGTTGTTCTCCACCCATGCCACAGTTAAGTTTGGTTTTGACATGACGGTCATGTTTTCAAACAGTTATAACTTAGTCCCGTTGAAATCTGTGGGGTTACACCAGCTTACACAGTCTGAGGATTTAGCTCCAAGGCTTGTGCTTTTTTTTCCTTTATCATAAACCATCTCATCTTCATAAATAGCTCATCACCATAAGAGTCTCACATGGGCAGAAACAATCTCATCTGACCAGCTTTTCATGAACTGTAATTAAATAATCTATAGTAGGAGTCCAGAGACTCCTGCCTGGTTTTAATTGTTGTCATTAAAGCAAGCGTTACTATTGTCCACGTGAAGTGTGAGTTCTGCAGCGTGGTATGAACTGCCTCTACAGAACCTACAGGAACCACAAGCTCCAACACAGCCTATCTGAGCTGTTATACTGTAAAGAAATGAAATGCTACAGCTAGCAGTGTAGATGGCCAATTTTAAAGCTAGTTGATTTAAAAGAAAGCAACAACCATAGCTGTTATTTCCTTTTTTTTTTTCCCCTCATCACAGCCAAGCGAAATAACCCTGCTAAGCCACTACTGAGGAAAGCAGCCTTGTGCAATAGACAAACGGCACTTGCAAACACATACACGAGTCTCATGATACTATTCAAGTAATGCAGGCACAAATATCTTCCTAATAAGGGGGAGAAAAAAAAAAGAACGATACTTGAACAACATACCTTCCAACTAGATCAGATTACCTTCTAGCAAAGAAAGCAAGCAGTTTACACATAAGGTCTGGGCTAGGCAGTTTTGGTTTAGCATCTGCTGCAAGGGTAGATTTCCCCCTAAAGCCCCTGCAGTTATTAATACTGAGAAAATAAGATTATCGTCTGAACGGCACAGAGGTGAAAAACTGTTTGTATCTGCAAGCTGTCTGCTAATTTAGAAAGTGTTCGAGACTGTTTCTTTTCAAAAAACAACTTTGGAAAAATACACCTTTCAGACTATTTCTTTTATTTCTCTTCCTCTCTGCAGATGACCTGCGATATTTTTTTTTTTTTCCAAATGACACAGAACGCACAATTCTTGCGCCTTCCTACCACAGGCATCGAAAGGGCTTCCAAGAGATTAAATTCAAGAATTCCAAATCATAATATTAGAATAACAAAGAATGATTTGGAGGGCTTCCTACCATGCTAAGCTTGCCCTTAAGTACATAAAATCAGCTATTGCTGTTACATACAGAAGTAAGTGTCTCTCAGACTGTTTTTATTTTATACCCTAGCTAGAAGAAACTGGAAAACACTTCAAAGGGAAAGTGGATGAAAATATCGGCCCTGATGATGGTTGCTAGGCACCAAGCAATGCAGAGAGGACAAGCCAAGCTTCAAGCAGATTTAGATACTGTCCTAATGAACATAGAGTCTCACTAAAAACCAAGGGCTAGTGGAAACGATTTTGCCCAGAGTATTCTGAAAGGAAAATTATTTCATTGTCTTACTCTTCAAAAATAGACACAATATCCACGTAGGTGAACACACGGACAGTTACAAACACGCAACTTAACATAATTAACTCCTAAATAAATGAAGATTAAATAGTATTCAAGATTCCTACTGAGCACAAGCTCAGTGGTTCACTTGCAGAGCATCTGCTGCGGGATGGAAATCCAAATCCTTACCCACCCATCATCACTTCAGTCCTCGAAGCGCTCACACCATCGCAGCTCTTGGCTGCACATCCGACCACCTTGGGACGCTACCCAGCCCATGCTGCCTTGCTGGGAGGGAGCAGGCCCAGTGCCAACATACCTGCCAGTCAGGATGCTCCACGGAACGGATACTTGTGTGTGGTGAGTTGTACGATACAAAGAGACGTTTCCAGGTTAGCTGCAACGCCTCTGAGATCATCTGGCACAAGTCCAGGGTAAAATGTACCCCTCTCTGCCTACTCTAAAACAGAACAGAGGGAATCAAAGAGTCCTAAAATACCCTAGGGTTGGAAAGGACCTCTGGAGGTCACCCGATCCAGCCTCCCACTCAAAGATGGGCTATGGACTCAAAGCAGACTTTAGCTCTGTTTAAAGACCTGTCCTTAAACAGACTGAGTTAGTTTGGGAGAAATTTTGTTATTATTTTTTGGTAAATTCTAGTTTTCGATCACAATTGTTTTTGTGGATGCATGATGTTTCCTCACCCATGTCTGCCATTTCTTTTCATGTTGGTAATAAAAATCATATCCTAAATCATCCCAGATTTGGGAATATAGATCCAAACGCCTCGGTTGGTTGTCCATTTTTTCAACATGCTTCTGTGAACATATTTTGATTTTGGTGCTTTGATTTTTGGCCTATGTTGTGATTATTACTACAGGTACTTAAATAAAAGCTAATTAAAAAAAAAAATCAAACTGCCATCGCTCCAATCCAAAGAACTCCAAACAATCCTGAGTCAGCCAAGGAGCAGATCAAACTGCAAATACATAAGATGACCTGAGCTTTATTTTAAAAGTTTGATCTTCAGCTGAAGCCATACCACATTTTGCTATTAAAAAAAAAAATATATATACATTTAAATGAGCCATTTTCTCAATATTTTCTGCAATACAGAGAATTCAATTGATCATCTGAGCAAAAGCACCTCTTTGTGTGTTCAGTTACCTTACATCATACCCTCAGAGCACTTTATTGTTTGTATTTATCTTCCTGTCTTTGAATAAGTATTATTTTCAGGTTGTGTCATAACCTGTGCTCCCATCTCCTAATGGTGTTTGGACAGAATTTCTATTTATAATAAGGTTTTTTAGACTCTAATGAATGAGTTTTCTTCTATGATTTATTGGTTCAAACTTAGTACCTTTATTTTGTTATTTAACCTACTCTGGTAACAAAATGTATTTCAATGGCCTTCTCTAGGACAATTTTATAATTTAAGATTTCTCTTGTTTTTCCATCTAACTTTCAACCACCTTTTAAACTATTTTTCTTCAAGCCTCACAATAAAGAGACCATGTAAATTGCCATCAAAACATCTCTGCTAATACATTAAGAGTTCCCTCACTTAACAGCGGAATTACTCCTAGCCCTCTGTAGACAAGGTTGGTTATGAATTTTTGCCATTATACACTGGCTAAAATCACCACTATTTCAAGAAACACTTACCATTCTACTATCTCCAGCTCCTCAACCAATTTTTTGATTAAGTTGTGATCGTGCCAGAAGCAGTATTAGCACAGGGAAAAGAAAGTAGTAGTGGGGCAGTTGAGAGTAGCAGAGGAACAGGCATCCCTTGGAACCTGCATAGACTGGAGCAACTGGAGGACGGGTGCATCATGGTCACTACTGCCTCAGGTGGAGAGGAAGAAGAGTTTGATTTCATAGGCAAACCTGAAGACAGATAAATACGGTGCTGCATTCATCCAGTATAAAAGCCGTTGCTGCATCAAATGATGTGCTCTGTCGTTTCACACGGCTGCGGAGAACTGTCCCCGGAGCTTGGGCACCAGAGCATCTGTCAGTGATTCAGCAGCCACATTTTGACATCTAGCACACCAGCGCGATTCCCAAAGCAGGTGAGCTTACCTTCCAAACTGAAACGGGCAGGCAAGGGAATGGCACATTATTGCCACCATTCGGTAACCTCTGTGATGCCCTATTTACACCCATCAATCCCACGAAGAAAGTTCTAAGTCCTCCCTCTTTCTTCGCATGCTCCAAAGCCAAATATTTATTATGCTGTAGAAAGTATTGATTTAAAATATACCCTCATGTGATACTCGGTCATATTGGTTAATTGTAATAATTCCTTCTTGCTTTCATGGTAGATTTTAAACTATTATCATAGGGGTCGCTTCATTATTTAGATTCTAGCATGAAGAGGTGTACTTCCACTAATACCTGTATTCACTGACAGCTGCAAGTCAAGAATTTGTAAAGCAACCGCTTGAAGTTAGCATTCTACGTCTATACTCAGGCATCTAAAGCAGTCCTTTAATTTTCAAAAGTGCTGAGCATACAGCTTTACTACTTTAACTTTCAGGATGAAGAATCAAGGCCACTGAAATTTGGATAGTTTGGGGTTTTTTTAAGAAAGTGTGGTTTTCACTTGATTTGACATGTTTCTCGTTTATTTGTCATGATAGAGCTAGAAAATATGACAGGTGAAGCAGAAAGACTTGACTAAATAAATAAAAGGTTTATATCAATCCTGGAATTCATTGCCACAAGAAATGAGGGCGTTCAGAACTTCAGTGAGGTTTTAAAAGGAATGCATAGGAATAAATTGCCTTTTAGAGCCTAAACCAATTGGTATGAGGAAAAGTCTTTTCCTTCTCAGATAAACCTGCACCTTATAATGACTTTTGCTATTCCACTCTTCAGACATCATTACAGTCCTCTACCAAAGGAAGGACAGTGAACAAGAAAACCAGGAGCTTTTGTTATGTGGCAATTGCAACGTTCTCATGAAGCAACCTAAAGCTCATCACAGCACTAGTCCATGCTCATTTTTAAAATGCCATACTCTCAACTCAGAAGTTCAATAATCCCTCTTTGATTGCACCGTATATGGACACAAAACCAGTTACATTCTTCCTTTTCGGTCTTAAAACCAATGCACAGCCAAGAATTGAGAGAGAATAGAAATTTCTACATTCCAGATCAAAGACAATAACGCTCAGATTATGGAATGTCAAGCACAATCACAGGATGAAAGTTCCACCACTCCAATAGGTAGAAAGTCAGAGAAGAAAATAAGAAACTTATCCTAAGAATCCATGTAATATCCAATACAGTCAAATCGCGAAGCTAGTCTGATCACTTATATTGGGTAGTGGCCACTTGGTGAAACTTCATAGGAAAGCACAAATTCTCCATTACAGCCTTGGATGATAGAAGAAATTTGTGAACGTGTGAGAAGTATAGATACGAGGAATTCACTTGCGTCGAGGTACATGGCACAAGTTAACTGCACTATTCTTTACGATATCTCATTGAAGTCCAGCTAAGGCATTGTTTTATCTGGAAATCCTACAGCTTAACATCTTTACGTATCACAAATTTCTGCACACAGTTAAATGTGAAGAAAACAACACCACAGTATGTTTACCCTTAATACAGTTATGTACTATAAAGTCTATGAAAAACAAAAGTCAGGTAAATTACACTCTCAAGGTGTTCTTCCTTATCCTGGCACAAACTAGAAGTTGCCCGAAGTCAATCAGTTAATTTTGCCTAATGTAGCTGGAAGAGTGTCAGGCCTGTCAGGGAGATAGACATGCTCACACCTCTTCTCTGCCAGCTGTACAGTTCTTCCAAATGACTTGTCGTGCATGAAGAAAAGATGGAAGAGTCTGTCTTAATCCACTACTGTGTCAGAACAGAAAGTCTTTAGGACAGTGACTCACTACAATGACTGAAGTTGAATTATTACATTTTTGATTTTATTTGAATCACTCTCTGTCTAGCAGAAAGCTCTAGTTCTGAGTTCTGGTCCTCCATCAACATTTCATACCATGTAAATATGTCATAACATATCTTCCTCTAAGGTTTTGACTTCAGGAATGGGATGCATTTGCTGTAAGAGGCTGAGGAAACAAGGAGTAAGCAGAACTGCAAGGGCCACAAAAGAAGGATGCATCTTATCTTGTTGACTTTATTGCAACCTACTCAGTTACAAATCTTTTTTTTTCTCTTAACAGACAATCCTCCTATTTTCTAACCGAGTTGCCATAGCCCACACTTCATAAGAAATGGTACTTCATCCAGTCTGGAATTGTTATCTAGCTGTAAAGTGTCTGAAGGCAATGAGAGACTGCTGTCCTCATGCCTACTGTTCCTTCCCTCCACTTAAGAGCACTTTCATGATTTATTTTTAATTCCAGCACCACAAGATTGGAAACTTTTGTTAAACTAAAAAATGTAACCTTTGGTCACAATCACATACCAACTACTCACAAATTAATTTCCAAATACTGTGGCTACATCCACGATTCTTGGTGCTTAATCAGTTCAAGTTGTGACAGTTCTCAAACATTAAATCACAAAAATTAAGGATGTTTGGACACAAGGAGAATCTGAATACAAAATCTAAGTAGAAATTTTGTAGGAAGCAGACCAGGTAATTACAGTGGGAATGCTCTTCCCTTCTAATCCTAAGTGAGCCATTACGGGGCTAAATACACAGATTCTGAAAGCTTGCCAGCAGTTTAACCTAGTGGAGCCTCATGACATTTATTCCGTGAAAAGGGAAAAGGTCAGTAAAGCCTGGGAAAAAAAAAAAATCTCACTTTATGTCATTTTGGTTTTGTGCGGTTTTTTCTTTCATTAGTTTGGTTTAGCTGGTGTTATATTTACTTTGTGCTCTTCTGAAAAGTAAACGACATTTTCTCTTCCATAGTCCTATCGTGTTGTGCTGCCCATATACCTGCTGAATAAGTATGTAGAGTACTTCAAGTAAATTCTAAAATGAAAGCATGCCTACCTCTGCTAAAACTCACCTTAGAGCCAAGGTCACGTGTACCATGCTAGCTTTTCGGAATGGTTGATAATTGGAATATTAAACACTATAGAAAGCACACAGAAGAGGAAGGTCCCACAGATATGTATCAGCAATTTCAAAGCCCTAACTAGCTTTGCTCACAGTAAGACAGGAAGAAACACCTGCACATGCCACTGGTTGGAACCTCAGAAGCAACAAGCCCAACAAGCAACAAGGGAAGCAATACCGTCTGTCAAATCCCAGCCTGCTGCCTTAACTTTAAATGTGATATGCAGTAAAAGCAGCACAAGACTTTTACTGTGGGGTACCAGTGGGGTACCAGACATTGCAAGTGTTAGGGATTCATCTTCTGGGGAAAAATAAAAAAAAAGGCAGTAAAATAATACTAAACATGGTACTATTTTTTATTTTTTTTTTTTGGTCTCTTCACAAAACAAAGAGAATCTGACAGGGCCTATAAGCTATTCTATTAAGAACACTGTAAGATCATTGCAATAATGTCGTGTATTTTCTATGAAAAATTTCTTCCCCATATGTTTTGTCTTTCATCCATTAGGTGTGGGTGAAAACATAGCTATCATAATTCAGAACTAGTTCTATAAAGCACAACAAAAATCCAGTGACATTCTCATATATTTTGTTTTGAGGCAACGGCACTTTATTGCACTTCTAGACATGCAAGAGCCAAACACCTCTTCTTCCAATTGTATCGTTTAAGAAAATGCAGCTTAAAAAGAAAATAAAAAAAAAAAATCAATGTTATACTGGCGGATATAGAGTAGTCCTGTTTTGGTAACTTTGCACAGCTTAAGAACCTGCAAATGCTATGTAAACTCACCTATTTTAAATAGAGGCGTGGAAAGCAGTAACTCACTATGATACATGCCACTTACTATGACACGTCTCTTGCTTCGAGACACCTCTTGATACTCAGATAGGAGCTTGTATTGACACATACATTCTCTGTTCAACATTCAGGAAAAATAACGTATTACTTTGAGAAAACTGTTTGAATTACACAGGACTGCTTCTTCCAAGCACTGTGCTGAAAGATTTGGGCCAGGGATCATCTTTTATTCTCTGTAATGTCTAGCATATTGGGCTCTGGTCTACCACCAAGGCTCCTAGCAGCTTTTATTCTCTAAATAATTTTACTGCAGTCTAATGGCATAGATGGCACAAATCAATCTGGGCTACTCTGGGATGCTAATGCAAATGCTGTGTGCTACTCGAGCGTTATTGCACTCACTCAGAATCACTGAATCACAGAATATCACTCAGTACAGCAAACCCAAGAAAATAGCTTCACCTAAATGTGGATTGAAGATATCTTCATAAGGATACACAACATGCTTCCAGAATCAGCTCCAGCCTATTGAAATTCAACCCATTCCTCCAATTCTGCACCCCCTGGCAGAAGCAGAGTGCTTTCACCTGAACTGTGGTGATCCCAGACTCCTCCAACCCTCCCAAGCACACACAAAGACACGTGCCATCCTAAACAGCAAGCATTAACATATGCTCAGAACTAGCGTCTTGCCAACCAGACCACAAACGTTTGTATCGGCAACGGAGGGGACGTAGCACCCCTGTGAGCATCATTATCACTTCAAAACAACAAACCAACTCACAACTGGTAACAAGTCAAAAAACGGTATTTACACGTTATCTTGATCACGTTATTTGATATTGCTCCACGTTGCTTTAAACAAATTGAGATAAATATTAGTAAACACAGCTTCCTTATTTTTTTTTTTACAATAAAGTACTTTCAGGAAACAAACACAATTTATATTGCTAATGATTATTTTTCCGCTAATGATATAACTTAATTTGGAGAGAAAAATAAAAACATTTTCTCCTGCAGTTTTAAATTAGTCTTTCAAAAAGTGGTTATCAGTGTTTATACTCAGAGCCTACAGTAAGTGTTAGTCACATAATTTGGGTCACATATATTTTTACTAGGTTTATTTGTGCTTGTTGAATTAGGACTATCATTTTGAATCACTTACCAGAAAATTTCAACTCGAGGATTTTTATAACCTTTTTATAACTCCTTTGTCTTATGTACCCTCGGAGTCTTTTGAAAAGTGTATAATTAGTGTTCCTAATAGAACTGAACTGCTTTTTCTTCAAATCACTATATTAACTATTATAAAAATTATAAAGGAATTGTCATGATACACACATTTATAATCTTCCAGTGGAAAATACTCTATAACACCTCACAGAAGATACTCCTATGGGCTCTATGACCTTCTCATGACATTGTTAAATTTGTTCTCTTGAAGAATTAAGCGTCAAACAGGAGCTGATGCCTGTCCTCAATCCAGCTACCTAACGCAAATGCTGGGAGTCAAAGCAAATGTGGTAAAACAATTAGCATACAGCTCATTTCCTTATTAGATGCGACTGGATGATTATTTTGTCAATACAGTTCTATACTTAGAAAAGTTGTGAAAATGGGAATAAAAAATAAGAAAGGTTCTGGTCACATTTCTAGGCCATAAGAAAAAAAAAAAAAAAGCAGCTTCATCAACATTTTGACATAGGGGTTGAACCTAGCATAAATCCACGGAGAGGATCTGGTGACCTGGAGAGTTATTATAGGATCCCTTTTGATCAGATGTGATGCTTTCCTATGTTTCTTTCCTGTTTTGAATCTGAGCTTCCCAGAAGTTCACTGATCCAGAAAATGGTTCATGCTAATCAACCTCCATATCTGTTGTTATAGAGAGAATAGTGGCCAATTACAAGTCAAGTAGATCCCACCACAAATTATGTAACAGGGCAGTTTCGCTTCGGCAAAGCAAAGTCTTTAGAAATTCAGATCTGTGATTCCAGGTTTCACAGGTTTAACATCCTCAGGAGATCAGTAGCAACCACTCATGATCCATAAAAGAAGTCTTATCAGCAAAAGATAAATTTAATAGTCAAATTTAACAGAAGTATGTGTGCAGAGAAAAGGATCTTGATTTAGAAGTGCATCAGTGTCTGGATTCTTATTATTGGAGATACATTTGCATGCTAAAAAAAACCCCCAACATTTTCAGCTTCTTTTTATTGGCTTTCAGAATAAATTTGCTGAACTGTCTTCCTAGAGAACCTGAGAAATGCCAAAAATAAATGCAAAACCAGCCAGATATTTTCCAACATACAGAGTCAGCATCCAGACAACACTAGAGACTGACCTAGAGGCCACAGAGCTCATCCCACGCTAGTTCTCAAGCCCAGAGAAACTCCCTTTCCTTACTAATACAGAGTGAACACGGTTGCCTCAAAGCTCTCACGTACAAAGTTATGAATGGGTTACAGTATGAACTCTGCAGTTGGTAAACTGGCTAAGCCACCTTGGAAAAATGTCAAACTGGTGCTGTGCCTCCTCTATGTAGAAAGTGAAAAGACTTAAAAGGCAGCAAATGCTTTGTTAAAAATCGGAAGGCTATCCCCCTATGTGATCAGAGCTGGCACTTGTTGAGACTGTAAGTAGTAAGTATAGCCTGCTCCTCTAAGCTGTCTTCTAAGAAAGTTCCCCAGTCAGGAACTTTATTGGAAAGACAGAGGATTCTATTCAAGCAAGGTTTCTGAGGCCTTAGAGAGATCCATTTTTCTGATATCTGGGACACTTATATCTGGACTTCAACTTGCTAGGGAATTGATGAAAATAGGGACAGTATCTAGACCATGCTGCTAGGTCTGTTTTCCTCAGAGAGAGGCTCGAGTGTCTTGGGTCTTGCCATCTCCTTCACAGTCCTTGTATGTGACTCTCCACCGAAAACTCCTTGAAATAAAGCTAGTGAAGGACACCGTGAATAGAAAAAAAAAAAAAGTGTCACAAATCTGATATAGAGTTACAAAGAAGCTGACAACTCACCATTGCTAAGACTAATGCAGGATTCATGGTGTTACTTCAGATCTCCATTTTCTCTTGCTGAACTTCAGTGTGAAAAAAATACTGGATTTTAAGAGATACGTTTTGAATAGAGAACTATATCATAAATGAACAAACTGAGATTGTGATATTACCTGCCTTCCTCCCCCTCAACTTCCAGCTGAGATTGCCATCTCCACTTAATATCACTCTTCCAACTCTCCACCATCCTGAGATGAAGAATTTTTGCTGAACACTCTTTCATGGTTACCGAACCCTTAAGACTTCCTTATATAATAGGAAGAGCACTTTCACCTTCAGTGCTTTGGACAATCCATGACAGCATCCTGAAAGATTCAGGAAAGCACAGAATTTAGTTTTGCTGTTAGCAATGTCACCTTAAAATACATCTGGACAGTATTATCTCATGGCAGGAATCACTGGTGCTTAGGGTTTACAAGCCACAGCTTGAAAAACCAGGCTAATTAAGAAACCAATAAGAGGGAATTAAAGTGATGTTCTTGGGATGAGTTCTCCCATGCGAAGGGATGTGAAAGAAAATTCCCTATGAACGGTTTTAAGCAGTCACGTTCAGATTTCATTTCCCAAATTCAAAGTCCATAATACGTATGAAGCAAAAGCTTATTGCCAACAAAATTAGCAATTTGAGGTAAAAGTGCATTTTCAGATGTCTACCTGAATTTGGTGGCTCCTACATTACTGTCTAAGGATGAGCTTCTCAGCTGACAACCTTGAACCTCTCTCTTTCCTCGGATTTAATTACAATAACAAGCCACAAATCTTCAGCTTCAGTTACAATTATGTTCTGGTAAACCAAATTCACCAAAAGGCAAAGTTACTGATCTTAAAAGACAGTTTCAGTGTTATGAGTCTCAGGTATTCAAAATACATTGGTTCCTGTTCTTTCCTTCCCCTCCATGCCAGCAGAAGGTTAGCCACAAAACCATAAAACAAGAAGTCTTGGACTCTTTCTGGATTTTTAATCCCAATTTTCTGGATTTCGGCCTTCTCCACTCCAGTAAAAAAGGGTTCATCTATATCAGGATCACGCCTCAAAGAGAGACCACAATCAAAAGCTAAAGATCAGCAACAGGACAGACATGTACCTCTCTGGCATACTACCCCAGTCTTCAATTCTTTTCCGCTCAGGAGATTTTCTCAGCCTGTTGTAGTTTCTCTATTTATTAAGCCTCAATGGACCTCCCTTCCCGATTCTTGTTCCAGTCTTCCCTAGAGTTAATGTAAACTTTTTACATTCTTATACAACAGTCATGCTTCAGACTAAATCTTTTGATTGTTCATGAAGTAATGTCAGAGGGGAATGGTACAAAGAATGAGTCATTTCTCTCTCCTGACTCAACTTATACCCAGGAATGCTATTTTCCTGTAAGGCTATAGGGAATGGGTAGAAACTACTGCTCCTTGCACAAGTCAGTCAGCTTCCAAGCGCAAAAAATCATTTTAATAAGCTAGCAAAACAAAAAGCTTTATTGAAAGTCATAAAAGACTTCTCTGTGTTGGTCATTTTCCATCTTTAAAGTGTATAGACTTCTCTATGGTTCACTGAAAGCAGACTGGAAAATGAACTTTTGCTCACTGACACCACTCAATAGCAAAAAGAATTCTACCAAAAACCCAGCCTGTTTATCACCAGTCCAGTCCAGTTCTATTTAAGATGAACTAGCTTCTGTTGTCACAGGATTATGAAAAAAATAATTTAGGGTTAATTTCAAATAAAGTCAGGAGTCTTTTCTTTCCTTTTTTTCCTGTTGTTTCCCAGAAAGTGGTGAGGCAATGAGACTTTAATTTTTAAGTAAATAACATCCCTGTGAGAATATAGTGCTTTTCCTTATTCCTCCCTTCTCCCTGTGCTAGCACTCAGCGATGGAAGCAAAGACAAGTATAAATCACTATATGCCATCAAGGCAAAATTGTCCCTGAGAGTCTGGCATCATGCCCAGAATTTTACTCGCTCCATGACAAGTGGTGTTCTCTTCAGCTAGGATTTATCCAGCCTCATCAATAAATACCTCGAGCATGGTCATTTGATGGACATGATAAGATTAAATTCCAAAACATTTCGGGCTGTACATGGTATTTCACTATTGTAAAGAAAACTGCAAATATCCTGAAGCAGGTACAATTTCTTTTTCTGACTTTAAATGTCTGAAAAATTTTTGTACAATCCTTGTTGGTCAGGCATAATATGAGAGCTTATTAAAATTCACTTGATGCTTTTTTTTCTGTATATTATTCTATGAGCCATTTTCCCCTCAGTGTTTGCTTTACAGTCATCACCACTTTTCTCACTTACGTACGATGAGGGAGAGTATATTCTCATCTGTGTCTTAGGAAGCAAGATCTGGATTTGTTTACAAGCTTTCAGCTCTTGCTTTTTTGATTCAGACCAGGTGATCTAAAATAACAGGGTTTTCTATGGCAAGTAAATACAACAGACTCAAAGCCCACAGAGTCTTGCTCTCTAGTCCAGTTAAAATGTATTTACTGATAGCAGAACAGAATACCTACACAATTACTTCTATACAACGTGGGGCTCCAGCAGGTAAGGTGGCAAGAAGATGTGAAGACATGACAGTAGTCATCAAACAGCAGAAGAAACACAACACATTTGCAAGCTGTTCAAGTGAGACTCACAAACTGAGATCAGTCTGAATGCTTCTGGTTTTGCCAGAGCACCGCAAGCTGATTTATCAGAGTATTTATCAGAGAATTGGAAACTATTGAACAATGTGTTTCAGCACAACCAGAAACAATAGCGTGTCTACTGAAATCAAGGAATGTAGGCCAAATTTATTAACTTGTCATTACACTTTGGAGAGCAACAGTTCTTCAGGGTGGTTTCCAGATCACATCCAAGGTCAACCAAACACAAGCATCAGGGCAAAGCTTTTGGATAAGTTAGCTAATAAGATTCTAGGATGTCCAAAGAGAAAGAGAGAGTCAGAGAAGAGTTATTAACTTTCTATGCTGTGCTAATGAAAGCATTATTGAAAACTTTTTCTACCTCCAATGTTCAGCCTTCAAAAATGATGCTGATGAGTCTTTTCATGAGAAATAAAACCAAAACAAACAACAAGAAAAACACAACAAAAAAACAAACATAAGAATTACCATCAGGAAATAATGAAAGCATAGAAAAAGCTATGGTCATAATAGGAAAAAGTGAGCCATGACTCAGGCATAATCTGCCAGAATTCACATGCAGTTAAGAAAAGACATTTTCATTGTTGGTGCAAATTTGTAGAGTAGCAGAAGAATGTATAGAGGAATAAAAAAAAAAAAAAAAACCACCTCTACCTTTTTTTCAGGCTACATTATTCTTAAGGAGCTTTAAATTAGTATTGAGGTTGTCCTTACGAATGTGCTACACATATCTTCCCTTCTCTTGATAGAGGAATTACGGCACAAATTCATATGACCAATGGAAAGCAAGACAAGATGCTTGAAATCACCATCCTCCCAACAGAATTTACAATACACTCTTTACAATATAGTCTGATCTATGGAGCTTGCCTCCAAATTTGAATTTGTGCTTAACTCTGGGTCCTGCTACGGTCTACTTCATTTGGTCTCTCCCTAGTCCCACAGGGTCAGACATACTTTCAAGAGGTCACAGGGCACTTTATTTTAAGCAGTTGAACAAAAAAAGGAATCATTTTCAGCTCCCTATGGATTTTTATGCTTTCAAAAGGTCAAAGGCTCTGCTGGGCCCAGTTTGCCTTCTAGGCTGGAACAGCAAAGGCACATCAGTTTCTGTAGCCAGAGGCACACCGAGCAATGTGGCTATCACTGTATTTGCTGCGTTCAGCCCTCTGTCCATACACGCAGATGCATCGATGAGAGGCGATTTTCAACACGCTCCTCATCAAAGCTTAAAAGAGCCACCCACGGCAGCACAGCGAGAGGCCTTACCTGCTCTGCCACGACCGCAAAAGCCAAACAGCCTCCTTTCCTGCACAGACTGTCAAATGGACCTGCTACCCATCCCAGTGAGACGGGAGGGAAGGTGCAAGGAAGAGGAAGAGGCACTCCTCCTACACACGCAGCTGCTGCTCTGTCTGCCTGTGTGCAGAGACAAGGGAGAAGCCTCCAGACTGGTGCCTGTTACCCGGAATGTCTGTGTCAGTAGGAGCGAATACTTTTGTTGAAGACGGGGAACGACAGGGACAAGGCCTATCGCAGCCTTTCGGTGGCATGAGGCGCACCCAGAAACATCCAGAACCCAGGCCTCTACGAAGATCCCAGAACTGGATCCTAGCAAAGGTAGAGCTGTGCTCTTCCTAAGTTCTGCTTCAATCTATTAAAAAAACAGAGACTGTAAAAAAAAAAAACAAAAAAACAAACAAAAAAAAAAACAACAAACAAAAAAACCCAGACTGAAGAAACAACAATTCAAAAATCCTTCTTTGGCAGTTATTACTCTTTCAAGAAAAGAAAAAAAATGTGTAAGTTATAAGACGTTATCATGCAATGAAACCTTTCTTAGTATTTTATTGAAGAGCAGCAGCAGGCACACAGGCTGGGAGCCATGTTAGCTCAGGTCTGGATAGTGGAGGGAGAGAATAAACCACAAAAGACACTGACTGTTTTAAGCATACTGCTTTAGATTCATACCAGAGCCCAACACTGTTACCTGCCTGCCATAGAAAACCACTTGAGTAACCAAGATGAATAGAGCAGAAAAGCACATGAGCAGCAGCTTGAATACAAGCTGTGATCTCTTCCTCTACACGGCAGATCGATATCTCTGTGGTATCCTTTTTCAATACAGTATTGGAATGTGAAAGCAAAGGTAAACATTTCCAAAAGCAGCTGTCAGCCAGGACTGAATTTACTTCACGAGATATTTATCAGAAATATTTCCATAGGTGTATCGGCACTCGCTTATCTCAAATACTGCATTGCATTTTCCCTGGATCAGTTCCTGCTCTTTAAACCTTTAAAATGCTATGTCCCTCATAGAGCCATATCCTCTACAAGATGACTGCTCTGTACACGCTCAAAACTTAGCAGAATTAGGTCTTCTGAGAGTTACAAATACATTTCAACACATATATTTCTCCTCATTTTTCTTTCATTCCTTAAGATTTCAGTCCAGAAAGATCATCCAAAAGACTCAAAAACATTCTCATATATCATGACCTGTAAAAGTCTAGAACATTTAATTTTGCTTCATCTGCTTCTTCCTCTTTCCCCTGTGGACTGACAAATACTTATATGCAACAGCCTGATGTTTCCAAAGGAAAACAAAGTAGCACCGGCACTGGTTTTATCATAAAGACAAGGAAATTTTGAGACAAAATAGTCTTGAACAATAATATTTATATTCAATGTTAAAAAAAGTAATAAACTGAAACTGAAATCTGTTAAGTGTGTTGTAAATAGTGTTAAACATTTAATTTGAGTAAGTAAAAGGTAATGCTGGAGTTCAAACTGCTATAAACAAGAACTTATTTATGTCAGGATGAAAGCATCACACCCTTGAGATGGATAAAATTACATAATTGTCAAATGAGAAGTAGGACACAGTGAAAATGTTAAATAAGATAAGAGCTATAAAAAAGTCAGTGACTTGATTCACAGCTAAAACTTGGTTCAGGTTGAGTAAGGGAAGAATAAATCATGGTTAATGACTTAAAAAAATTAGGATACAAGTTGTTTGGCCTAAAGGAGATTTATCTGTTTCTTGATGGTAGAAATCAATGCAACATCCAATGTCCACCACAACTATCCATCCAGCCCAGATATCTACGTGCGGATGCCAAATTTTACCTACTGTTCCCTCTACCTTGACATACAGCGCTGGATTGTATAGAAAATTCCAGATGAAGATACAGTACCACTCTGTTACTATAATTGTACGTGACTATTCAGCATTCGCAGAAGCAAATACTTACTTAGCTTCTTGGACTCAGGAGGCACCTGAGGAATTTAATAGACGGGGGGAGTTGGAAATCCTCTACTTCCTTCCCTTTGTCGCAAGGGCAGCAGCGGCTTAAAAGGGCAGAAGCAGATTTCCTCATTCTACAGAACGACAATCCTTAACTGTTAAATGCCTCAGGATCTGTCACTACAGCGGTACAAATTTTATGTGTGTTTGAGATCTTCGTTTGCCATTGTTATGATTTCGCATTAACAACTAAAGGAGGTAAACAGGAGCCTGGTTCTCTCCTGATGTTGTTTCGTCTTGCGGTCTTTTATCCCAGCCAACTGCTCCTGAAGGGCAGTGATGTGCCTTTTGTTCAGATTCAGACATGATCTTGATGACCATAACGAGGAGAAGCTTTCTGTTTGTTTGTTTTTAAATACAAGTTTAGGTTGTGAAACAATTATGCAACTAGATCTTTAAAAATCTTTTGTGACCACGTGTTTGGCTGCATAATCTCATTTAAACAGGGATCCTTGTTTGAAACTGACTCTACCAAAAAATAACGTTACACAAGGATAACAGCAGTGTTAGTGTTGTTACAAACCATACCTTCCCATGGATAAAAAGAATACTAATAAAATAATATGCAAGTTCAGCTTTTGTGTGAGGTTTGCTATTTGAGGGTACGTAATAGAACTAAAAGATTTTTAAATGCCCACATAAAAAAGCATTCACCAGGCTTCAGATCAAAGAGCAACAGCAAGAGATTAAGCACATTTATCGCTAACTAGAAAAACATTTCAATGTACCAGATGAAGATAATCACACGCAAAAGACAATTGCTTCGGTTTCTAATATAATCTAATTATAAATTTTACAAGCAATATTGTTAGCAAGCCAGCAGAGGAGGAAGAATTCCAAAACCCAAACTGTCCATCAGTGCAAGTTTATCAGGACAGCCTGAAAAGCCGTTGTACGCTTGCCAACAGAGCTAGCTAGGGAACCACATACACACCACTCCTGCAAATCTGATACTGTGGGAGCTGGGTGGGCAGCTTGCTCCTGCCATTGCCATATTTAGTGCTTGGGGAGAAACGTGTTGACACCGCTGTTAAGAGAATCTGGCAACAAACTGCGCTACCAGCAACCACAGGAGGGTAACAGTTTTCAAGGAGCAGGTACGCGTCTCTGGCCAGATGTTCTGCATTAGAGCCTAAGGTCTGCATGGATAAGCTCACTATGAGCACCAAAACATCAATTTACATCATGCTTATATAACACTTCACAGGTATACATCATTAAAGTGTCTCGATTGAGCAAAATATGCATTCCTTAGTGTCCCACAGACCATCAGAGGTTCTTAAGTTTATAGCAAAAGATTAGAAAAACACTGCAATCTAAAGATGGTCCAGCTTCCTTGCCTAGGCTTAGGTGAAACAGAACTTGATAACGATGTCTTGTGGAGATAACCTGCTGGGACAACTCACCGGCATTTGCCAGAAATGCAACATACTGAAGAGATGCTAACGAATATTTCCAGCTGCTTACTGGAAGTCTTCCTCTAACTCGTGAACTTCCAACATCGTATTATTAATAGAGACATTTCATGGGAAAGCGTAGGCTCTTCAGGGTTATTGTACAAGAAGAAAAGAGATTTTGTTCCATGAGGTTATAGATAAACTCGTTTATAAACTGTCCAGCATTTCTCAAAAGCGAATTTCAAGGATAGTCTTAGCTTGCTTTGAAGTACAGGCTGTCATTCAGTCAGAAGGACCGAAGCGCTACTATGACATATGAACCCTCATGTTTTATGAGTTAGAAAACACGGGGAAAAAATAGGAATTGTCCTCGAGAGGAATAGCCAGTCAAAACTTTGATGAATATACAAAACATATTCTTCCCTTCTGGCAATTCTGCCCCTTGGCAAGCAGCACATCCATTCTTCTAGTTCTAAGGGAATTATGAAAAGTTCTTGGGGTTTCTTCTGGTTTGCACAAGTAGGAGGAATATTGCCTTTAGATTCAATGGTTTTGTAGATGTCAGCAAAGCCCAATGTTCCAACAATTGTCTGTCTAAATTAGTGGATGGATTTGGGTGACAATCAAGTCAAGTAAATTCCAGTAAAGTCAGTGGGAAGTTTGCCTGACTAAAAACCTAAGAATGTGGCATAATACAAACTATACATAAAGGAATTTAAAAAACAGATGTAAAATCATCTATTGGATTTCTAGATAAAGACGCTTATTTCCTAGCATCATTAAAAGGATTCTGGTGAACTCAGGAACAGAAGTCTAACATCCCACAGACTTACAGATAGATAAGGATACTTGCACAAAAATTTAAAAAACTGCCTGTCATTTTGGAAATTTCTACTGGAAATTTCCAATTTAAAAGACTGTTATTTTTACAGGGGCAGGAATTAGACTACAGCAAAAACAACAGTACTTTAAATCTCTTTTTTTGGCCTGCTTCCACATTTTTCCTATCTTTGCTGAACAGGAGGGGAAAAAAAAAATAATAAAAGCATCCTACAGTGAACTCGAGGTTTGATAAATAAGAATAATTACCACCTGAAAAAAAAAAAAATCTAACACACTCGATAAGTTAGAGATTTAGAAAGCTTACACATAAAGAAAGAGAAAATGGTAATCAGAGCTGTCTAAAGAAATAGGCTAAATGGCTTACTGTTTGGGCTAAACCGATAAACATGACGTCAATCAGAAACAAAATATATAGCTAGAATTTCAAAATCACTAACACAGAAACGCAACCTGCAAATTCCAGGTTACTATTTCTATGGACTTGGACTAGTTTGTGTAACAGAACTCATTTTCTTCCACAGCTTACACTTGCCCCACTTACACAGCTTACACACACAGTCCTACTATAAGCAAATAGGAGTATCCATTTCTTCTCCCAGTCTTGTAGCTGTTTGTACAAAGGTCTTTCCTCTGCAGCTCCTCCAAATCAGGGCAGCCCTTCATGAACAGCTGGATTTTGCATCGAAGGCACATATTTCACTTTCAAATCCTATGTGAAACCTACTTTTCCCCCTTAGTCTGTAGCGCTTAATCTTTTCTTTACTACGTTATATATCACATGATGTAAATGTACTTGATATCGTTACAGCATTATATATAATTGATCATTTAATTCTGAAAATCTATTATGCCCTTTTCCAGTATCTCCCTGATACAGTGAAGCACCATGTGACATTTTAATATGGAATATATTAATGGAGGTGAATCTCTAGCACTGCTCCTGTTAAATCTACCCAACAGTCTCCATTATTAAAATATTGTTTTCAGCTGCTTTTAATTGTGATTTTGCCAGTTAATACCACAGTTTTCCAGGCTGGTTTCTGTCTCAGGTGAATAGCTGTGCACTGTTTCAAACAAAACAGTTTAACAATATTCACTGATGGGGCCTAATTTAAAAAAATGAAACAAAACAAAACAAACAAAAAAAAACCCCAAAAAACACAAGGCCCAACTATTTTCTTTAGTGATCATATTCTTTACAAGGTCGCATGAACTGTGGAATAATAGCCTCTGTGTCCAGGTGGAAACTTTTGCCTTGCCTACCCACTTAAGCTTGGCCAGATTGCCTTTTACAAACCTCCATCTGCACAAGCTCCACAGAGACTTGTTAAGACTTAACCCCCAAACTGTCATTACAAATACTAATCAGGCATCTTACAGCTTCTGCAGAGCGGAAGGTACATGTCACATCCACAGAGGTGAGCAAGAGCTACAAAGGCTTTCAAACAGCCCTATAATTCACTGCTCTGAACTGGTCTGAATCAGGCTGTAATAGAGCAAGTGAACTTTGAGTTGGGGCTGCTTACTTAGTGTTTCCACTGCTGGTGTCCAAACAGCATTGGGAAGGACACTACTAATTTCAAAAACAGAAGCACAGTGGCCAAAAGGGCAGCAGGCTCAGACCGGGAGACCAACGTGTTGAGATTGAAGTTGGAAAATCAGGAAGAAGAAGCTGGAAGGAGCATCAGCTTTAGAAGAGGAAAGGAATATTAAGACTAGAACTAACAAGAGAAGTGGTCAGGGACCCAAAGCTGAGCGAGGATAGCACTAAGATCAAAGGAGAAAACAGGTAAGTAACATAAAACCTCTATGGAGGGGAGACTACAGTTAGGAGGAAAAAGGGAAAGCAAAAGTGACAGGTCCGATGGAACCCGAACTGGAAGGAGAAAAATTACTTGGCAAAGCAAAAATAACAGATTTCAAAAGTGACAAAAAGTGGGGACATGCAGATATGAGTGATCTCAAAGCATATGAAGAGATGGTAAACAACAAGCAGCACAGACTGGATGAGAACACTGGGACCACTGGTATAGAGGAGCAGAAGGCTGGGGTTTGATTTAGACTCACCAACAAGCCCTGTGCAGGACAGAAAACTACTAATGAAATGGTAGAAAGATAAGAAACCTGAAGTATGAACTCCAAGTCCAGCAAAGAAAAAGAACAGAAATGGTAAAACTGAGGAAGAGTTATAGCTCCGACAAGTACAGTTGAGATGGGGTGAGGTTTAGGAGGAGACATCAGTGGAAGAACGAACCAGAAAAAGCCCTTTTTCCAAAGATAGAGAGGAGACTTTTGAATATATTCCTTTCCAGAGCCTGGAATAGAATTGCATTTCTCTGTGCCGGGCAAATACCTCTGAATCCATCTGCCAAACGTTCCCAGACCTATCTTCACCTGTCCACACAGAGAATCACCTCTTACCGTTGCTGATTACCCAGACAACTCAAGTGACAGAGACCTGCCCAGGGAACCCAATAGTTTTGGTCATACATAGGTGTTAATCTCTGCTTTACCAGTTTCACCTTCACAAAGCCTAGGAAATGACACCACTAAGATACAAAGGCTGCAGATTTAAGCAACAGAAGTTAAGAGTGCCCGGCAAATTAATTCAACAGACATGAGAAAATTGTGAGGATGCAGTCTACGTGCTTCTCTGCGGAAATTAAATTCTTCCCCCGACTAGTGCAGAGAAACAAGGCCTCCGTCCTACTTTTTACCCTTCTTGTTCAGTTAGTGAACTGTTCAGTCCTAGCTTGGAATTGATTGCTACAGATTTTAGTCTTTTCTACAGCATTCCTTGTAACGGTCTGCACGATGTAAGGCATTAGCTTCACTATGAAAGCAGTAACCAATCCACATTACAGATGGCAAAACCGAGACAGCAATTTGCCCAAGGCCACACAGTTTGCCATCACCAGAACAAGCAGACAAGCTTAAAAGTCTGCCTCTCAAACCCAATCCTTATTCTTCCACCCTGTGCTTCACTACTGCTAGAGATGCTGAGTGTCAGCCTCTGCCTGACAGAGGCAGGGCTTCTGAGAACTTCGGACTTCCAAGGATGTTGAGCCTAAATTCCATCATATTCAACTTCCTTAGCATCCCACAGGTCAGTGATTTGCAATCATTTTGAAGGAAGTCCTCAAGGAATTTTTTGAACAATCTCCTTTCTTATTCTCCTCCTCCTCATCCTGATTCCAGCCTCCTTTCAGCCTCCTCAGCTCCTCTCTTCCAGCTTCTGTCACTTACTCCTCACTTTTCCCATTCTAACTTTCCCCAGCGGTAGCAGTGCTGGCATGAGGCCCAAACTAATAGGCTTATCACAGCTTATTGACTTAGTACCCCCTCTCTCCTGCCCTGCACTTCACTCCTAACATTAGCATATCTCATTACTGCATTCACTTACTAGTGGGGAACTGTCATAAAGGAGGAGGATAGCAATGACACCACAGAACCAAAAGCTTTTGTGCAGTATTCTTCCTTACCTTTATCCAGAAAAGCCATCTCCTTTTCTTTTTTTTTTCCTGACTCCTTCATCTCCACTTTGCTCTCTAACACTTTCTGACTTTGCACAAGAAAAATTGAGAGTCTGTTCAATATGCTGACTCCAGAACTCTCTAAGAAAAAATGCTGAAGTTTGTTGTGCCCGTATATAGAAATTAAATATATTTATAGCCACATCTACACCTACTGTGTCAGTCTGCTGCAAATACAAACAGATTAAAAACATTTGATGCTTCTTTTTTGTATAGGAATCACCTGCTTAACTGGATACTACCATCATCAGCCGTTAATAAAACGGCAATACCTTCCTGAAAGGCCCCTTTTCCGTAGGCAGGCATTCCCACAAGCATCAGCTGGCACAAACATGGAAAGCAAGCAGAAATCCCATCTTTCCTTTCACAGGGTCCTATTTCAGGTTTAACAAATTAGTTTGAAGGTGACATCCCATTGTAAGCTTTAGTATAAACACAAGGGATCTTTTTTAAAATTTAACTAGTGTACAACAGGATTTCCTTCCTGTAATAAGGACAAGGGAGGGAAAGCAGAGCTATCAAAACAACACAAGGAATCTTCTCCTCCTATTTATCCAAAGCATAAACAATCGACTGAGCCGCCTTCCACTGAACGTGTTGTAAAACTTGGTCTTAACCTCATTATGTTATCACCGTGCTGGGACGTTGACCAAGCTTCTGCCATTTGCAACTGCTAGTAAAATGATAGAAGCATTTTCCTCTCAGCTATCTATCTTAGGCAGTCTATAGTTTTATTCCTAAATGTGTGTTGTCTCTGTTCTAACGCATCATTGCGGGTATAACAAGCAGAAAGCCTCCGTATCGGTTAGATCCTCTCATGCAGGGTAACTAATTCCCCTCCAACTAGCTCCAGTTTTCCTGATTGCATCGAGAGAATACCTAACTGTTCTTTCTGCAGCATTGCGAGTTCTTTACTTGTAAATTTAAGGAAAGTCTCAGCAGTGTTCAATAATACCAAAACAATTTTGCCCCCAACACAACTCCTCTCCATTTGTGCAAGTTCAGTAGTTTTCCCATGAACACGCTGCAGCAGTAAAACATAAAAACTGCTGAAGCCAAATTCAAGCATTTGTTATTACTACATTATATTATGCTAGGACTTTTCTTAAAGCTAGCGACAAAGACACTGCAGTGATCATAAAATACAAAATTTGAGGTTTCATATAAATGTGCATATGAAAAATCAAAGTGCTTCACAGTCCAAGTTAACCATGCCTGGACTTGATAAACAAGGCTTGAGGTTTTATAGGAATTCTTATTATAGGAAGTCAGATTGCAGAAAATCACTCAGAACAAACATGGGATATTTGGTCTAAATTTGCAATACAGAACAGCTAATCACAATTCCTCACTAACGTAAAATGGAAGGAATTATTTATGGGATTCTTCTGTGCTTGTATTAATTACCGTGGCACCGTATCAAATAGCTCTTGAACCTAAGGAAAAGGCTTAAGTAAAATGGAAATATGACTATAGGTTACTGGTTTTGTACAGGCAAATGAGGCATGTGTCTCTTCCAGACTTCTATGGAGGGCATACAGCAGTATACCCTCTTGGACTAGCAGCTGATCATGTCTGTGAAATTCATACAGAGCAATTATTTATCAAAACACCATTCACTTCTACAGAGAGAAGGAAAGAAGCCGCTCACACAACTCAGAATTCCCTTCTCTTCTCTCACTCTCTACTCCTTTAGTTTGTTAAAATCAACTGATCACATTTTTACCTCAGCCTGCAAAGAAAACATCGTTTGAAAAGTTATGATGAAACTAGAGAAGGAATATTCAGACCCTGAGGGAAAAATTGCAGCTTATTGGAAAATTGTTTTGTCACTTTCAGACCCTGTAAACAAGTTACTATCCATCATTTGTTTTCTGTAGATGCTCTCGGCGTGTCTTGGGAAGTTAGGGATGGCTCAGGAAATCAGGGATATGGGAGTTTCTGTGGTAGATTTACCTCTTAAAAAAACATGAAATTGCAAACCTGAAATGAATCAAGAGTTCCTGCACAAGTGAAAGTTTCTTCTGGGCAGCCAGTAAGACTCTGTGTACGTTTGGTCAGACTCTCACTTCCACACAGTATCTGTACATGCTATTACCTATATGCACCCATTTCAGACATACACGCTCCTTTCCTGTGTCAGATCATAGCCTTTGGAGCTCTAGATTTCACAGCTACAAAATAAACCTGATTGCAAAATACATGCTGACAGACAGAGAAAAAATAAACAAAAAGAATTAAAAAACAAACAAACAAAAAAAAAAAATCAAGTGAGTATATAAGCTTTCACAGGAACACAATATTAACCCCAGCTTCTTTGTAGTCACTTCCATGCACAGTTTGGCTCTTTGAGAGCAAGGTCCCACTCTTCTGCAGTTCCTACCATCTGGAATAGCTTTCCTTTAACTGAATTTCATCTGTTCTTTCATCCCATTCCAAAACACAACAAACACTTTTTTTTTTTCCACCCATATCTCATCCATTTGCCTCCACTTCCCCTCCCTATTGTTCAGTACTTCACTCACTGACCAAAATACATGACTCTTCACTATTCTGTGACGTTTCAGAATGCAGCATATGACATCTACTCACAAAGTGTGTTTCCCAACAACAGTATATACATGCCAAGATACCTCACACTGAAAAGAGAAACCAAAAAAAAAAAAAAAACCAAACCTAGCCAACCCAAAACACTCCACAACCACAATCACAAACAGGAACTAACACGAGATCACAGGACCAAAGGCTACTGAGCAGTCAGTGCTCCAGGCTTTGATCTATAGTGTAGAATAGGGTCCTAGTTCCACTAGTGCAAGCCCCTCATGGGATCCTAAGTATCCCATTTCCATTTTTAATTACTTTTTCCATTAACACCCAAAGAACAAAGTGTAGTCAAGCAGACTCTTTCGCTTTCTTCACCCCTTTCTTCCATGACACAGCTATTTAGATAGATTAACAATGACTCCTCATCCTCAAGTCTGTAACATTTCTAAACTTCCCGAGATGATAATTCTTGCTTGGCCGTTGGTTTTATTTTTTTGTTTTATTTTTACAATCCTATTCACAAATAACATGAGTGTTTTGATAGATTGACCAAATGATGCAAAAGATGTCTTGGAAAGCAGATGTACAATAGCAACTCAGCTCACAAGGTACAAATATTTTCTGAGAGTAGAACAGTTTCAAAAAACCTTATACAATTAGGAATATACTGTCAACCTAGTATTAGCCAGCAGCCTTTTCACTGAGTAAGGCAAATACCCACATCCAATTATACTCAAGACAGAGCAAGAATCCTGTAACCTTCAACTCTTGCTTCATTTTCCTCTTTCAGCATTGCAAGTCAGAACATGCAATAAACATACCGTCTTTCATAGCCAAAGAATCAACTGAATCTGCCTTTTTTTTAAATAAAATATATTAATTTTTGAAAGGTGCCACGGTGAAGTGTTTTAAACATATACATTACAATTTATCATTTTTAAACACTAAGTCGAGCTAATAATCAATGAGATAGCAGCAAAAGAGAAACAAGACAACTCATGTGCCCTACAAATACAGAGAATAGTTAAAAGTTCACAATCACTTATCTCCTCCTGCTCCTATTTTTACGGTTCTTTAAGGAGTTACAGTGGAAAAGCACTACACCACAATTTTTTTTATTTTTTTTTTGCAGGTTTTTTAAAAAAAAAAACAAAACAAAACACAGAAGTACTGTTTCAGCAAAGTCCTGAAGTTCACAAAAATTGTTTTATAAAACTCCAAGAGATATTTCATCAAATGACTGACTTCCAAAAATGGCATGGATTTTAATGACACTGTCAGCCATCCCAGTTACCCCTACTTTGGAAGCATGGCTTTTCTTTTCCTCTGTTGCTCTGAAATTTCTTATGTCTCAGTAAATTTTAATCAGGAAATAGCACCCCACCTCTCAAACTCTGAAAGCAAGCTTTCATTCTGATCCAGTCAGACAAGTATGACATTTGTTCACATATTTGAGAGGAAGAAAAATGCTTTCTGCTAATTCACTGAATTGCATTCCAGAGTTGTTTTGTGTTGCGCCCTTACTGAACAGAATTCTTTGCTATGACTTCATGCTAAGCCAAAAGCAAATACTCTCACCTTTTTATACGGACAGCTGTATCCCAAAGTACCAACATTAGCATCAGTGGTAACAGAGGAAAAACTGTATTCCCCCAACAAGAAGAAAGAAAAAAAAAAAGCACACACCAAAACCACCCCAAACCCCCAAGCATTGTTCAAACACACGTTGGTGAAATGCAAGCGGTCATGGACTTCCTAGAAATCGGTCAAAGGTTGTTCTCTTGTATCACCTGAGAGGAGACCAGTATCAATTTCACAACAGCACTTCACAAGACAAAAATCACCATATAATTCACGATGAAAAGATTTCTTCCGCAAACACCTGTAGTTTAAACCTTACCAAGCACTTCTGCAGCACGCAGAAATTTGGTAACCAAAACATCGCATACAGCACCCGCGCAATTTTTGGAACATTCTTTTCCAAAGCCAGCTCCAACTGAAGCAGGTAAATGAGGGACAGCACTGAAAAACAATTTCTGCTTTATTACATTCTCATCTTTGGTGGATATAGTTACGTTCCCTAGCTTCAACAGTCTCTCTGATCACTTTTAAAAAGCACTTTCAAAATAGTAAGACTAAATACCATCAAGGACTTACCAGGTTGGAATTGGTGGCGTTGGAATCATCTTCTGGAAAGGGGATATAGATAGCTAAGGCCACACAATTGGCAAAAATAGTCAGTAAAATAATTATTTCAAATGGTCTGAGGAATGGAGTTAAGGAAATTACTCCCAAATGCGCACACACAAATAATAATAAAAAAAAATTATAAGAATTCTGTTTAAAGAAAACATGCCAAGCCCCTTATATTCTGAAAAGAAACATATGCCTTTTTAAGTGCTTTTAGGAACTCCTGGCCAAGAATCTTCCTAATATGTCAAAAGCAGTGTAGGCCAGTCGCGTGCCAGAGTAAACACAGATTTCTTAAAAGTTTTTCCTCCTTTTATTTATTTAAATCACATTTTCCCTATTTTCCTTCAAGTGTGGCCGTACTATTTTGAGTAGCAGAAGCCTGTTCTAGGAGGGCTGTCATCTTTCCTCTTATGATTAGTTTGTCTCAGTCTTTTACATCTGCATTTACAAACCCTGAAATCAGTTTAACAAAAGTTTTTTGTTTTTTTCTTACTGTTCTTCTTTGGGGTTTTTTCCCCCCTTTTCAATCTCTCTCTCATCCCTCAAAGTTAAGTGCAGGGGCCCAAGAAATACACGCATACATTCAGTTAGAAGATGTTGAAATTATTATAGATTTTGTTAAGGAAAGAAAAAAAAAGGGCTTTGTCAAAAATGTGCTGATATTGCACGTTACCATGTACACTTGTTTTGCTGTAAAATTATTTAAGGGACTTTTTTTTTATGTGCATTTCATTTGGCATCATAGGGAAAAAAAAATGTGCCTACAGAGTATATTAAGAACACCAGGAAGCTAAGAGTTCCTCAAGACAGAGCAAACAGCATCAATTCAGGGGCATTTCAGCCTGGCATCAACTCTGTTAGGGAAAAAAACCCAACCAAACATTTGGGATGTTCAACAAACAAATCCTGCATAACTGGGATGCCCCGCTGACTGTCCAGTGGAATCAAGGGGCATTTTTCTACCGGCCAATTTGCTGGTGCTGTACTTCATCTACTTCAGTGGACTCCTTAACCTTCATTGCTGTGAAGTGTCTCCAAACTCAGACTAGAGACCAGATTTCCAGTCTGTCTACGTTTACCTGCCTGCAAGAATAACCTGCTGGAGATAACTCTGGGATAACTCACCAGTACTCTGGAGGGGAATGAAGAGCAGGATAGGAGAGGGAGAATGCTAGGTAGAGCCTGTACCACTGGGTACACTTGAGCAGGAATGAACCTACCAGGGGATGGGCTTCGCAGTGTTGCCAAAGGTCAACGCGGCATGTGTGATTTTGGTCAGCAGGCTGCTGTTCTGAGAAGTTTTTAGCAGGAAAGAACTGGAGATCAGGACGTGCAGCAGCCTGAACTGCAAAATATACACAAATCCCAGGCACCTGATCATTGTGTTTGCACAGATACGTTCTACCTTTCACATATGGAAGAGTACAAGGCTTCCAAATTTGCTAGAATACTGTGCTTAAACCTCTGAATAATAAGAGATATATGATAATATGGAGGAAGAAGAGCAGATCAGGGTGGGTAGATTACATATTAAATCCATGGGACTTCTTTAATACATGTATCTATATATAGATACTGTATAGGCTATTTATAGAATTTCTACTGCAGAAAGACTTGAATATCCAGAGGCTTTCCTTTTCTCTATCACTTTTTTTCTAGACTTTGTGGTTTTAATTGAATTATTATCTATTAAATAATCACTGTTTATGCATATTTTTTTTCCACTTCCATTCTTTTTGCACTGCAAAAATAAAATGATAGAAAATCTGCAAATACACTGCACGCATAGCAGAAAATTAAATACACAGCTAAATCATTGCAAAATAGGGTAATTACTGCATTTTACTTTTTCTTATATGCGATTGCACCTTCAGGCTGTTAACACTGTAATATTTGGGTAAGAGATGCCACAGAAGTACCATTTGATACCTCTTTAATATCTACTATGCTTAGATTTCAGTGGTTCAGTAAATCAAGTTAAGCTTTTCTCAGTAGATTTTAGCAATTATGAAAAGTCAGAGTATGGAATAAAACTAAACTGTATCACAACCCTTTGATATTGTTGCTTATCATAAAAGTGTTTCACATTTATAAACACCAGCTGTCCAATGAGAGGTTCTGATGGAAAAAAAAAATACTTCCATCCACTCACCTAAACCCAAACAAAACCAAAACGTGCAAACATCAGCATGTTTGGATTGCTTTAATCTTATTGTTTGGTCCTCTCTTGATCTCAGCAGTGCTGTATCCTGGTTTACAACACATCATTCCCATCATTCATTGGTGATCTTATTTATGAAATATCGCTCTATGCTCTTTCTCTAAAGACGTGTGGTTACTGGGGTGCTGGCAAGTAAACCAACATTCAGCTTCATCCTGTTAGTCATCATCCATCATCTTATGCTTTAAGTACCAGAGCTATGCCAGAAGAGATAAAAAGTAGTCAACTTAATTGAGGGATTAAAATCTAGCATCTGAAGCAGAAAAGAATAGGCAGGCAGGTAGTTTAAGGACATCTAAGAATTGACAGGAGCATTTTTAACACGTTCTTCATCTGAAGAATCTACCCGTGTCAGGAAGACCTAATATACTCCTGTTCTGTTTTCATCTTTCTAACATCCCATCAGACCCCCAAAGGAACAATATTATCACATTTTCTTGAATGCCATCATTCATTTTTTATCACATTAACCACTGCCAAGTTCTGTACTGCCTTCCCTTGGCGTGCTTATCTATCCCTAACAACATGCTTTTTCTTTTGTATTTACTGAAGAACTCCATTAGCTTATGATTTACTGACAATTACTGTTCAGAGTTAGTCCTTGTTTCTCTTTGGGGAGGCAAGCTAGGGGTATTTTATTTCATTCCAGTTTGTGTTTCACACCAAATATTCAAATTCCAGGTTGCGCTGATCAGGCTTAAGTGACTAAAAATGCTTTGCTCCTTCCACATGATGAAGTCAACGGCCAAACTCTCACTGACTTTCCAGGCGAGCGGCACTGACCCTTATATTCTACAGTTCTGTGTCAGTGGTTATCATCCATCATCTGTGACACCGGCTGTCTCTTGTTCAGACTGCTAGATCTGGCCCTGCAATGCATTTGTACTTGTTGTGGGATTACTTTAAGTGCCTGTCATTTTCTCTGCTTCTGAATAACCAGTATCTCTTACCATACATTAGTGAACCTTACTCGTTTCAGTGGAATTCCAATATAATTAACAGATCTTAGCCCTGTTTCAGGGTCTTATCACATATGGTTTATTCTCCTCTTTTTGTCCCATTGTTTTCTCTGTACTGTAGAAAATGTGATGCCATGTGTTTAAGTCAAAAAGCATATGATTCATAGTACCAGAGCTCTTTACGTGCCTGGGGAAAAAAAACAAAACAAATCCACAAACAAACAAAAAAAAAAAAGAAAGCCAGCAGCTGCTATCAAGCCTATACCCCTACAGAGTCAGTTCAATTCTGGTCTCAGATATCTTACGTGTCTCCCATCGATTTCAGCCTGGGCCACATGTTTTTAAAAGAGCAGAATTCAACCCCTAACCTTGATCATTTGAACCTCTAGTGCTTTCTTCCACAAAGGTATAGTTAAGGCTTCAGACCTAAATTCTTTTTTCCCCCCCCCCAGCATAAATGATTTCAGTTAAGACATCAAAAACTCTTTGTGTACTTTACGTTCCCAGTGGTGCCTTTCAACTTAACGTATTGATTTCCTCACGCTTACGAACAGCGCCTGATGCGCACGACCGATTTGCCGTTTTGCAGATGAGAACATCAAAAAGGATATTTCCATTCGACGATGCTGATGCACGCCCTCCGGATGGGATTTTTCAGCGTTAAACACAGCAGTGCCCGGGGAGGCCGCGTAGCTGTGGTGGTACCCTGTTTTTTCTGTTTCCCGTACTGCTGCCGTTTTCTCTGCGTGGAGCTAGCCGTGGATATTGTTGCGTTGCCAGCGCTACCCATCAGTTTGGCTTGCCTGGCAGCATCGATTGCAGCTTGCCAGGACAGAGCCGCCCCTGGAGTGGGGATATGCTCTGGGGCAAGCCCTGCAGCTGCATTGGCGTTCATGTTGGCATGAGCTGGGCGGGGACTCCCATAGTTGGAACCTGTGAAAGGACAAACAAACAAACGAAAAAAAAATACAGAAATTTGTGAAGACGTTGTTTAGACAGTAGAAGAGATACACCATGTTTTTAAAAAATCTTAAGTATCATTTAAATCAAGAGCTAAGGTCAAGGATAAGTGTTCCTCCAAATTCAAACTCTTAATTTTTAAGTAATGCTACTATGCAATCACTCATCTTGCAACAGTCTCCCACCAAGTTCCAACGGGCACTAAGCTGTTAGAAGTGCCTACAATCAGTACAAGAGGGATTCACGGAAAAGAAACTGTCCTTCTTTTCCTTTTTTAACCAACGCATTTTGCAATTTGGGTTGTTCAAAAGCTAAAAGGTGAGGCTAGTTCTCATCACTTTATCACACAAATATGCAGCACAATGCTATTTAGTACATGGCAAACATATACCCAAAGGAGACTCTCAAGTCCTATCACAAAAATCCTTATGCTTTCAAGATTGCCTCAAGGGAAAGTGAAATTTTAACAATGAGCTTAATTCTCTCTGCAAACAGTACCTATGTAGAAGCCTAAGAACAGCCTGACTAGAAGGTACACCGAAGCAAAGACCAGAACACAGAGTGCATGGGTTTTACGCTACATAGGATGCTGTGCAAATAGTTTAGGCCAAACATCTACTTAGAAATGGGAACTGATTCCCTACCCTGCTAAGCTGATTTTAAGATGGACAAACTATTGAACTCAATGGAGTAACACTTAAAAAGTGTGTGTTAGTAAGAACGCTAAGACCTAGCAGTCCCAAGTTTTGTACCCCTTTTAGCCAAAACTGAAGGAGTATATGCTTCTAACCAATCACAAAACCAGAATATATATGTCAGGTGACATGTGACCAACATTCAGAAGGTCAAAAAAATTTAGCAGTACAAAAAAAAAAATGGAAGTCTTCCTTTCAAGCTAGCTCAATTGTTCCGTCGTTTCAGGAAAGACACTTAAGTTACCTGCGCCTCTTCAATGAGGCATTTTCAGGGACTCGAAGGAAAACTTCAAAGTGAGTGAATTTTGAAACTTCAAAACCGATTGATTCCCTTGCTCTTTGGAGTATGCTTCCATTGAGATATCTGAGAATTTGTGAAAGACTAACGGAATTTTGACAGAAACACTTCATCGAAGAAAATATAAGCCGTGTTAGAAAAGTGCAACATCTACACAAAGTCACAGCAACAAACTTTAATTAGGAAGAACATATCATTCAGATATGTCCCATATAAGATTTAAGAGACCACCTGTCTTTTTTGTGGACTTGTAAGTTTGTCTGTGATCCATATGTTGAGATATAGGTAAAAGGAAACTCAAACTATGAATCTTATGCCTTCACAGGCTGTGAAATCAGAATACAGTTTCAAATCACCATGCACTTGAGAAATAGTTTCCCCTCACATCTGATCAGCAGAGACGATGCTTCAGAAAAAAAGCATACATGCAAAGGGCAGGTAGTAGAAACCCAGTGAAGGAGTTAGAACGCCTTTTATTTCACAGCAGGCTCCAAGTCTATCAACTGTGTTCCACTTCAGGCTAATATAGAAATATGGTATTACAAAATAGATCTGATAGGTTCCTATAGACTACCAGACAAAGCAAATAGAAGATGACATGACACAATCTTCCTTAAAATATCACAGAATTGTCACAGTTGGAAGAGACCTCTACAACCACCACGTCCAACCGTCAGCCCAGAAAATAAAAACAAAAACAAACCAACCAAAAAAACCACTCCACAAAAAAACACCTCACTGTCTCACTCGAGCACGTCCTCAAGTGCTTCATCTAGATGGTTTTTTTAATACCTCCAGGGATGGTGACTCCACCACCTCCCTGGGCAACCCATTCCAGTGCCTGACTACTCTTTCAGTAATGAAATTCTTCCTAGTATCCAACCTAAACCTCCCCTGGGGCAACTTCAGGCCATTTCCTCTAGTCCTGTCATTATTTATTTGAGAGGAGAGGCCGGCATCCACCTTACTACAAACTCCTTTCGGGTCATTGTAGAGCACGATAAGGTTTCCCCTCAGCCTCCTCTTTTCCAAATCAAACAATCTCAGTTCCCTCAGTCACTCCTCATAGGACCTGTTCTCCAGACCCTTCACCAGCTTGGTTGCCCTTCTCTGAACTTGCTCTAGCAGCTCAATGTCTTTCTTGTGGTGAGGGGCCCAGAACTGAACACAGTACAAGAGGTATGACCTCACCAGTGCCAAGTACAGGGGCACGATCACTTCCCTTCTCCTGCTGGCCACACTATTCCTGATACAGGCCAGGATGCTGTTGGCCTCCTTGGCCACCTGGGCACACTGCTGGCTCATATTCAGCCAGGTGTTGACCAGCACTCTCAGGTCCCTTTCCAGCAGGCAGCTTTCCAGCCACTCTTCCCCAAGCCTGTAGCGTTGCCTGGGGTTGTTGTGACCAAAAGACATCAGATGAAAGATATTCAAAACCAGGGAACTGGCAAACTATTCTTGACCAGAAAAAGTTACCCAAGACGCGTATTTCACAGCTGGTTGTGCAGTGCCAAGATATCACAGCAACGACTGCACTGCAAATGAATTAAAGCAGATAGAATAAATACAAATACGTTGAAATACAGAGTGCAACAGGTTATGCCTCTGCCTAGAAAGCATGCAAGATGTTAAATTTCATCGCTGAATGGCAAGGAAAGACACGATAGAGTCAGATGTTATTTTATATCAGGCATTGCCTTAAGATTCCCGGCTGTTACACTTTCATTGCATAGCAGGAAAATCTAGAGCTTGTCTCTGCTCACTGAAAAATCTCCTATCTGCAAACCAGCCAAAGGAAGCTAGTGAGTAATACCACTCGGGTATGTGAAAGGGAAAGCTGAAAGAAACAAGAAATGGGAAATAGTTAATTCACAACCCTCAGATTTTGCAACCGAAGAAAAAGAGCTTTCAGAATCACACAGGCTAAGCGGATTTCCTCGGTGAAGCAGGCAATCAACTGCCAGACAAACTTAGTTACGTTTCTAAGACTAAGCAAATTGTACACAGCACTACTCATGGGGTACATATTTATTTGCAGACTAGTTCCAGATGCAGTTTTTCTCTTTAGCATCTATTCGACCTCCCTAGCCTGAGGCATATTGGAAAGAAAAATAAATGGAAAATTACTCTAATTATTCTCTAACTCCAGCTCTTCTTTAATACTGACCAATTAGAGCGGCTAAGAAAGATGTGTGTGTCTCTTCCAGTGAAAGCAAACTTGCTGATCCATCAGCACTGTGGTCTTATCATGCTGACTAGACCATGGGGTCCTGAAAATCAACAGCTGCTGCATCTTAATGAAGACTTTTCTGCAATTTGGGAATGTGTCAAGTTTCTTCATTATTATTACTTATTAGTTAGGTTTCACCTGAGGATTCAAGTCTATGCATTCTGACTTTGAGGTGCCAGCAAAATTAAAGATACAGCTTCCGGTGGTTTTGTTGCTTTTTCCTCTCATGGTGACCGTGGTCATCAGTCTCATAATGAAGTGCTCTGCTCAAATTAATTTCAAAGATGAGTCAGTGATGACAGATTTATAGTAACAAATATTACAAATATTGATTACTGATAAGTATCTGTCTGTTTTATGAAGCTCTGAGGCTGTAGAATATCCGTACCAAATAACTAATGACAGTGACAAATTGCTTGATCTACAGGTAGTTTATAGGAATAGCTTAAATCAAAAAGCAAAGTACACACAGCTTCAAGAACTGAGTAAAGTATTTTCAAAGGCAGCGTAGCCAAAATTTCAGGGAGAATTAAATTCTGCCCTATAATCTGAATGCTTCTTGTTAATTTTCAGGAAGTAAGCAGAACACAACTCATTTTGAACTTAAGAGGCACCAGAGCAAATT
>VWZK01013989.1:662599-690745 GCA_013396935.1 Baryphthengus martii | reverse complement strand
CCACTCAGTCTTGTTCTCCCACCCCTTTTTGATCTTCTCTTTCCCTCCTCGCCTTTGGCCTACCACCCCGTGTTGATCTCCCACCTACTTACTGTCTCCCACACACCCTCTTGGCCTCCCCACCCCCGGCGCTTAGAAGTGTCCTAATTTCTGACTTGGGTTGAACACGCATGAGTCACTCAGCTGCATTCTTCTGAAAGCCCACACCTGTAAGAAAAAGCCCAACTTCTCTCACACATACTCAACATGCCTGGCAAAAAGATCATTATAAAGGCATGGACATACCAGTTTTTTCTTCATGATTCAAAAGCTTTAAGCTCTCAGTGGAAAAAATGTTCCTATACACATCTTTCCCAACCACTTCATGAAGAGCACTTCTCAGCTTAGGATGCCACACATGTAGAGTCATCTACCATCACCACAGGCTGATGCTTTTACAGGTGACTCTGTGCTCAAGCATGGACTCCTGTGCTGCTTCCAAGCTGAGGTACAACAGGGAAGACATTCTCCACCACACAAAGGCTTTACTGCCTGCATTCTGAGGGCAGATTTTGTGTCTGGCTTTCTCTGCTCTTCCTTCTATAGAAAGAGGCTGCCTTTCAAGTCTCGACATTGTCATCTCTTCTCAAAACCTTCTCACTATGCTAAAAAAGAACAAGAAAGGAAAGGACCGGTGGAGGTCGCACCGACTATGGTTTCTCACCAGTGGCTTGGGCCGACTAAGAGAACTTTGTAACTTCAGCCTCATTTCTTCAATGGAAAAGCTTCAAAGAGAAGCCCTGACTGTCTGAGAGCAGTGGCACCCTGCAGCTGGGAAGAGCAAGGTAGCATCACGGGTTGTTCCAACAAGCCAAAGGGAGTATTGAAAAAAACCTTCCAGAGAATCTGGCCCTGCTCTGCTTTTGACCCAGAAACTTTTTAGGAGAAGCTTGTGGTTTTCTATCCACTGATTAATTGAAGTAACCACAGAAACAAGCTGTGCTGTCTTCCAACATTTGCCTCTTTGCTGTAGATAAATGTTAATGCACATTGAGCTGCCCTAACTGCTCTCAGGGCTCCAAAGGCTCCTAAGGATGTCACCTCCTTCTTGACCTCAGGTGCTCTTCATTTCAGGTTAAGGTCCTCTTTCTGTTGAGCCTTTTTATGATTACATCTTTTAAGGTGTCACTTAAGAGATTAAAGACCAATCATTGTTTGAAGTGGAAATTAAAACCTCAAGATTAAAAAAAAGTGAACACAAGGTGTCCAGTTCTAATAGCCCAATTGTTTAGTATACTTTTTGAAATAGTAATGCAACTCTAAACCTTTTCATGGTGCAGTAAAAACCAACATTCAAAGCATCCATCACAGGCATGGAACAAGAGATGGCTTCACATACTGGCAGTAGAGAAAGGCTGGAATTGACACAGGCTCAGGGCTACATGTGGGCATGTCAGGATTTGATTATTTTTCACCAAAACTTTCCCCAGGAGCTGCCCGCTTTGGGCTGCAGTTAGAGGGGCAGAGAAAGTTGAATCAACACTTGTACCCACCACTTTCAACCAGACACAAGAGGTAAAGGCTTCCAGCAGGCTCAGATTGGGACCAAGGAGGTGACAGCTACAGAAACACCAATAAAGAAGCCTTTGGGTTGTAGGAAATGGCACATATGTCCTTGCACACACACATGAACACTCCCCAGCTGCTTTGGAGATACCTTCCATGAAAATAGACCAGAACAACATCAAGGGCATTTAAATGAACATCTGTGATCTGACTCGTCTCAGATGGAGTCCTATAAAGAGAAAGTGGAATAACACTGGTTAACGAACAACCAGAATTCTCACTCATCCTGCGCTCCTCCTTGCAGCTTTCAACTCATCCAGGATAAGAGGTTTCACTTCATCCTGGATAAGTCTTCCCATCCTTATTGACGTAACATGGCAGGACTTGGTACCCAGGGTACCGAGCAACCCCCCTCAGCCAACACTAACAGGAGCACGGGAGAGCTCAAAGCACAAGAGCAGAGCTGCTTCCCCCACGGGAGAGCTCAAAGCACAAGAGCAGAGCTGCTTCCCCCAGACGAAGCCCTTTCCATCACAAGGTGCAATGTCTCAGCACCATTTCCCTGTGCTGAACATCTCCTCTTGCTGATGACCAAGTTGTACAACCATTAACATCATAGACATCTTGCTCCCACTTCCACAGCCTGCCTCTGGGCACCACCAACAGCACAAGGACACCTGGGAGGTCTTTATCTCCTCCGTTCCTCAGGACTATGCTTATAAACGGGACAGAAGCTGCACTCCCCACGCAGAGTTAATTTAGATTTACAGGTCAAAATGCTACTACCTAAGTGCCACTAGCAGCCGTGACAACCTCTGGCAGTTATCTGAGCAACGAATGATGGATCACTCTTCTTATTAGAAGTGCACAAAGAAGTGGTTTGCAAAGGGCTGGAGGCCAGTAATAAACGGTATCTGCACAAGATGGTCTTCAGCTGTGTGCACATCAGTATTTACAGATCAGAAGCCACGTTCTGACCTGTTGGATTCTACATCACTTGATTAATTATTTACCTCACAGCTAATTAATCATCCATTAACTCTTCGTGAGCTCTTCTAGCAGTAGGGTACTCTCACGAAGCGACTCAATAAACGCTTCTAGCATCTACAGCTTTGTATGATTAAGATGAAAAAAATCTTGCATGGGAGAGCCCCAGGCCAGAAATCAGAGGAGGCCACATCCAGCTGCTTTTTATCTTCTTTCCCTGACAATTATTTGGCCTCGTTTGATCCTCCATTATCTGCCACGTGGTGCTCACAACAAAGCACATCTCCAGACAGCACTTCCTTTTACTTGCAACCAAAGCAGCTCTTTTATTTGCATTTTTGCTAATAATCTGATAACTTGATTAGGAAAATACAGTTCTGCTCCACCTCTGTGGGGCCTGGAAACTCATTAACAGTGCTAGGAGATTGCAAGAAGCTTAAACCTATTAAACAGGCTCTGCTGGTGTTAAAAGCAAGCTCCAGATTCTCTCTCCTCAGAAAACACTTCTCTCCAGTGGACCCACAGAAAACAAAGCAGAAATGGCAGGCAAATCTCCAGGGTCACAGGAGGAGAAATGCCACGAGGGAAGCATCAGGGCCATGAACAAGACATGCTGTCCTCAGAGAGCCTTCAAACCTAGCATAGCCCTGCTGGAGTCTCTGCAGCCAATCTCCCTGAAACACCAAGAATTTTTCCCATTTCCCCAACCAAATGCAAAATAAAGTCCTCCCAAAACCCAAAGGTCTCAGGCTTAGGATGTTTCTGCTGCAAGACCATAGCTTATCACCACTTTGCTTCGCCCGTGAAGCACCTGCATCAGCGTCTGCCAGTAATAACCAGGTTCCCCACTGCTATTTGACTCCACTGACACTCGCAATTTCTTTTGTCAGAGGAGTTTCCGTTTTGCTTTATTTGAGGTTGTAACTCAGTAGATTCCTGGATGAGAAGAAAAGTTCACCAGTAACCCTGCACCGGGATCTGAGATCCTCCAGCCCCCTGATGCTAACGTTCTCTCACTTCTTCTGCACACGAGTTCCAGACATCCTTGCACCCCACTCCCACATCCAGGGTCTTTTCCACACATGAGGTCCAGACAATGTCCACCCTGCTGAAATAGATAAAGCTGAATGAAAGCCCTTGAAAAAAAAAAAAAACTCTGCCAAGTTGAAAGATCAGGCAGAGGAAAGGGCCATGCAAGGTTTCTCTTATCTCTGGCTTGCCAGAGATGACCAGCCAGGCACTGACCACCAGTGTCACTAACATGGTGCAGGTATTGCTATCGAGATGACAGACTAACAACCAGTTTACTTGTCCCTAGCAGCCAACATCTGCAAACGTCACATGTTCAGTCTGCTGAGTCTGGAATATCAACCCAACCTCATTTCTAATCTCTCGGTCACACAAACCAGGATTTACAGTAACACCTCCCTAGTCCACGTGCCCTCATGTCACTGTCTCCAGAGAAGACTGGTCCAAACACAGCACACCATTGCCCACAAGAAAGGAACTGGAGCATGCTAATGACACGACTAGTCTCTGAAAGGAGAGCCCGGCAATCTACTGATTGCACTAATCGCATCTACGAGCCAGCCACGCTATGCAGAAAGTCTCAGGCGAGAAAAAAATTATTCAGCAGGGCCACATCCCTTGAAACCATCGCCAGCCACAGGCCGGACATCACCATCGGGGACAGCCCCAGCAGGCTGGGCACACCAGATGAGCGAAGGGGTGTTCAGGGTGCAAGAAGGGCTGGAGAGCACGCTCACATCTCCATCCCACCCTGCAGAGCATCTCCAGTGCGCACCAGTGAGCACCCACTCATTACAGGCAGGGGATCCAAGCCCTAATAATTTGATAATTAATCAGCAAATTGTACAGCCTGTAAAGCTGGGGTGGCAGAAACACCACTGGGGGTTGGTGTTTTCGGGGGCAGCAATGAAGAAGACTCCAGAGTGCGCAGAGATGTAGGACCCACAACCCAGCCGTGTAGCCTGTGGGTTTGTTCCGGGAGGGATCTTATCTGCAGAGGTTGATTTTTTGGTTAAATCTTCGGCTGGTTTACTGAGAGGCACTTCGCTGTCCTAGCAGTGAGCGGTGGGAGTGGCCACATGAGCCTCGATGGCCACAGCACATCTCCTCACAGTCACCACTGCTAGGAAACACAGCCTTGGCCGTGACCTTGGAGGTTCAAACCAGTGCAGAAAGGCGAGAGACGCTGGCGTAGGCAAGACAGCTTCCAGCACAACTGCTGAATCACAGCTGAAGTGAGCTGGCGCTGAAGCAGAGCTCTCACCAGAGGGAAAGCCAAGGGAACTTGTAGAAACTGGAAGTGGAGAGATACGGGTTTGATGGATGGACAACAGATGGATAAGGAATTGGCTGGATGGTTACGTCCAAAGAGTTGCAGTCAATGACTCAATATCCAAGTGGAAACTTGGATGGGTGGATGGATGGATGAGCCTCAGCCTCACCAGGACCTGAGATAAGTTGGAGAGAGTCTACCCCTATGGCAGGTGAAGAAGCCAGGAGACACACCGGTCCTGGCTTCGGAACATGTGTGAAGCCAACCCCTCCATGCCAGGCCCACAAGATTTCCTCTCACTCCTGCATCCCTTGCACCAACATCTAAAGCAGGGCAGAAGGGAGGCGGACACAAGCCACCTGGTGTGGGCAATCCAGGGAGACGGCAAAGGAGTCTGACAAGAGGAAACAAAAACAAACTCCAAGTCCTAATCAAGCTTTTGGGCAGCTCCCGGCCACAAACACCACCCAGCTTGGGAAATCAGAGGTCACAGTCATACCCAGTAACATTCCACGGATACCTGGACTGCATACCTGGTGTGCAGGTGGCACGGGTGGTGAACATCCATTGTGGATGTCCATGCACATCCTGTGAGAGGGCAGACATCCACATGGGCAGGAGCAGGGCTGGAGAGCAGCAGCTCCCAAAGGCAGGAAGAACAGCCTGGATCTACCTGAGGGTGCTCCTGCCAGCATCCCCAATACGCTTGTCGAATCTCAGGCCACCTCTGCCGATGGGGATGATGAGCCTCTGCTGGGCAGGCAGCGGGGCTCTGCCTGCACGGGCTGGAGCTGGCAGTTGCTGGAGCAGCGACCGCTCCGAATTGGCAGCTCCCGGGCACTTGCCAGGAGGCAAGATCCCCACCACCCAGCTCTCCACGGGGCTCCCAGTTAACGGCAAATGGGCAGCAAAACTCCCCGCAGCGATTAATCACCTTCCGGGATTGCGGGGAAATCGTTATTTCCAACTCCCCGCCGCGCAGCTACTGATGCACCCACACGCCAAGGCGGGACGCGGAGCCCGGCAGCGCCAAGGAGGGGGCGGGCGGGGAGCAGCCCCCGGGACCAAAGCTGCGGGCGCAGGAGAAGAGCAGAGACCCGAGAGATCAGGGGCTGGCGCGACGTGTCGGGAGAGTGGGCAGCAGCTACGTGCTGGAGGTGGGCGGTGTCGCGAGGCAATAAAATACAGGGATTTGGAAGAGGGGGAGAGTTTAGGGAGAAATAGATATTTTCTCTGTGAATATTTTCTCCTAAAACAAGCGCTGAAAAGATTTGGAATGATTCTCAAGCACCAAATTACTGCAGAAATTCAATCCAATATACAGCAGCATTTTAAAAAAAGGAACAGGGTTATATTTCAAACCTCCCCCTAAGAATATTTTTTTTTCTCTTGCCTTACTGCGTTGTAGTATTAGGCCACGCTTCTGTACGCTATGCTGGAGCACTTCAATCAGCTCCTTCTCCTCTCCCTCCTTCCACCTAAAACAACCAGACACCGCCCCGTGCATGCGGGTGAAGGTTACCCAAAGACATGCACAACTGCTATTTTCCAATGGGTTTTTACCAGCAATTCCTCCTCAAGCTGTTTCCAGCAGTTTCCAATTCACCATCTCCAACTCTTTCATCTCTCGATACATCCATTACAGCTTTCCAGAGCCGGCTCTTGGAACCCTGCTGCAGTAGGAGCCCCTTGCCGCAGCCGTGCCTGAGGCATGACTCCAGGGACTCAGCAGAAAACAAGACATCTGGTCGCCCTCTTTCTCCTCCTGCCTGCGCCCCTGTCCTGCTCTGCCGGCCAGATCCAGGCTGACCCCCGCGCTCAGCGTGCTTCAAAAGCACAAAGCCTTCCCTGCACCGCGGCAGCAGCAGCGCCAAAGTAATCCCGAGAAAGCAGAGGAACAGGATTTATGGCTTGCTCGTCTCAGGCCTCCTAAACTCATTTCTGCAAATAACGGATTATCCCCCGGCGTCAACGTCGAGACAATGGAGATTTACCAGGAGGAAGCCGAGATCTGGCTGCACAGCGTACGCTGCTAGGTTTGGAGGAGGTCTGCTGGAGAGCATCCTCCTCCACACCGGGGTCTCTGTCCCTCTCCGACCCTGGCGGGCAGCAGCCCTGAGGTGAGGACGCGCCGCTGTGCACCGAGCCGTGCTGCTGGGAGACATGGCCGCTCGCGCAGCGGGGATGCGGCCCTGAGGAGTATCGGTGCTGCAAGAGCCACGTGCGCACAGGCACGCGGGGCAGGGTTCGCCTGCTCACCGGGCAGATGTCAGGCTGCAGACTCCAGATCTCACCGCTTCCTGTTCCCAGGGCTTCCTGAAGCAGCCCCATGTTCCTGCTCTTTCACCCTTTGGCCTTCAAGTCATACCCCCCCTGTTTGCCTCCCCTGCCAAACGCCAAGCCTGAGAGCTAAAAGCATTAGAAATCACAGTAATTTTCATAGACTCACGGAACGGTTTGAGTTGGAAGGGACCTTTAAAGGTCATCTAGTCCAACCCCCCCTGCAGGGAGCAGGGACATCTGCAACTAGAACAGGTTGCTCAAAGCCCCAGCCAACCTCACCTGGAATGGTGCCAGGGATGGGGCATCGACCACCTTTCTGGGCAGCCTGGGCCAGGGTCTCACCACCCTCAGTGTGAAGGATTTCTTCCTTCTCTGCAGTCTAAATCTTCCTCTTTTAGTTTAAAATCATCACCCCTTGTCCTGTCCCAACGGGTCCTGCTACAAAGTCTGTCCCCATCTTTCTGACAGGCCCCTTTAAGCACTGAAAGGCCACCAGAAAGTCTCCCCAGAGTCTTCTCCTCCCCAGGCTGAACAAGTCCAACTCTCCCAGTCTGGCCTCCCAGCAGAGGGTTCCAGCCCTCCCATCATTTCTTTGGCCTCCTCTGGACTCTCTCCAACAGGCTTGTGTCTCCAGAGAGTTCACATGGCATTTTCAGGCCATGCGAAGCACAGAAGGGGATGGGTTCCTGGCTGCTGAAAGCAGACAAGAGAAACTCAACCACAGGCTGGAGTCAAAAGCGATACCCAGGAGTGGTGCCACTGCAACACATGTCCCCGTGCCACCCAGCATCCCGCCCACTAGGCCCAGCACCGCACCCCAGCTCACTGCCTGCTGGAGTAGGGGTTTTGACCGCTGCAGAGGGGCCTCCAGCTCCTCTTCTCCTCTCAGCACCCAAGGCCCAGCGGGTGCTAAGAGCTATGAATGCCGCAGGGAGAAGCGAGGAGGGCCCACAGCTGCATACCCCAGGAAGCAACCCAGCCTGCTGAACCCATCACTTGCTCAAAGAGCCCCAACCTGCTGGGCAAGAAGGGCTCGCCTCTTTCAGCCAGCCCTGCAAGGGGCACAGTCACCATATTCCCTCTCATTTTTACTCTCTTCCCTTCTTCCTTCCAACTTCCCAAAGCCAAAGGACTCAGGGCAGGCAGCCTCACCGTGCAGCCTGGACCACCACCACAGCACGATGCTGTGCTGGCACTGCTCGGCTCACTCGCCCACCTGGACTTTAGCCACAATTCAAAGACCAGCCTCACGTTCCCTCACCCCCCGGGCTGCTCCCATGATGCCAGTCACTTTGTCCCAAACCACCCAAGACTCAACGAGAACAGGGGCTCTGGTACCATCCCAGGGCTACGCTGCTGCACGACGCACAAAGCCAAGGAGCTCCAGGAGCTCTCCTGTGCTACGACAGGAGCAGCAATACCTCTGGCTTCTGCTCCAAAAGTCACCTCCTCATTGTCCATCACACAATAGGCTCTGGGGGGCAACGGGGTGCACAGCCCAAAGGAGATAATGTTTTTCAGCAAATGCTGCACCTTGTGGCAGCGATAACACATCTTCCAGGAGCACCACTAGCTGTTTGGTCTAAATTAAGCCCAAAATAATTACAGAGCAGCTGATTTTTTTATTTTTTTTATGTTGCCATGAATCAGACTACAGTTAATTGATATTTACTCTGCGTTCGCTCGGTGTTGCGGATCACCCAGCGCTGCGCAGGATGGCAGAGCAGACAATAGGTGCCGACGATCACGATGCGCGAGCGTGCAGGGAGGTGCACAGCCGCTGCATGGTAAGAGGGAGCCTCACCTGGACTAACACGTGGCACGGCACAGGGACACAAAAAAAAAAGCCACATAGGAGAAAGGACAGAGATGATGGCCCAGGCACCTTGGCTGTGGCACTGGGACGATGCATAGAAAATCCTCTTCCCGTGGGCGGCACGCAAGGGCTGGCAGTGGGTGCCTCTGTGCCGCGCACAATGCGGCTGAAGAAGCCTCACATGGGTCCAGCAGCAGCGGGCAGGAAAGGTGAGGACCAGCGTGAGCACCCCTGCACCTACGTTGGCCTCCGCTTCACCGGCATCCCGTGACACCCACTGAATCAGGTGCTGGGCTGGTTTGGTGCTGAAGGGAGGCATTTCACCAGCTTGTTCCCCAGCTCCACCAAGGATCTCCCAGAGACACCAGGGAGGGCTGGACTGTCCACTCTCTAAACAGCCATCTCCACAACCCAACGGACAGCTGAGCCTCTTGCTTACATACAGAGGTGCCACTACAACCCATCAACCTTCCTTGCCCACTGTGGGTGCCCGGGCTCAACACCCACCATCCAGGCACGGGGAGCCCTAACCTGTCCCACAGACACAGACCCCAACTTCCATGGGGGTAGCAAGATGAGAAGGTAAGAGAAGGGCTACCCAGTCTGAAAAGCTCAAGAAATCCTGACCAGCAGCCAGAGACCCTCAAAAATCCTAGAAATCTCACACCCCAGAGTACCCCAGCCCTTCAAAACCAGAGCTGGGGCGGGTGACAAGGACAGGGAAGGCAGGGATTGCGCAAAGCCCTTGCAAAACGACCGAGCTGCTGCACAGACCCGACAGGATGAAGCCAGAAGGGCAAACAACTATTTAAGCTAAATATATTTGTTCTTGGGATGACGTTGGTATGTAAATCGATCACAAATAGACTCAGGCTGGAAATGAGAAGATGGCTCCTGACCACTGGAGGTTAAGTCCTAGAGTGGCCCTTCAACAAGAATTACTGGGAGAGGAAACAAAACTCATTTGAGCTGGAGAAATGCGTGAAAGGGTGGTGAAAAGCTTCTCTGTGTGACACACAGACAGGATGCAGCCACCCGAGGCAGCCCCTGAGCACTCCAGGGCATTGCCATAATGACCACGGGTATCGTCAGCACAGCTCTACTTGGGATGCCCAAGCCAAGTAAGGTATTGGAGCCACTCTACAGGAGCTCCTGGACCTCCTCCAGTGGGCAGATGAACCTTCAGCCCTGCACCAAGCACCCTCCAGTTGCTCCATGTCACACCAGGTTTGCCATGTTGGGCAGCACCACCAAAATTATGGGGCCATCCATCTGCTGATCTTCAAGGAAATCTCCTCTCTGTCCTGGAGGGACCAGAGAGCAGAGGGAATACACCTCCAGAAAAAAAACACTGCATGGTGGGAAATGGAGCTAAGAGAGCACAGAAAGCAGTGCCCAAGGAGGGCAGCTCCAGCCAGAAGCACGTGCAGCCCGCCTTCCTCCCAGCAGCACCCGAGCAGCATCTCCTCTGAGCAAAGCGGGCTCCCAGTTGTGACAACTACCAAAAGGACCTGGTGAGTAGCAAGGTTATGCTTACACAAGTGCACGGAAGTTGCTCAGAGGCGTCTGGCTGGAGCCTAGGCACCAAGACAACTCCAAATTGCCTCTTTGGCACCAGCCAGGGTTTCCTCAACACATTAGACAGAGGTGAGCAGCTACGATTTGTCTCCTCGGCCACGTTGCACATCTCTCTGCCAGGAGATGGGTCTGCTAGGAATTACAGAGCCACTCTTCAAATAACTCACATCTCCTCCAGCAGACAGATAGCCTGAACAAAGTCACATGGGACCTGCTCCCTGGTGCCCAAAGCCACCACCTCGAGTCTGCACAGCTTAAATTATGAAACCGGAGGTCAAGTGTACATGCAAACCAAACGTCCCCTTCCACCCTGGTGCAGAGCTACAAAGGACCTACTTCCAGGTCTGAAATATTTATCGGGTTTTCGGAAGCCTGCGGAGACGGACCGAGCTGACAGGCTGAAAGACACGACTTCAGATACGAAGATTTACATTGCCGGAGGCAATTCATTGAGGGAACAGCATCCGTTACATAACGGCAGCGATGAGGAGCCACGGAGCGTGGCCAGGCGGAGGGATGTAACGCAAGGAGAAGACAAACGGCAGAGAATTCCTTCCCAACCTCCAGAAAAAAAAACACCACATCATTTCATTCCTCTCTGGCTAGAGACTAGCTTCTCAAAGCCACCTCTTCTGGGAAGTGGCCCGGACCAAGAACCAAGGACAAACAGCGTGCTCCAAGCACCAGGAGCGACAACAGATGCAGCAGCTCACCAGGAAGGGTTTTAGCAACAGGTTTACCAGAAGTCATGAGTCAAATCAGGAGGAGCAGCAGTGATGGCCCCAACCCAAAGAGCAATCCAGCCCCTCATGTGCTCCGAGCCCACCCAAGCCCCAAGATGCTGCTGCCCACCCCACAGCTCACTGAGGAGACCCTCCCCGTCCCCCAGCAAGCGGTTGCGATCCCACTGGAGCTGCCAGGCGCAGGCAGGCAGGGGACTGCCACCTTGCCGGCACGATGGCAGAGCCAGCCAGCTGCCCACCCACCGAGAGCCAAAATAAGCCCAGGCAGCAGCAGCAACGCGGCTCCAAGAACAGTCTGTGCAGCCAGAAGAAGGATCAGCAGGAAGAGAGGGGAGGGATGAGCTCTTCTGTGCAACACAGCCTGGCACCTCTGCCCCACGCCAGGTCTCTCACAGACACCTGGACCTCACCTTCTCCTGTAACAGCAGAGCACACTTCTCCTCGGGCTCAGGAGCACAGGCAGGCGGTGGTGAGGCTGCCGAGCACCGCAACACCTCCCACCATTCCCCGCTGCACTGCTTTCACCCCACCCAAGCACAGGACTGAGTGAGCTCCAGCCAAGGTTAACCCAGAGGTCAATCCCATCTTTGGTTGAACTTCTGCTGGGCTTCGCCTCACCAGGTTTGAAGGAGCAGATGAACATAAAGCAATGCTGCCCTCAATCTGGGCGAGTCGGTGGGATCGCAGAAGCTATGAGCAGTACATCACCAGTTATCATAGAATGGTTTGGGGTGAAAGGGACCTTTAATTACTCAGTGATTTCACAAGCCTCTTTACCACCGAGCACCCGACCAGCTCCACCGCACCTCCTGGACACACCGCGATATCACAAACCACTAATTTCTAAACAAGGTGTGTGCTCTTCTTTTACTGCCCAAACAGTTTTTGCCATTCTAAACCGAATTTCCTACAACACCAACGCAAGGCACCACTATACAACAAAACCAGAAGCACTCCCAGCATCCTGGATGCTTCTGGAAACCACATCAATGTCACCATATCTTGTTCACTGCACATCTCAGGCTTTTAAATAGATTACTACACTTTTAGGCCATGAGTGTCCTTTGCGGCCCAAGCTGTGGCTCAGCCCCGAGCGGCCGCCGTGCCGATGCTGTATGAGCCCAGCAGCCCAAAGTGAAGCAATGACAGCTCTTCCCTGCAAACACCCAAATAGAAACACTGCGAAATCTTCCAGTGTGAATGCAGACCGAAAGAGCCTGGAGGATGATTGAGCAACAGTCTGAGACACGTGAATTCCCTCGAGAAAATCCATTGCTTCCAGGTTTGGCCAAGGAAATTTTAGCTGAGGAGAAGCTGCCAGGAGAGGGGAGCATGAGACAATTTAGGAAAGGCCAGGTTCTTCCAAGCAATTAGCAATATCTATCAATTTGATGTAGGGCTGGACACAAGAAAATCTGTGTACAGATAACCTCCTGGGACCTCTAGAAACAGTTGGGTATGAGCAGATGTGGAATTAACCTGGGCAAATGAAGAGAAGTGGACAGGAGGAGGGTAGGTGGCAAGATAGAGACTTGGTCTCAGCTTTCCAGCCTTCTCATCACACCTTTGTGCCAGGGCCTGCAGCCTGGAGGGCACAAGCAGCGTTCAGCAGTCATCCTCTGGCCCACAAAGACAACATCTTTGCCAAAGACAGGGGCTGCCAGCAGCTCGGAGCCATCCAGGGTGGCTGGCCCTGCAGCAACCACCAGCACTATGAGGGAGATGGGTGAAGGAGCCCACATGGGCTCACTGCAGGACTGAAGGACAGGCTTGGGGCAGCAGACATTGAAACGATGTCTCTCAGAGGGTGAGACTGTTCAAGGTCCCAGAGATAAGCAGTTCCACTCAGTTGTGCTCATCCCTGCTCTCCCTCACATCTCAACCCCACTTGCTTCCCAGTGGCAGGTTTGCAGACATCAAAGCTGGAAAGTGTCTGCACTAAGGAAGCCCTGCTGGAACCCCATCAGCCCCAGGTGCTCTGCCAGTGCCATCTCCTCCAGTAGATGCACCGCTCTCAACTAGGGACAAGGGAACTCATCACCCACAGCTCTAACTCTGCCTGATCCCATAGACCCCCGAACATTGCCACCTCCTGGGTGCTGCGATCCTTCACTTCTGATCCTGGCAACAAACCCCTTCTCAGAACTCAAGACTGGGGGAGGAACAGCGATACGTAAGGCCTGAAAGGGACAGACTCTGGGCAGCCAGCAACAAAATGTCCTTCAGGACAGAGAGGGCAGGGTCACAAGTGCACACAGCAGGGTTGAAGAAGAGTTGTACCATTTCTGGGTCAAGCAGACAATGATCAGGCTGCTCTACAAGTGCTGCCTTATCCATGGATGCTCCCAGGCAGTTCTGGGCAAGACAACGGCCAACTAGCATAAAACCAGCCATTTGCTCTCTTCAGCCTCCACATTGCTCTACCCTTCAGGAATTCTCCTCCAGCAGCCTTACTGGACCCTTACCACCTCTAAAGGTCAGAAAGTCATTAGTTGTCCATCCATCTCCTTGCCACACAGATCCCAGCAGTCTCTCACCCCAGCCATCAGCCACCTTGGCAGCTTGTGGCTTTCCAGCCATGGCCACCTGAAGACAAGACTCCATTCACCCCACAAGTGGCTCAGCACAGCACAGCCACATGCACAGAAGGAGCTCACGGCTCACTCACTCTCGTCGGGGTTGGGCGAAGCAAGGATGGCGCTGTGCTTCCTCTTCACTTCCTCCACATTCTCCGAAATCTTATCGATGAACCCTCGAATTTCTTCCACCTGTGGAGATGGACAGCAAGACAGGTATCTGGTGAGAGACCCGGACTTTTAGAAAGGGGAAAAATTATTAAACTTCATCCCAAAGCAATCATGACACATCCAAAGGACAGCAAACATCCTCCTGGACAAATATTTTCAAGCTGGATCCTCAAACTGTAGGACAACCACGAAATCAGACCTTCCTCATCAGAACAGCCAGCTCTGCAGTCACAGCAATGTAACACACACTCTACATCCTGTGTCCTTTGGGATGCACTGAGAAACATTTGGGGTTTATTTAAATTACCATCAGATCCACAGATTCCCAGACTCGGCACTGCCAGCGTGGAGAACATTGCTGAGGCTGCACAAGCCAGGGTCAGTCCCAGCTGAGTTGCCCGTGGCTCTTCACTCCAGGGGCCGAGAAGTCCAGCTTGACCCCCACCCTACAGACCAGGAAGGTGACATTTGCCACCCAATCCACGCTGGCACCTTCCCTGCACATCTGCACTACAAAGAGACACTCTGGCGTCACCAAGAGGGGGAACCTCCACTTGTGCCCTCTGCCTGCCGGGCTGCCCACCCTCTAGCTCTGTCTTCTCCTTCGACTCATGCCACCACTTTGCTCATCTTCCTCCATCTGCACATCAGGGTTTTTTTCATTCCTCACTCCAATGCCTGCACAGATACATTTTAACACCCCCTACACACATGCCAAGCTAAGGGTGTGCTAAAAATCCGCATGCAGATCTTACAGCCACCCACATGCCAGAAGACAACCTCTTGTTTGGTAACGAGAGGCATAAAATTAAATCAGTTCCATGCAGAAACTGCTACTCCGCAGAGGTGCTTTCAGGAAAGGTTTGAGAGCTGGTTGGCTTTAGTGGCAGGCTGCAAGGCTTACCCGCTCCCACCGACTGGTCACCTGGCCCAGCCGCCTCACTGGTTTCTGGAGGAGAAGGTGGCACAGCAAAGCATCCACAGGGCCAGGTAAGCTCGTGACAGCTCAAGGTCTGCGTGGAAACCTGGTTCTGGCTACTCTGAGCGCTCCGAGTATAACCTCCCAGGACCCCAAGCATCAGCTGTGCAGCATCAGCCAGAGCAGGATCCCCATCCCCACCCCGATTGCTGCTCCCCAGATGCTCCCCACCTCCGACGAGAGCCTGCACCACAGCCCCACAGCCTCTCCAGCACTAAAAGAAAGGGCTGAACTCACTTTAAAGCTGCATTGGAGAAACAAACCTCTCACCTGCTCAAAGAACTCGTCCATAAAGCGGTCCCGGTCCACACTGACGGTGACTTCATCATCATCATCACTGTCCTTCGCCTGCAACGACACAGAGAGAGGCATTAGCAAGAGCTTCCTGCAAAGTTTGCAGCTCCATTCCAGGATCTCCTCAGGCACATGCTCCCCTTTCCTCACTTGCTCTCAGGAGCTGTGGCAAATGCCAGCCAGGGCGTGGGACACGTCAGGCACTGCCGCACCAGAGCACCGTGGGCACCAAAGGAGCAGAGGACAGTCATTTTCAGAAGAAAAAGCACGATGCAAACCACCACCACAGCCAACTGCCACACTGTGGCAAGCACAGAACAAGACTAAGACACCCAGGCATTTCCAGAGAGCTGGAGGGGGGAGCTTTACGAGCTCTCCTCAGGTAGGTGTGAGCACAACGGCTCTGCAAACAGCAGTGATGGGAAACCCCAGGGATGCTGCGATGGGAAATCACCAAGGATGCCCCAGAGTGCAGGAAAAGTGGGAGAGAGTGGGAAATACAACAGAACAAGTAAAGCTGCAGCAAGCAAACAAGGGGCTGTCCGTGTCTGCAGAAGCACGTGTGTCATCGTCAGAGAGGAAAACACCTCCCGTCCCAGTGAGGCAGAGGACATGAGCCCGCAGGGGAGAGAAAAATTACACTCCTCTGCACAAGGAGACATTTAAAAGATTATTATCCACAGCAGATATATGACGGAGGGAAATGGAAAATTAATGGGGTAGAAAAGTTTCTTCTTCTTACTCCGTCTTCACTAGAGAGAAGCAGCCAGTGGGATGGAGAAGATTTAAGAGAGAGGACTGTCTCTGCTCATCTCCTAACTGTCCCACATTTTGCAGATGGTTCCACGTCACCTTGTGGCCCCTTCACACTTTGCAGAGAGGCAGCCAATACGGTCTCCAGAGAGATGCCTCTGACCTTGCAGTTAACTCCGATTAAATATCTATCCTCCCCTCTAAAACTGTCTTTTCAAACTAGAGTGACTGGTTTGGTTGGAGTCACCCAGAGGAGACTTCAGCTTTCAGCCCTGCCACCGCTCGTGGCACCCTTAGCTTTGGTAACCACTTCAGGAAATGTTTATCCAAAGATCTCAAGATTGGAGAGTTACCGCTACTTAAGGGAAATTCACACATCGCTGTCTTTACCCCACTGCTCTGTGGGCACAAAGAAGAAACGTTCCCTGAAGTCAGAAGTTCAGAATCCGTCCATTTTGGCTACGACCAGGGCCTCACGCCACGCAGGATCTACCTGCAGAGCAGGGCCAGGGCACGGCAGAAGACATCAGCCTGGGAACGGAACGGTGCACTTAGATTTTGATGGAGCCGGGCAACCCGAGGATGAGCACCTAGAGCTTTCTCCTGCTGTGACTTTCTGGATCTCATACCCCAGAAATCCTGGAGGAAGACAACCCACCTTCCAGGGAGAGGGTTTCTGCCCAAGCCACGTGCAGCCTTGTTGGAGGCACTTCTATTTTCAAGGCAGCTCACCCTCCGGGCACAGCAGAGCTGCTGATGCACAGGCAGGGTGATGGTTATTTAGGGCAGGCACCGAACGTGGCATGAGCGGCACAAAAGCCCAGCCGGGAGCCCTGCAAAGAGGAAATTACAAGGATGGAGCCTGCTGATCGGGAGGGCACATGTCACTCCAGGCTGGAGAAGGACACCATCTGTCCAGCCCACGTCACTGGAGATACCCTCGGTGCCACACCGCCCCCGACACCCGGCGTCAGGCCAATTGCCCGGCTCCACTGCCCCCGACCTGACCCCCCCCGCATCAGGGAGGCGGCAGCAGCCTTAGCTGTGGGGCTGACCAGGACTCAACGGGGAGGAGAAGCCACCGGGCGGGCACAGCTCCCTGGGATGCAGGGCACAGAAAGATCATCTGCTCCCAGCAACTCCCTCCATCCCAGGGCTCAGTCCAGCCACGCTGCCGGCCCCCAGGCTTAAAGTGTCTTCCCGTACACTGCTGCCAGAGTAGAAACAGAACAAAACAACCTTTCCTAAGGGAATCTGAAGTGTTCACTCAGCTGACAGCGTTCTGGCTTCACACATCCCAGATGTGAGCATCCCAGGTTTTCAAAGCCGCATGGAAAACTCTGCTCTAGGTCAAAGCCACCCGCTGGTGCCGCTCAACAGAAGCAGCAAACAATTCACAGCTTTCAAAAGCTCAGGCTTGCTCGCCAGCGACAGCTGAGGAGCACACACTCCCAACACCACACAAACGCACCAGGCACACCATCCTCCAGTGCTTCTCAGCTGCCGAATCAGCTGTTCATCCCCCTCCGCATCCACCCAGCGTGCCCGATCTACTGGGATCTCAGGTGGCAAAGGCCGTCCTGAGACTCCTTAGGGGAGAGAGGATTCAGAGCCACAGCAAAGCGCTGCCAGTTTAAGTGCCTTAGGTGAGACTGGCTCTAAAACCAGCTTAGAGCAGGCAATGAGCACAAGTTAATTAACACCGCCAGCCAGCAAACAGCTCCACTGCCCTGCAGCCTTGGTGGGTCACTGGTGTTGCCCATTTGATGCGTACAGGAACCACTGGCACGGGGAGCGACTGCTCTGCCACCAGCACGGCCGGAACAGAGGAGCAGGGAGGGTTTGAGCAACTTCCCTCAACACCCGCTCCTGCCTCGGGCACTTCCAGGCAGCACTGGGGACACCAGGGTCTCTGGGCTTTTGCCCCACACACAGGGTAGGTGAAGAAAACGCTTCTTCTGTGGTTTTTTTTTCATCTGGGCAGCGTGCTTGGCAGCAGAGATGGCTCTGGGAGCTGCTGCCTCCCTGGTGCCTCCAGTGCTGCCGAGCATGGGGAGCAGCATAGGAAGGACAGGTCAGCCAGAGCTCCTCCAGCATCTTTAGGGGCTTCGCAGGGTTAAATGTGTCCCTCCACAAAGGCTTAAATCCCAAGAGGAGGCAGAGCCAAGCAGCAATACCCCAGCAAAGCACAGAAGTGGATGGAAAGACAGTCCAGAGCCCAGGAGTATCCTGGCTCTGTGAGCTTTGCAACAAGCGCACCGCTAATAAATTCGTTATCGAGCAGATGACATCCCTGTGGTTCAAACAAACCCCTTTCCCTCTGCAGGTGCTTTCTAGAAGATGGCAGAGGAGCACAAACCAACCGAAAAGACTTGAAACCTGCTTTTTCCTGCAAAAAGGGAGAGGCGTCAGGCAGGGCAAGCTGCGGCAGGGTGCAACCAGCTCCCTGTTCTCTCAGCAGCGGCTCCGCGCAGGCTTTAGCTCCTGCCCTCTTCTGTTAGCGTTGCAGATGAATTTGACCGTGTTCAGATGCATCTGTGAAGCCTGTACAGGCAGCAGAGCCAGGCAGAGAAGAACAGGCTCGGCCAGGACTGGGCACCTCAGCAGCCAGGGGACCGCGCTGACCCCTCGCTTCATCCCGCTGCCATTTTCCTAGGAAATGCCCGTGGACGCAAACAGGCAGCAAGCCCCAGCCCAGTCGCCACCAGAGATAAGCTGAGCTTCACAAAAGCACAACGAAAACGAAAAGCCACAACAGCTGCTACCTCCCTTTTAGGGACCATTAAGTTAAGGGGAAAAAAAGGAAAAAAAAAAAAAGATCTCATCCCTAAGAGATGCAGGATGCTGCTCGCCAGCTTCGCTTCCAGGCTGAATCTGGGGGTTTTATTTATTTACTGGACACCTCCGCACTGATTTGCCCAGTCTGAGAAATTTCAGCCATCTGGGCTTGACTTCCTTTGCAAAAATGACCGCCCTTTCTGTACCAAACCCAAAGCGCTCTGCGGGATGCACAACACAAGGCTGCTCGGTGCGGGGGATGCTCTCTGAGCAGCAGCAGGTCACAGCCAGGTCCATGTGGCGCACGATGGGTCCAACAACAGTCGCCTTGCTCCCCGCCTCCAAGTCCACGAGCCCAGAGCGCTGCCGTCGGCACCCGCGAACTCCTGCGGCAGCTCGCTCCCCACGGCTCTGGTGCGCAGCTGCGCGCGTCGCCGGAAAGAAGGACGAGGTCAGAATAACTCAGCAGCGAGCTGCACCAACATCTCTTCACAGCCATCTTAAATAGCCCGTGGGACATGTATTGAAGCATACGGATGTCCAGATCCCTGGAAACACCCCAGTCCAGCTCCACGAGGCTCGGCAGCAGAAGAGCAGCTCGCTGCAGCTCTGCTGCTGAAGCTTCACGTGAACAAGATCCAAAGCACCCACCAAACTACTACCACCCTCTTTCTGAGAGGCTTTGTTGAACCTTCACGCCTTAAGAGTTTGCTTTAGTGTTTTGCAGCAGCCAAATCAAGTCTTTCCTCAGGAGTCCAGAGGCAGGAATCCTGCTCCAGAGGGTTTTCAGGGAGGTGGTGTCAAGGCTGAGGATGAGGATAGCCACAGGGTCAGCTCCCAGCTCTCCTTAGAAAGCTGAACCACCTGAGATCACGGCTTAAATTTCCTATAGCTTCAGTCTTAGCATTTTATGCAGACTATATATATAGTACAGCTATGCAGCATAATAAACTGGGTATTTTATAGCACACAGGCCTCAACTCAGCTACGTCCAGTTTCAACATTCACCAAAACCAGCCCATACTTCCCATCAACAACTTTGTGACGAATTAAAGTTCAAGGCACAAATGACTTTAGCACTCAGCAACATCTGCATGAGTCACAAGGCGCTTCCAATTTCCAACACTAGCAGTGCAAAGGAGAACAAGATTTCCAAGAGTTCTGTCCTTAGGTGTTGGCTTTCGTTGCTGCAGAATCACGTTACCGGCCTTTGGCACAAAGCCCAATCATTCCGTAAGAGCCGCGGTCAATTCTTACGCTCAGTTTTAGAAGCAAGCGGGTAAAATTCCACTTAAGAACATGTCAGGTAATAGAGGTGCCACCATTCCTGCAGAGGGCAAGTTGCTGAGCTCACCAACCTACTCCTGCAGCCCTAGAACACGGACAGTACTAAGATCTACTGGGAAGGCATCGACACTTTACAGTCAATACTTTAAAAATTTGCAATCATGGCTAAAAAATAATTTGAGTGAAAAAACAGCAGACAGACTTAATCCATCTTAAATTAATTTCTTAACATCCTTCTGATGGTGGCACCATCCTTGTTGCAGCTTCTACGCAGACAAGAGCTTCACGTGAGCGGAAGAACCTGCCTCCCCAGCAGCCATCTCTCCTTGTGATCCCATCATATATTCACCGGGGTCAGCACTTGGAGAGGCTTCTGCCAGACTCACCACTATGCTTGGGTGTCTACCAAGTGCTCTATGATTGACACCAAGCCCTGGTGATGCCCATCAGTGATAGCAAGATCTGTACCAGGAAGCTGCCAGTGAAAAGAGAAGGGAAGTCTCAGGTAGAGGAGGTGACACAGGGGGCACCACGGTTCCCATGGCCCGTGTCACCAGCAGAGGATCAACACGTGAAAAACAAGGCAGTATGTAAAACACTTATCCTTCAAATCAGATTGTGCTGTCTAGAGACACTCGTGGAACATGTTGGTTTGGAAGGAACCTTCAAGAACCCACCAATCTAACCTCACTGCCACAGGCAGTGACATCTTCCAGTAGGTCAGGTTGCTCAAACGCTCATGAATGCTCAGACATGGGAATGACATTTCTTTGATACCCTCACCTAGACCACACAGAGGAACCTTAGCACCACCCAGGTGAGACACCGACTCTCCCAGGAGGTAAATGTCTTCTGGAAAACCAAAACAAACAGTCGCTTCATACACCATAACCCTGAAGTCTAACAAGACTTGACAGAAGATCTGAAAGCCACAGCAGATAAAAAGACAGACTTTATACTAGAAAATCCACAGCAGGCATCACAGCAGAACTGCACGACGGGAAGTGGCCACGGCTGGCAGTGAGCTTCTGAAAACTCACAGGACAATGTGAGCAGAAGATTTTATTTTTAATTCTTTTTTTTAGTGATCTCCCGTGAATAGAAAGCTGAGTCTATAGGTATCCACTAGAAACTGAAATACCGCACTATTAACAGGAAGCGCTGTCCCATCTTGCAGCAGATTTTGATGCTATGCAGCCCAGGGAACCTGGGTTCACCTGGCAGTGAATGCCAAGGTGCTGGTGGATGCCAGGGGAGCAAGCGGCAGGGAGGAGGAACCTTCTCCAGCAGAAGGAGAACACTGGCCTAAGAACAAAAGAATCCAAATAATTTTGGGCAGGAGATCTGGAATTTTACAGTCCAGTCAGGACCTGATCTAGTGGAAGATGTCCCTGCTTATGGCAACGAGCTTGAACTGGATAATCTTTGAAGGTCCCTTCCAATGAAATTATTCAATAGTTCAATGACTGTGGCCCTGCAATGGCTGTCCAACAGCTGCAGGGGTAAGCAAATTCTCTACAACAGGTCTTAACAAGGTTGTGAAATGGGCCACAGAGGTTGCTTTCAACAGCACAGTCTTGAATGAAGACCTCAAAGGGATCTGGACAACCTCTCCCCAGAGGCAGTGCCAATACCCTTGGCAACTGAGGGGAGGTTTTCCCATAGCCTGACCTCTTTGCTGCAGCAGGATTTCCCATTCTCTTCTGGATGCCTCCAAGGACAGTTTTTGACCAGCAATCAGCAAGCATTCTGGGCTCCACTCACTACTTCCAAGGCTCCTGCAAAAGGAGGAAGAGATCCTCCTGCCAGAGAATAGTGGCTGTACAGGGGTATCTCCTGAACCTCCACTGGAAATACCGAGAGATAACAATGAAGAAGGTTGAAAGTTGCTTCAGAACTTTCTGGACCTGCTTGCAGGACCTGAGCACTTGTTAGTATCTGCTTGTATTCAAGGTAGGGTAAAGAAAAGCAAATAAAACATTTACAAACTCAAACAACATGGCTACGCAGCTCAAGAAAAGATAAGCACCAAAATTAAAGTGGATCCCTGGAAGTGGATCACATCCAACGATGCTTGGTTAAGCCAGTCATGCAGAGCTGCTCACACAGTGTCAGCATCAGTCCTGCAAATCTGAGGACTCAAAGCAACTTGACCTACCAGCTCTCAAACACAGCAGTGTGCAGAAAGGAACAGAGATGTGCAGTAGAAAAGGGCCATGCCCATGGCCTTCTACAAGAACGGCAGCAGGGCTCCTTTGGGTTCACACCATCGTCTCCCAAATATTACCACATCCTGTGCCAGCATCACATATAAAGACACATGGGTTGTATCACAAGGGTGGGCAGTAGGTCAAGAGAGCAGGTACTTCCCCTCTGCTCCCCTCTCTTCAGACCCTCCTCGAGCACGGCATCCAGATCTGGGGTCCCCAGCACAAGACACAGGTGAACGTGGAAAAGCAGGTCCAGAGGAGGCCACCAAAACGGTCTGAGTACTGGAAGTGTTCAAGGTCAGGTTGGACGGGGCTTTGAGCAAACTGATCTAGTGGGAGATGTCCCTACCCATGGCAAGGGTAGGGATGATCTTTGGAGGTTCCTTCCAACCCAAACTGCTCTGTGAACCTTTGAGACAGCAAGCACCACAGCCTGTCCTCTGCTCACACCCATCAGTCTTCTCCCCCATTTGAGGGCAAGGCAGAGCCCATATTTCAGACACCAACTCAAGGCAGAGACGCAGGCAGCCTGTGTCACATCACCCCTGTCCTCTCCCCTACCTTCCAGCTCACCAAAACCTTCTACTCCTTGTGCTTCCAGAGTTGCCTCGGTTTATATTCTTCCTAAGTCAAGACGTTGCTGTTGGCTTTATGCCTGATCTGCTCCTGACACAGCATCGCTCCGTTTCTGCTTCCCACATCGTCCTTCTCCGTTCGCCCTCCCCTCCCTGTGCGTCTCCTCTAAGGATAATCCCGCAGACGCCACGGACCAAGGACACTCAGCCATCCCCTGTCGCGGGTTCGCTCAGGTCACCTTTCCAGCCACCCGGAGCCAGGATGTTACCGCACACTCTGTCTTCCCGGGTCTTCCACTTGGGTCGGTTTCCTTCTTTTTGCTAATATACATAATTTTCTGGAAGTAGCAATTTATCACAGTACTTAGCTTAATGAGCCTTACTGTACATGTTCTGCCTGTAGTGATAATTTTGCATATTTCCTGAGAAATCTTGTTAACGGGGAGATACATGGCAAAACAAACATTTATACAGCTTCCGAGCAGCTCGCTCAAAGACAAAGGCACTGGCAATTAAAACAACGGGAACTAGTCTAAAACCCTTGGGCTCGAGTCCTTTCAGACATCCAACGCTCAGCCAACGTACGGGGCTCGTGAACGCAACGTCTCATTGCTCTTCGGCATCCACAGCGTGACACCAGCTTTCAGGAGGCAAAGAGTATTTTTGCGTTCAGGCGGACTTTGATGGGACCACCAAGCCAACGCTGCACTGGACTTTGAGCTCCCCAGCACAATCCAAGGGACCTCAGGACTCAGTGTCCCACTCCGAGGCCGGTGCCAGTAGGGGCTGAGCCTGCCTGTCCTCCAAACCTCGGTCCATCACCCTGCTTCCCGGTGGGGTGCAGATTCCCATCACAGACCCATCTCCTCCCGGGGTAGGGACGTGGAACACCACCCAGAGCTGACCTAGAGGCTGAGTTTTGCATGCTGCTGTGTTTAAAGAGCATCAAAGGCCCTCCTGATTTTAAGTTTTCTTCAGCTTGGCCTCCTCAGGTGCGTGTCCACCGCTGCCAACAGCATCTTTACAGCACATGGACACCAGGGACTCCACAGCTGCTGGGGACCAGAAGAACTCAGACCAAGCGTGCTTGCTTGGTCTGAGTTGCTTGGTCACTCTACACCACCTCCATTATTTTCTGCTGTGACTGACTGACAGCCCTAGCAGACCCCAGGGAGCAAAGACTCACCAGTCTCGTCCTTTCCTGCCCTCCAGAACCACAAGGGAGCAGAAGCAGCTTCCCTGCTCCGGAGATGCACCTTGGCAGTGAGGAGACAGGCCCAGCGCAGGCCATGGGCAACCATGGCGCGCAACCTTCTCCAGTAGCTTTGCTCCTTTCACCCCCTAGAAAATCAGCTTTTTGGCATCACTACCCACCCCGCCGACTACAGCCAGAGCGGGCGGCTGCACAGGCTGCGGACACGCAATAGGGAGCTGCCGGCTGTCACCCGCCACGTGACGGCCCCGGCTCCCCAATGGGCGAGGGAAGAAGCGGAGCTGAATTATTTACAAGACCCTTTTGGTTGAATAGAAGAGCTCGAAAGCACGTCAGGCATCCACGAGGGTTAAAAAAGGAAAGGAAAAGAGCATTTAAATAAGCAAATATATCTATCTCCGGGGTCAGCAAGGACACGTGCGTGGAGGGGGGTGACTCTGGAAAAACCCCACTGCCCAGATGGGTATCGACGAGACCCGACTCCTGCCGCAAAGAGCAACTTTGGTCGACTTCACATTTGTGCCCCCAAGAGAGAAATCAGCAGCAGCAGCCTGGGTTTGTTAACGAGAGGGGATGGAGCAAGGTCTGGCTGCAAGTCCTGGGGGGCCGCGCTGCAGATTTCAGCTGCCGCAGGAGGGAAGAGGGTGGATCCAGAGAGCTAGACCTGGAGCAAACCTTGCATCCTCTCTCTCTCCTTTTATTTTTAACACACACCTCCCCACAACTCCCACAGGCACGAGGCAGCGCTTGACACAGGGACACGGCCGGCAGGCGGGAGCCGGGGGCTCAGCCGGCTGGGGAGGACGGTGGCACGGCACAACCGCACAGACAGCACTAGAGAAAGGCACCTGAAAGCGGCTGCCGGAGGAAAGCGATGGATGCAGGAGGAAAGGGCCCCGCAAAACCATTTTGACCATTTCTGCAGCTGGAGACACGCAAAAGCAGGTCTGGTTTGGTACCTGCACCTCTCCCACTGCCATGGGTTAGGAAACAGCTCCTTACTCAAAACCGAGGTACGATGAGAACCAAAAGCGAGACACAAAACCAAAAGCAACTCTTCACACTCCAGAGGGATCACTCTCAATTAACACTCATTTGAGCAAGGCAAGAACTGCTCAAGACCAACAGGAAAGTTGCCAGAAACGTGACCATCACTTTGTACGCTTGCTTTGCCGCAAGCAACCGTGGAGGCTTCAGTTCTACAAACACCTCCTGTGGCCACCCAGTCTTAGACAGATGACCTGTCCCACCCCACAAGGTCTGTGCTGGGGGGCAAAGGAGGACCTCTAGATCCAAACTGTCCTCCTTCTCCTCCTGTTACCATTTCGGGGAAAGTTCTTCTCACAGTTTCTGCCAACTCTGAAACCTGCCAGGCCTGGACACCATCCCACAAGCGCAGCGGCCTTGCCAAAGATCTCCCCACGGAGCCTGAGCCCACAATTTGGGTGGTGTCCACCCTAGCATCACAAGGAACACTTCCATCATGTAACTGCAAGACAAAACATTAGGCAAGCACTGTCTGGTAGGGAAGACGGAGAGGATCTGTCAGCAGATAAATGGTCTTTCCCAGCCCAATTAGAGCCCAGTGACTGCTACAGTCACCAAAAAAATCAATAATTATTGGAAATTCTGCTAATTGGCTGTATGAAATGTTGACAGCAGAATCCTGTCCTCCTAAAATCACCCAGATGCACATTCCTTAATGGCTGGCAATGCCAAGCTCATGGATTTCCTCCAGTGACAGCAGTCCTGACTTGAACCATCCAGGTCCACCCAGCCCCTAATTTCCCTCAAAAATCCTTCTCCTGGCCTGGGCAGGCATCTCTCAGCAGCCTGCAGCACTTTGGCATTGTCTCGCCACTTCAGAGACGGGGAGCAAGCGCGGGGAATTGAGTCTTGCTGGAAACAGGGGCACTCTGGGACCAGGAACTGTGGCAAAATGCCACTTCCACAACCTGCTCAGCATCTTCATCAACGACACTGTGGGATCAAGTGCACCCTCAGCAAGTTTGCGGGTGACACTGAGCTGAGCGGTGCAGTGAAACACTGGAGGGAAGGTGTGGCATCCAGAGCAACCTGGACAGGTTGGAGAATGGGCCCCTGTGAACTTCATGACGTTCAACCAGGTCACGCACAAGGCCTTGCACGTGGGTTAGGGCAATCGCCAGCGCCAGACGCGGGGAAGGAGGGAGAGCTGCCCTGCACAGGACAACTGGGGGATACCGGCGGGTGACAAACGGGACATGAGCCAGCAACGTGGGAGGCTGGAAGGGCTGCTTTTGGGGGGCTTCAGGGATAAGGACCAGCTCAGATGGGTAGAAAACACCAGCCATGGCAACTACCCATGAGCAGCTGAGAGCAAAGCTTTGCTGGTTTTATTCCGGGCATCCTCCACGGCCAGTCCTTGGCTGCTCTTCCTCCACAACAAGAGGGCATTTTTCAGCCATAAGTTAAATTTTGCGTTCCTGGTTCAACGCAGGCCTGGGGCACCACCACCCCCAGAGCACCAGATAAGCTGAGTGAGTTTGAAAAACAACTGGAGGGCCAAGGTTCAGAAAAGACCCGGGATTAGCATGTTGAATTTCAAGTACCATTTTAAAAATCCCATTAAGACATGAAGCACTTGCTCTGCACAGCGTTGAAAGCCCTGCATCCCTGCCTGGCTCCAATAATGTCAGCTCTCTTTTTTTCCTTTAATTCTTTTTTTTTATCATCTCTGGTAGAATTTAGACACTGTATTAAAATGGGAAGAAACTGGCCCAGGCTATTAATGAAGCTGGCAGCACAGAAAAAAACCCAAGCCCAAACACTATACTCTGTCCACTGCAGCATCTCGCTCCTCCCAGGTGACCGCCACCACCACGGCTGTAAATCCATGTTTTCCACGCGTGGCCTGACGTGGGCACCGGCTCAGCTCTGGAGCATGCGGATGCTCTAAACCAGACCTCCACCCCCAGGAACCCCTGAATGCAGCAGGGAGCCCCAGGGAGGATGCTGAAACCTTCAGCATTAGGCTGATGAATAAGGATCATCAGCAGGAGCGAAGCAAAAACGCATTTTATTTTTCTTAAGACATATTTAAAGGAACAGAGAGATATTAAAATACTCCACAGCATCACTTCTCAGCCAGCATCGGCTGCCAAGAGGACATTCACGGGGCTGGTTTTTACTATTATTATTAAAAAGCCTATTTTCCAATCTTATTTCACAGCCCGCGCTGTTGGTGGAGAAAGAGCCCCCTGTTTGGGTGCTTTCCAGGCACTCCGGCTGCGCAGGGAGGGTGCAGTCGTTCTTTATATAGCCCCTTCCTCCTCCAGCAGCGACAGCCACCCCCCTCAGCCCCTCGCTGGCATCACCCCAGCTCCATCCTCCTGGCATTTTCCAGACCAAGCCAAACTCCCAGCTGAAGCGATTCCGGTGGGTTCTCCACAGGGACCTGCCAGCCTGGGTACCCATGACCATCCCCACTACTCCTGGCTCCACATTTGGGTCACCCCCCTGGGATGGAGCACAGATAGCACAGCCAGAACCCCGCTCGCCTCCCTCTCCATGCACCCCCAACTCACCACCCAGGCGGCTCAGCAGACCCCCTTGTGAAGTAATTTTACAAAATAAAAAATAAGAAAAAGCAGCAAAGCAAGCTCGGTATGATGGCACAAGATGGGATGCTGGATGCTGAAGCAGCACCCTGGGATTTCAGGCTCTCTGACCCCCGCCCCCCGAGCATCCCCATTGCAGAGCTCGGCCCCACGCTGGGGGCAGCAGCAACTCCCCTGCCCCAGTGTGACCTGGGGGTCCCGGCCACAGTCCCCAGCAGAAACAGGAGAACAGGCAGCAAAGCAACATCAAAGCTGCCGCCTGCGCTCCGGCAACCAAACCCCCGCCAAGACCCGCGGGGGTCTCCCGGGGGCTGTGGGTGCCCCACGGCGGGGGGGACAAAGCGCAGGGGCCACCCAGGCCCGGGCGCTCCCCTGGGTCTGGCTGCGGCCACAGACGGTGCCCGACGACCCGCTTAGCACCGCGGCCTCGGTAGGACCTCCGGGTCACGGCACCGGG
>VWZK01013989.1:574913-662221 GCA_013396935.1 Baryphthengus martii | reverse complement strand
GGGAGGCAACCGGGGGCGGGGGGGAAACACCGAAGAGGGGACGCAGCTGAGGAGGACACATCTGCGGGGGCCCAGGACGTGTCGCACCAGGAGGTCGCACCTTAAGGGGGCTCACACCTGAGGGAATCACATCGAGGGGCGGGGGTCACCCTTAGGGAGGAGCACACGAAGAGATCGCACCTGGGAATGACGTTAGGGAGAGAGAACACCTGGGGCTCACACTTGGGGCTCGTTTGTCCCTCGAACTGGATTTGATGAGAAATGGCTCTGAGTAAACCCTGCTCAGGTTTAAATGTTTTCGTAGGAAAATTAAAATGCCTGGATTAAACATTCGTGGAACCCTGACTGACTTTAGAGAATGAAAACGTTAAGATGCCGTTTGCCAAGCAAACTGCTGTGGGATACGAATTGAAGGAGAACCAGCCAAGTGGGAGATGCCGTGTGCCCATGTTGGAAGAGATTCTTAGAGACTTTTTGGAAGCCTGTCAGACACGGGCTTGGGCCAGGATTCCTGATGCCCCTGGCAGGGATGTGGCTGCAGGACAAGAGTCTGGGGTGTGAGGTACCCTCATGGTGCTGCACCACCATCCACCACAGATAAATTTGGTGTTGGTGAGTTGTAGCAGTTCCTCCCTACAGCATCCTCCTCCTGGCCTTTCACTCTCCACTGCCCTTGGCTCAAGGATGGGGGTGGAGACCCTGGACCCCGCCGTGTGCTCCATCCCAACATGCTGGGGCTTGGTGCCGGGAATGTGAAGGTCACTCTGCTTCACGACAGCAGCCCAGGGCTGTGGCCGGGAGGACATCCAGGCTGGGAGATGCTGCTCTCACGCTGCATCCTTCATCCTTCCGTAGCAGGTGACTCGTCCTCCTGAGCCATAGGGACACAGGGATAAGCAGACACCCCTTCCTGTGGCTGCCAGCGCTTCAGGGAGCGAAACACGGCTCGTTCCTCCAGCTCCTCCAGCAAAGCGCTGCCTGACGGTGCGTTCCGCCGTGCCCAGTGTCGTGCCGAGGAGCACGGCTCAGGCGCTACGTTCGTGGCGGGGTCGTTACGCCCCGCCTCAGCAAACCGCTGGGGAAGGGCTNCAGGGTGCCCCTTCCTCCGAGTCTCTCATTTGGGTTCCCCCAGGCTCATGCAGATGGGACTCCCGTGGCTTTGGTGGCTCCTGGGAGGCACTCGGCTGGGTGTTAGCTGGGCTACCCCTCCCACCAGTGTCTCCCCGTGCTCCTCGGCAGGTGGGCAGAGGAGCTTTGTTGCACATCCCACCAGCAGGGAGAGTTCCCATCACCGGGAACAGGGCTTAATTTACCCAAGTGACAAGAGCACCGTGCACTTCCAAAAGAGATGTCATTCCCTCTGCCATCGCCCCCGTGAGCCCTCCCCCACGGCCCAGGCTAGAAGCCCACCTTCTCCCTGCTCTGTTGTTTTCTCTTCTGTCTCCTCCTCCTCTTCCTGGCGAGGCTGGGCAGGCACGTCAAGGAGGTGTCTCTCCTGCCACCAGCTCCCCCTGAAGAGCAGTGCTAATTCAGTCCTCAAGCCCACGCTCACATGGAGAAGCCACCCTCTTGTCCAGGAGGAGCCGCAGCAGTGGGTGCAGAGCAGCCAAAAATCACACCTGGTGCCAGCGTCTCACTGCTGGAGCCTCAGCACCTTCTCCAGACACCCTTGGGATCCCCATAGACAGCTCTTGGCACAGCACACGCTACCATGCCCCTGCCGCATGTTGCTGGGGGTTTCTCACACCCTACCACTCCCTGAGCCAAATGCCTCTGGAAACAACCTCCTACCCTCCTCAGGCTCATCTGCCCCACAGATCACTTTGAGACAGGACTGGTGTCCCTCAGCCTGCTGCTGCCCACTGGCTTCTGTGGAAAGCTGGGACCATCTGGGTCAAGTGTTCTTTCAGGGCATAGGACCAGCTTTCCTCCCAGAGGATCTGAAATTCCTGCTCTCATTGTACGGATCAGCTCAAAAAACAGCTCCCCACACACCGAGAGATATCTGGGTTTGTCTACGTGCCTGTCAAGAGCTCCGATATCAAGCGGCAATCATGGACACCTCAGCTGGGCGTGCAGGAGCTGGCTCTCACTGCACGGAGGAATCTCCTTGGTGGAGCTGAAATGTCAGGCACAGCTCTATAGGTTACCTGGACCCAACTGGCACCAGGGAGAGCTGCAAGAGCTCTGTTGTGTGGCAAGAGCCGCACCAACAGACTGAGCTCTCTCTGACTCCAGGAACTGAGGCACAGCTTTGAGGAGACTGGCTCCCCAAGAGCCCTGGAGATGCAGGGACTAAGCGGAGGAGTCTCAGACCGCTCTTCATTTGTGCTACAAGCAACAGGGACTGCAAAAATCGCCAAAAATCAGGGACACGTTTCACTTTACCAGTGCCTGTATCTGCAGCACTTGATGTATTTACGAGCTTCCAGGTGAGTCAGGCAGCTGACAGCAACTGGAAATGCAGCACGGAGAGCCGAGGAGTCACACACGCTCCACTTGCACGTGAAAAATTACAATGGTTATTTTGAGCAGAGGCTGCAGGAGGATGGCTGGTGGAGTCTGCGGCTGATCCAAGATCGTTCCTGCTGTTTCTGAGGACTTGCCTCCACTGGGAGAGAAGGGACTGCGACTGCCGAGAGAAGGAAGAGCTCAGACATGCCCAATGCAGGGGGTGCAGAAATAATCCTCACTAGAAATGCAAAGAAAAAGCAAGTCCTTGGTCCTGAGACCGACAGTGCAGACATGACCGAAATCCAGAGCTCAGCCAGGCTCCACGTGACTCACGAGTGGGGCTGCAAGATCTACAGCTTGGCTGTGGCTCAGAAACCACCTGAAGCCATTCAATTCATTTTGCAGCCGCTGCTGCCACTTCAGGGACACCATTCCCTTTGGATTCACAGGACAGAGATCCTGGAGCAGCTGCCAGAAGTAGTACATCGAGGAACAGACTGGAAAGCTGCTCAGGGAGGGCAAAGACCAGAACTGCTGAGCACAGCTTTGCTGAGGGAGCCGGGGAGTCTTCCTTAGTGCCAAGAAAACAGGCCAAGTTTTGTGGCATGGAAGAGACAGGATTTTAGAGGCAAAGAAGGGGATGAGCTAATTAAGATGGGCCGCTCCACAGCACCTCCCTGCACAGGGAGCCTGATCCCAGCACCCTGCTACCTGTGCATACTGGTGCCAACGGAGCGATCCTGGGAGGGGGGGAGCGGTGCAGGGAAAGGCACATATGAGCACAGTCACAAGTGGGTTCCCTCTTGCTGTGCCAGGGGAGCAGAGGTGATACCAACGGCGATTCCTCCAAACACTTGCCTCCTTGCCAACAGTCATTAAAAGTTACTTTTAAAAAACTTCTATCATGGACAATCTCATGCGTCCAAGCGACAGGAGGATGCTTTGCCATCTCTTTCTGAGGACAGAACTCCTGTCTCCACACTGCTGGTGGGGCAAGAGTCCAGCCAAGCCCCGTAGGAGTGGATGACATCAGCAAACAAGGGAGATGATGTTAGGAGGGAAAGGAAACCGCGCTATGACTTGCGCAGGTTGGGCACCCAGAAAGGCATCAGACTGCTGTGTAAAAAAGGGAATAACTGTGCCCTGTGCGTGAGGGGTCACTCCCCAGGCTGTGCTTTTGGCCAGCCCAGGTTGGTAGGCCATGCTGCATCCACAGCACCCAGCTGTTCCGCACATCTGGCACCATCTCAGGGTGTTTCTGCTCAGCCCAGGGTGCCTGGCGAGGCCAGGAGCCCCGGGAAGGTGGGGATGGCACAGGTTGGTGTCACGGTATCACAGCTCAGCTCTGCTCTCACGGGGTGAAAGGCTGCACAAGGGAGCAGAGCGGCTCGTGTGCCAGTAGTGAGGGGCGAGGGGCATAGCTGGGTGCGAAGAGAAAGCAGGGCCAAAATGACGTCCGGGATTAAACCACATCCAGGATTAAACACACAGATCTAGACACATACAGAGGTTTGTGTGTCACACACACGCCAAGAAGAAAAAGTCAAATGGGCAGGAGAGGGGAAAGGATGAAGGAGAGCTAACCACGAGGAAAAGGGGAGAGAATCTAGCCCTTTCAAGCACGACTGCGGCAGGTAACATTGGACATCGCAAGCAAAGTGCTGAGAAGGAAGCCACGCTCTGCGTTTCCAGCAGCAGCAGCAGCAGGAAAAGTGGCCACTCGCTTGGGTCTGCAGCTTGTCTGATCTCTCAGAATCCCGATGCCATCTCCAGAGCTGTAGGAGAACATCACAGTGCTCATGAGGGGACAAGCACCAGAGAACAAGACATCACAGGCGCTGGCAGTGTGGGATGGGAACCCCCCAGAGAAACAATAACCGCCTGGCAGGAATCACACGCTCCCTCCTCCTCACGCCTCCAACAGCAGCCTGACAACAGGCTCTGCTCAGCTCATGCACAAGCTGCCACCATCAACTGCTCTGTACAAGAAAATTCGCTACAGCAAAAAAAAAAACAAAACAAAACAAAAACCAAACCAAACATCTGGAAGGGATGATCTGTAGCCTCCATCTTCGTGTAAAGAACAGGTTGAACAAATATCTCTTGGGCTTCGCTGAAGTCAAGGTGGTGTTGGCTAAAGGAAAGCAGAGGATGAGATCTTGATGCCCAGCTTGACCTTTCCAGCTTTCTAAAGCCAGATTGAGTCACAGGAAATCTACCTTTCTAACTTGCCCAAAGAGCTGATCCTCTCATTCTCTGATCTGGAAAGCCTGAAACAACATGGAATCACACACCTCCAAGAGAATTTTCTCTTTCACATATTGCAGAAATCCTCCCGACTGTTTTGAAAGTCAGATTATTATCTTTTTCAGTATAAGAACTTGTGAATAAATTATAAAGAAGTCTGATTCTATCAGTCCTTTCTGATTTTGTTTCTGTTACTCTTGAAAAGGATCTTGACAGATGAGAGAAAGGGAAGCACCTCCAGTCTACACGGCACTAAGGTTCACTTTAAAAACCTGCTTGAACGAAAGCGCTGAGAGAAATTCAATCAAACCAAAGCAGTCATTTCAATGCAGGAAAAGGGCACACAGCCACTTATTTTTTGACTGAGCCAATGAAGTGTGATTTCGCTCAGGTCAGCTGTGCTCTGGCTTGCAGTGAAATATTGACATTAGCTTTCGAGAACATGGGCTGCACCTTGAGAAGACAATAAGTGTAATAAAAAGGCAGCTGGGGGGTGAAAGGCAAAGCAGCCCACTCCTCTACCTCGCTGCCGTGAGAGGGCCCGCAGGGAGCTTTCCTCTGAAATTCCAACCCGGTGGCTAAAATTAAAATATAGTGAGCCAACGAGCAGCCACCGGTAGCTGTTTAATGCTGAGCACTTCAACCTCACGGTGCAGGTAAAATACACCTCTCCCTCCCCAGGCACCACGCAGCGGTGGAGGAAATCTCCATAGGACACATGCCTGCTGTGGTTCCTTCTGCCCCAGAGCTGGTGGCTCTGCTTCACATGCAGCCCAACGTCCTTCCCGAACGCACCTTCTGGGCGTACAGCCTCCAGCTGCACGGATGGTAGCATGGAAGACCACCCTTGACTACCCTGCCAGGCCACAATGTCCCCTGCAGTCACATCAGAAGAGTGCTGTGTCCCCTCAGTTCGTCACAAGCACTGGGACAGGATCCGGACAAAGATGTTTGCTGGCAAGGTTCTAGTTTGAAGTTATCACGGCCCAAATCTTCCTAATTCGAGAGCAAAACCCATTCCTGGGGTCTGACTGCTTTGGTGGAAAGCTGTTCCCCGGGTCATGTGAATGACTCATTTCTAGGTTTTCTTTTTGTGTTACATTTACACTGGAATTTCTAATGGCTGCTGATTTGCAGCATACAAACCCTGCCAACTGCCCCCAGCCTTTTCATCCACCAAGCCAACATTGCTGCAATTACCCTTTGTTTGCATAGTTTATTTAATGAGATGCCCAGAAGGCCCCTAGGGACTTTCAGCTGGCTCCTGCCCCCATGCAGACCACATCACTGGTAAGGTTGCAAGATTCAGCCTCAGACAGATGCCCGTTCAGCTGGAAGTTCAGCTGGCACTCAAAAAACCACCGCAGCTCCGGTCTGCCCTGAAGGAAGAAGCAGACAAAGCTCAAGAGAAACCAGCTACGTGGCTGCAGCTGATGTAGCCCGAGCTGGGGGGGCTGCTGGCCGTGCACCAGGGACCTCCGAGTCTCACCGCTAGACCCACTCTGGTCCCCCAAAGTCTGCAGCACAGTGTAGCCCGCCCCTGCTGTGGCCTCCTCCTGCCCTTCAGCCTTCCTCCATCTTCGGCTCGCCCTGCCAGGCTCCCCTGGCCTGTTAGAGCCCTCCTGTCCCCCGCTCTTGTGTGTCCACAAATGTTCCTTCCCCTGCTGAGTGCCACTGCAAACACACCCCTCCAGGGCAAGCCGTAGGGACACTTCTGCACTGGGGAAATCCTGATGGTTCCAGGGAGATCACTGGCCTCCCCTTCTGTCTGTCCCCACAGGCCACTTCCTAGTTCATTGGTGCAGACCTGGTGGATGCACGACTCCCATTCCTGCTGAGCTCTGAGCACAAGCCCCGCACCAAAGGACAGTTTTGATTAAAAGATCAGTGACATTTCCACACATGTCCATGTATATGGAAATTTGCTCGTTTAATTTATAAAAGGGCATATTCAAAGAACATTTGCTAAAGGCTTTCTCAAAACATAGACTCAACAAAGGGTTTCAATTGGAAAAGACCTTCAAGATCAACTCCAACTCTTAACCCAACATCTATGAGCAGCATTTTGTTCTGTCAGGCCAAGGAAGCTGCAAGTACGAAGGTGAAAAACTGCTAACAAAGTCTTTCTTTGAAAGAATTGCTTCTTTGTTTATAACAATTTTATTTTTTTTTTAAATTTTGCTCTCAAGATTCTGCAAGATTCTACATTAGTCAGAATTTTAACCAGCAAAACTAGTATCATTATGCAAACCTCACTGCATCTCTGTGTCACCTGAACGCTCAACAAGCTGAATCCTGCCACATAAATACGCTGAGCGACGAGCACGAGCCAGGAACCTGATCTGCTAATCCAAAGAGTCCATTCTAACAGGACTGCCTTTGGCACTGCCTCAATCAGAAAGGTGTTTTGTTACTTCATTGATAAAAAGAATAATTCTGTTAACCTTGTAACTCAATCCTGCAAAGGGTTCCAGAGACGTGCAATTCGGCTATTAGCGATAAGCGCAACAGAAACACCCAGAAGGAAATGAAGCTTTAGAGAGCCGGCAATAAACACACCGGGCCGTGACGTGAATTACGATTAAAAAAAAAAAAATAGAGATAGCGAGAGCCACGTACCCACCGAATGCTTTTCCTCCTGGCCACTGAGTGGGTCAATCTCTGTGAAACGTGACTAACAGCATTAAAGACCGTGATAACCCAGACACCTCAACTCTGCTACTCCAGAGCCGAGCGTGAGCCTTCGCAGCCATCACCTCCAAGGCAAAGCAGAGACCTGACTCACGCCCAAGACGCAGCTGGAGGCCAAGGACACTGTGCTCTGCTGCACGGGCCGTGCTATCGAACGCACGCTGGCAGCCTCCTCCATCAAAAAGGAGAGGCAGTAGGAGAGGAAGGTGAGCAAAAATCCTGTTGTAACTGAAATTGCCAGACACATTCAAGCTGTCAGATAAGTCTAGGAATGATGACAAAGGTCAAGGAGGAACAAACTCAGGAGTATGGTTTTCCCAGTGAAGACTGGGACGAGGCCTGTCAGAAAGATGGGGACAGACTTTGTAGCAGGGTCTGTTGTGACAGGATGAGTGATGATTTGAAACTAAAAGAGGGAGATTTATACTGGAGAAAAGGCAGAAATTTTTCATACTGAGAGCGGTCAGACCCTGGCCCAGGTTGCCCAGAGAGGTGGTCGATGCCCCATCCCTGGAACCATTCCAGGGGAGGTTGGATGGGGCTCTGAGCAACCTGCTCTAGTTGCAGATGTCCCTGCTCCGTGCAGGGGTGGTTGGACTAGATGACCATTAGAGGTCCGTTCCAACCCAAAACATTCTATGATTCCAAGATCAAAATGGCAAGAAGGGAGTGAGGAAGACACTGAGTCTCACGTTCCCTGCCAAGGAGAAATGTGCAGAATAAAGCAGGAAAGCCAACTCCCATTTCATGTTCTGCCTGTTAATTCTAACTTTAGACACATTCAGACCTGCACGATCTTAGCCTGAGATTTTCCTTCCTATCCCTTCTGTTGGGAGCAGAGGAGAAAGAGCACATGGCAACGTGCTTTGTGCACAAATCACCACAGCACCGTCAGTCTGCAGGTAGCTTCACTCCTGCGAATCTGAGACAGGAACAAAAGCAAGGAAAAAAAAAAGTCTGAGAAAAGAACGAGAGAAGAACCTGGGTACACAGCTGCTTCCCCAGGAAGTGATGCAGTGTACTGCCATCGGAGATGGAACAATGAAATGGAGCTCAAATGAACAGCTTGAACAGCTCAAAGTTCAGCTGCTGTGCAAATGTTCTAATCTGCTCTCGTTGCCTGCAAACCGTCCAGCCCCGGCCACAGGGGTTCTGCCAGCAACTAAGGGGAACGTGTGTTTTCAGCTGTGTCCTCCACCAAAGAATCCTCCTGCTCAGCACTGCAGAGCCAGAAGTGTTAGGGGTACATACAAGGAAATACAAAATGTAGCCCTTTCCTCCAGTTCTCAACTTGTCAAACGTCATTCCTTTGCTTTGATTTCGTATATTACATGTGGCAGAGAGCTTGCTCTCTAGGAATGACTCAGTCTGAAGGCCGAGGTGGACAGAATCATTTTACTATTGACCGACCTAGAGCTACAAAAGCTGACAGGGATTATCAGCATTTCAAGTAGTTATCTATTTCATTAAATCTCAAACAGCAGTCATACCTTGACCTTCAACATCATCTTCTTTAAAGAAGAAACCTAAATTTACCAAGTCATGTAGACTTTTCTAATCATTTACTATTCAATTCCTGGAAAAGCATTAAAATGGTTCACAGGTCCCATATCAGTATTTTAGTCAGCTCAGCAGAAATGTGAACAATTGGCTGTATTGTTAGGAGCCTGGTAACAAAATGCCTTGGAAAAATGAGGATCCTTCCACAGGTACCTGTGGAAATGCAAAGGTTCTGAGTCTGGATGTTTAAAGATTCCTTCCTCCAGGGAAAATGACAAAGGGTGAGCTTCCAAAGCTTCCAGGCACCAGCACTGTGGCTCCTGCCGGACAATGGGAGTTTGGGTTGAAGAGAAGATGCAAAACGCTCCCAGGCAGTGGAGGTGGGTGTTTCATCACGGTTCCTGCGACTGGTGCAGAGCGGAGGCAGAGGTGCTGATGAGGTCTTGAGGGAGGCTCTCGCGTGCTTCCCGCATCCGTCGCCGTGCCCTCTGGAATGCCTCTACAACACAGCAGGAGACAGCAAGCCAGAATGCATCAGATTGACTCAGGAAAGGGAAACGGGGAACCTGGCCAGCGAACAACATTTCTCCTGGAGCAGGGGTTTTGCACCCTGTTACTAAATTCCACCAACAAAACGCCTGGTCCCTGCTGCTCTCTTCACCTACATCTACTGTCTTGCTCTGGGCATAATGGAATCAGAGACAGGGCCTGTGCATCAGTGCCACAAACTATGCCCAGCGCTAGGCAAGACTGGCCAGCCCAGCACAGGCTTTGCTTTCACAGAGTGTTTACCCCTCCCTCCTGCTGAGAGCTGACACCTCCTGAAGTTTCCAGCCCAGATCAGACAATTTAACCTTGGTTATAGATTCCGAGAGCTCATGGGAGGGCAATTATCCCCACAGTAACGGATTCTCCTCTAATATCCCACCCACTCTGTAAAAAGGGAGCACAAGTGAGTCACAGACTCTCCAGGAGGAACAGTGAAGGCCGTACCCAAAACATCGTAGACAGAGCTCTGCTGGCTGAAGCCCCCAAGCCGGTCCAGTACACTCTGCATGCGCTGCCTCAGGGCACTGGTTTCCAGAAAGGCTCTGCACACAAGTACAGGAGGAGGTCAGAGCTTCCAAAACCCCGCACACAAGTCGGAGCTCGCACTCACTTCGCCGCACTTACTTGGACTGCTGCAGGCAGGAAAGCCGGAACGTGACGCTCCCCGTTGTCTCTGTACGAAAACCAAAGCGGCTCAGACGCTTTCCCTGCAGAGATGGCACAAGTTAGAGCAACCACAGCCCGCAACCTGTGGCCGACCCTAATCAAAACCGGTATGTCCCGCCAGGAGCACACACTCCTGCACACAGAAAGTGAGATCAAAAATCAGGGCAGACAGTTCCAGGCTGTGCTGAGGACAAGACCTAAACACCAGCAAGCTGATGGTGTGGTGCTGGAGGAAAGTTTCAACAATGGCTCGTTCCCACACAAAGCTGCTACTAAGATCAACTTGCCCATTCCACCAGCAAGCACCTCTTCAGCTTTCTTAAGAATGTGAAATTTCTGCCTGCCTCACACCTATTGGCTTCTCGCTTCAGGAAACTGTCGCGGGCACAGTGCAGCCCGGACTCTTTAGAAAGACATGGGAAGAAGTCTATAGCTGGTAACAAACACTGACCTGATGGACACTTTCTGGGCAGGGCCAGCACAGGCAGGGCTAAGTCAAGGCTTTGGCCCACGTTCACCCGCTTCTCTAAGCTGCACACACCTCAGAAAGCAGAGAGCTCTGCCTCAGCGTTTGCCCATTCCTCTGTCCATGATCACAAGTCTCACACAGGAAAGATTTCTTCAGTCAGAGGGACAGGATCACCAGCAAATCCTTGTCCAAATCTGGCCCAAGTCGTCCACAGACATCTGAAGCCAAGGGCACAATCTATCATCTCCCAGCAAGAATAATGCCCTGCAGCTGAGCTCACCTTGAAGGTTGATGGTATCCTGACGTAGGTTATGTCCTCCAGCTCAGGAGATCCACCAATGAAAAACCTCCTCAGCTCGGCGACTACCCCCAGTTCCACAGGGCGCCAGGTAGGGATGGTGAGCGTGTGGAGACCTGACCCAGGACAAGAAGACATCTTAAAAGCTACGACAGCAACCTATTCAGAGTCCCAGAGGACGGCATGGTAGATGGATATCTGCTGACCTAAACCACAATAGGCTGGATCTCTATAATGGTTTCTCTATATATGGTATATATATAATGGTATTTCTATAATGGTTTCCCAGTGAGTCAGTCCCATACCCATGAGGAGCACCTCCTTATTACACGTGGGTGTCAGAACAGTTGTGACCCCCAGATTCCTCAGATTCTTGCTATTGTCAATATGCACATGGAACATCACCCTGGAGCTCTATGACACAAGATTTTGTGACAGAATCACCAAAGGTGCAAGGACAGCAACACACAATGCATCTCAACAACAAGTCAGAATGATGCAGGATGCATCAAATCCTTTGGTGCACCGCAGCCAGCCAACTATCCCCTTCAGCACGCAAAGGCAAAGCCTCCCCAGGACTCGCTGAATCCACTCCCAAGAGAAACCCTCAACTCATCCTCCCAGAGAATGACCGTAATGCCTCAAGCACGCGTTACCTGGAGATGCTGGCAGCACCAAAGAACCATAGCCTTCAACACGATACCGCTGCCAGAAATCCAGCGACAGGACCTCAAAGTAGAGAACAGGCCACTGAGGGAGACTCTCTGCTAGGAAGGGGAACACATCACAGCTTTGTGAGGGAGACTTACCACAGAATGAAAAAAAAAGCTAAATGCCCAACTTCACTAGTAGCAAGTCCTTTCTGTATTTCTTCTACAATGACTAACCTCGGATTTGAGGTTGAAAACAGAATTATTGATAAGATGTTAAAAATTTGGGAAAATTATTTCATTTTGAGAGCAAGTCCAAACTGGGTCCTTAACTATCTTTGAACAGACAAGACAATCTTTTGTGGGAACCTTTTCATCTCTGACCTTTCACACCATTAATAGGGGATGATTAACTTGGATTCTCCTATAGGTCTCCAAGCATTTCTTTTTTTCCACAGTGAAACAAACTCATCATGTTTATTCTAGGCTGAAAATTCATTAGTGTTGGTTGAATACTCCAATCCAATGTGGACACTGGATCCGAGTGGCAAGGCACGTCGCAGAGCTGTCCCGAGCAATTGCAATCCAAAGAGCAACGGGGTCGGCAGGGAAACAGCAGCAGCGTAGTGGAGCAGCAGGAATAAGCAGCAGAGAAGCTCAGCTTAAAATAGAACTGGAAGTTTCAAAGTGACATAAACTACACAAAGATTATACAGGTCACTGAGTATGTCTACAAATGTAAGACTCAGAGTTGTAGCTGTGCACAAAAAAGCTGCGTTTCTGCTGCTGCCATGACCCTGTCCCAGGGCTCTACGCAGTACGCTGGGCACGGCAACACCGAGCGGCGTGCCAGGAATTTGGAGATAGACAAGCCAGATTCCAAGTAGTTTTGCAACTGGATAAAGCTGACTATGGCCTGAAAGCAGAGTCCATACAAATGCTCAGGCATCGCTAGGCAGGGTAAATATGGTGTGTCCAGAGGTTGAGTGGTGAACATCTGCTGACTGAGTGACATTTTGCTTTGTTTAAATCTGTCCCTTCGTCTTGGTGAGGGGCCAACAAGCAGCCAGGCAGCACGATGCCTACGTGGCGTTCAGGAGAGTTCAGAGCAACAAGGAAACGCACCTTCTGATTCATCTCCTTGGGTGAAAAACAGCTCCAAAGTGAAGAGGTAGCAGAAGTATGCCACGTTATCCTGGAGAAGGAACAGGACAGACACCAGACTCCTGGACAAGAGAATTCATCACTAGCATTGCGGGGGGCCCAGAGAGCAGGGAGGAAAGAACAGATAGATGGTGGAAAAGCGGTGCTGATGGCCAAACAAGATCAATCACATCACACTAATGAACCCCTAACTTCATGATGGACTGCATACACTCCCAGGGCCATGTTGACAGAACAGGCTGCTAAAAAATAATGAGAAAGGGGAAAGAACACAGCTCAAATGACAATTCAGCCAGTTGTGTAACTGCTGTGTTGCCATAATCTTTACAGGAGCCAAGCAAAATATCTCAAACAACCATATTACTGAAATGTTGTATGACAATTATTTTTGTAATATGCAAACCAGCTCACATAAAAGACTTTTAAATAAGTTGATAAAATTCAAATTTCGTGAGAAGAGCTGGACACAGCAATGGAACCAACCTCCCAGAGAGAAGAGTTTCGTTTTGAGAAATGAATTTGGAGACTGTGCGTTCCTGCCCCAGGAAAGCCAGAACAATGCTTCATTAACTCTGAACACTTGAGAACACCAAAAAAATCAAAGCTCCAAAAGGCAATCCATCAGCCAGAAGGAAGAAAAAAAGTGAGGTTCCAGAAACTGCTTTGAAGAGCAGTTTAGTTTTATCTGGACAGTGGCAACCTGAAAAACGGCAGGTACCACTAGAATGAGGAGAATCCCAAACATTCTCTGTCCTTAAAAGGAACTTTGAAGTCAGGACCTTTGCTGAATGTATCTGTAGCTTGTTACACATGTTCCCCTTCAGAGACTGGCCATTCAAACTGCTCTCCAGGTCTGAAAGTGTCCTTACCCTGCCCACTGTCTTGGTGGCACAGGTCTGTGTCACTCCTGATAGCTGCTGGAATGCGGGGCTCGACCACTCTGGGAGAAGAGGAGAATGTGAGCACAGTGGTGAATGCTCTGGGTGAGAGGGAGGACTCACAAATCAGAGCAGCTCAAAGGAGAAAGTCAGTCCCAGAGGACCGGGATAATGAATAACACCACCCACACTGAACTTCCCTCAGGGTGTCCCACTCAGTTTTGATCGAGGAAATGGCTGCTCCCCACAGTGTTCTGAACTGTCGGTGAAAAGCCTCAACTCCATCGTAAGAGAAAAGCAGAACCTCATCTAAATGTACTGAGTCCTTGGACAGACATCACGGTATAACCAGAGAGGGCAGCCAGGGAAATTAAAGGCGCAGCGGGATGTGGGAACCTTATTTATCAATCAAAATTTAATATGTTGGTGTCAGTACAAAGCATGAGAACATGACGGTGAGCACTGAGATCAGACAAGGTCACTGCTGAGATGGAGAAGACTAGAAGGCTATTCTCTGCAGCATAAGGAATGAGCTTTGGGTAGGCTGCTGGACACCATCACCACACTGGTTGAGAAGCCAGTGGACCTCTACGTCCCAGCCTGATTTCCAAGAGACGAGAGGGGAAGATGTCACTTTCTCCCAGATGTGAGTTTGCTTCAGACAACTGAGTTCTGAAATTTTAGCTCTGAAGACCCCTGACTAGACCCCAGCCCCAACATTAATTGCTACTGACTTTCAGCAGAGCTGCTCTGATGGACCAGCCAAAGCATCCTTCATTCCTTAAACTGCTGTGACATGGCTGCAAATGGGAATACTTACGGTTAGGCAGCTCCAGGAAGAAATGAACATAGAGGTTGTCATACTCATAGCCTTGAGCTGAAACTGAGAAGAAAAGAATGAATTTCAGCTGCTCCCTTCCACCCAAACTCCTCCAGTACTCACTGTAGACTTTGGGGAGAGCCAGTATCAAAAACCTTAGACAACCAGTTACTGCTGGAAGCTGGGAAAAAACAGGGTTCTCAAACTAACAGAAAATGACCCTCCGAGAAGATTCCTTCTCTAGGCTAACCCTGTCCTCATATCACTAATACCATCAGGGACGTCACATATTTAATTGCTTTCTTTGTTATTATTCTATGCTATTATTCTTTGCTGTTGTTTCCTCTATTAACTTCCCAACCTGCTCTCCTTTTTTTCAGATCTGTGGGTCTTCCTAAAACAGCTGCATTACCTGTAACCTCCACTCTGTAAATGCCACTCAAGGGGTTAGTCTGCAAAAACAGGGGAGAATGAGGAAGTAAAGGATTCAAGGGATAGGATCACCTGCTCTGGACTGTCCTGTGATCTAAGAATCCTTGGACCCTTCATCACCTCGGCCATCCCAGCAGACCCAGATTTGTCCCTACAGTTACTGTTTATAGTAAGGACTCACCTATTTCTCCATTCACAAAAAGCCGCAGAGTACCAGGAAGAATCTGTAAGAATGAGCAGATAAGACAAATAGCTCAACAACCACTGGTAGAACCTCATACAACCCCTCCCAGATGGGTCTCACACAGATATTTCACAGATGTTTGTACATAAATTATTCACTCTGCTGCCCAGGAAGGAGTCAGGACTTCTCATACCGCTTTCCAGAGCAAACAGTTCCTCTGGAGAGAGGCTCTCTAGAGACTAAATTCCTGGACTGCAGGAGTTCATTATTCTGTACATTGGTCTCTTAGAGATCAAAAAAATGATACAAAATGTAGTGAGAAGTCACTTGCAGAAATAGAATCATAGAATCATTTTGGTTGGAAGAGACCTTTCAGATCATCAAGTCCAACTGCTAGCCCAGCACCGCCATGTTCAATCCTAGTCCTGTTTCTCCTGTGGTGGTCCTCCACTTGCCTAAGGTGCAGGGAGAGCAAAGGATGAGCTGAGACACTCTACTGAAATGCAAGAAAGTACAACTTTCACGCTTTGGCAAACAGGATTTGAGCACAAAAGACTGTGGTCTGAGTAATTCAAGGAGAAGAGAAACTGCAGATGAGTTTGGGGCTGGGAGCATTCAGCATGCTCTGCTGCAGGCCCTGCAGGCCCCATACCCATTGCAACCTACCCCTATTGACCCAATTCTCTGTTGGAAGCCACAAGGCAAAAGCAGCCAACTCCTCCCTCTGAATGAAAGAGTCTTTGGTGTTACAAATGGCAGCCAGGTCAACAACCTCCAAAGGCAGTGGGGCTCCAGGTCCCTGCCACGTGCTGCTGGTACTCACCGTTTCAAACTCTGAGCCTACGAGCCCACTGAGGTATTCCTTGTGCCGACCGTACAGCTGAAAACGCAGAACAAGAGGATTAGAAAAAAAGGTGTCTTTTTGATCACACTTGGTTTTACTTATTGCAAAAATTGTAATGGATACAACTTAAAACTGATGTGAATTGTTGACAGGCTCAGCACACAGGGGTTTTTTAATTGTCATAGCAGCTATGGAGAACACAAGAACCTAACAGAAAAAAGATACATAACTGTTAATGCTGCACAGTACTGCAGCTTCAGAGACCTCACCACAGGCCAATCTAAGAGGAAAAGAAGCTCTAAAGAATCAGATCTTAAATGACATGTGAAAAAACACAGGCATAAACTATTCCGATGACAACAAATGGGAAGAGATGTGATTTTCTTATTCACCACAAAGCCAACAAAGACACATAAATGAAAAGCTGAAAGTACCTAATTAAGTACCTTTATAAACTGCCCCGGCCAAAAAGACAATTCAGAAAGATCGAGACTTAAAACGAGATCCAGATCTCCTGGGACATCATGGGCAACAAGAATTCATTGAATACAGACAGCAAGAGGAAGACCAATGAAAGGGTTTGCCCACTGCTCAAAAGGGAAGGAAGAACAATGGGGCAGGTGACACTAGAAAGACACAAATTTAGGTGGTTTCTTGTATTAGTTCTCCCTACATAGACCACTGCACAACTAATACTGGACAAGGCGTCTACCCAGAGTAAGGAATGAAGCAGTGAGGGAGTATTTGTTGGGAGTTCTCAGATCGCTGGGCATGAAGAGACTCACTGCCAGGGACATCCATTTTGTCAACTTTAGGTGTCTACGGCGCTAACAAGGACAACTACGTGAGGGTCTGAGCTGCCTCTGTCAAATCAGAGTTAGTCAGCAGGATCAGCAGGAGCCGGTCCTTACATCTCTGAACATACGCTGCTCCCGTTCCTCCTCCTCTGGCTGCACTTGGACGGACGCATTCTCAATGGTGTATTTCCACACCTCTCGCCTCTTTCCATCGAGCTCGATCCTGCAGAGCCCCAAAAAACAGAGAGAAAACCTCCCTCGTTATGCAGAGAATAGGCACAGGTAGGAACAGCATCTGTGGTGCAATACAGACACAGCAGGCCCCCTCCCCCCCAAGGCTGTGCAGTAACACAAGGGCACCACCAGCCCCCTCCTCACTCCCCAGTGCCTACCAGCTTCCATGACTCAAAATACACACAACCAGTATCCCTACGGACCAGCACCAAAGCCCCACACATCACGCACACGATGACACCAAGCACAAGTACTCATCTTAGAAATCTCTGGAATAAAACTACAAAATATCCCTCAATTTAAGCGCCGATCCACTGTCTGCACTGACCAGGAAACAGCCGTTTCAGCCCTTTGTACCAGTCCCACAAGAGGCACCAGCCCCGTTCCACTCACCAGTAGGCTTCTTTGGCATCAGTAAAGTCAGGCTTCACTGTGATCACACCGTTGCCATCCACCTTGATTGTGCAAAGGACGTGCTCATACTCCCTGCGACCAAGTCTATTGGAAAACATCATGAAATCCAGTCTAATGAGAGAAGACGGACACGCTCTTGCTGTGGAACAGCAGAGCTGGTAAAGGCACGTGGGGGTACAGATGGGAACGGACACACCCACACTTTCCTACATTAGTTTCAGAAGCCTTTGGAGGGATACACTCAGTTAACCCCCAAACTGAGGAAAGAGGCAGAAAGAAACAGCCCAAGTTCCTGAGCTCGTGGAATTCTCTCCCCTCAGCTAATGAAAGAAATAGATTTGAGTAAGAAGGGAAGATGGGTGGTGTTCTGGGAAATTAAAGTCACTTGAGGATTTTACTTACTTCCCATAAGGTCCCAAGTCCCCCATGATGTACATGGTCTGGACAGGAGTGTTAATCACATGATTGTTCCTTATAAATTCTTCTGAGGGTTCCCAGGTGATGATTTTCGACTTCAGAGAACTTGCTTCTCTGCCAACAACAGAATGGCACAGGTCACAGCTCACCTCAGCAGCCCGGCACAGGCAGCATCAAACCCCCCACCCCCGATGAGGAGTCAAACTGATGGATTCCAAGGGCGACACAGCTCAAGCCACCAACTTCCACAGACCAGGCTGCTCTGCAGCTGAGGCCCAGCACCAGCAAACCTGCATTAGCAAGCTCTGAGATCTATTTTGCACTCACATTGGCCTGCGGTCTTGTCTTCTCCTCCTCACGTTGGCCATTCTCTCTGCCAGGTATGATGGTACCTCATGATCTGAGTCGGTTACCTTCTGGCAGTGCTGGAAGAGGAAAACAGATGGGAGTTAGCTTAATTATAACAGGACATCTTTCCCAAACACAGCTCCACTCTGGGAGGAGAGAACAGGTACATACACACCCACATACAAGGACAAACTGCTAAAAGACTGTAGACTTCATTTGCGGTTCTTGTGGCAAAGGACAGCTAAACTTCACCCAGCAAGTCACCTACAGAGCAACGCTGCAAAGCCAAGTCTCTCCCAGCTGCCCCAATCATCCTTCTGAAACAGGGAGATCTCATCCCATATCCAAGGCATCAGGTGAAGTTGCTTTGCAGCAGCTGTATGTTCTCCTGCACACGAGACATTTTGCCTCTGTTCAGCTGATTTATTTAAGTTTACTGACAGCCCAATATATCTTCAGCCTCAGTTGTTGGCAATTTGGGTATTTCCTTCTGCCATTCACTGGATGGGGCTTTGAGAAACCCAATCTAGTGGGAGGTGCCCCTGGCGGCAGGGTTGGAACTAGATGATCTTTAAGGTCCCTTCCAAGCCCAACTATTCTATGATTCTATATTTCACTTGCTTCTGCATGGCCAAGAACTGACAAATGTTCCCTCCACATTAGGCCCAGTGTATTTCACAGACGCTGCTGTACAGATTGTATGTCACTCAGAGCTGGTACCTCCTCCAGGTTGGTGAATCGGTCATGATCAGTGTAGGTGAAGATGCGACAGTTTTTCCGACCTCCAGCCTTCTCCAGTTTCAGGATCTCCTCATGGTACTGCCGGTCCAGGGGCGTCTGGCAGGCCGACGCATTTTGGTACAGATCCACCTCAAACTGAGAGCACCACAAGTAAAGCACAAGAGCTGCTTTTCACCAGCATTGTCAGAGCCACAAACACTTTTCAGCTGAAATATCTAAAGCCACCACAGAGAGAGATGAGATCCTCAGGGAATCCTGAATCCAGCTGACGATGAGCCAGTCTGTGCCCAGGTGGCCAAGAAGGCCAAGAGCACCCTGGCTGTGTCAGCACTGGTGTGGCCAGTAGAGCCAGGGCTGGGATCAACTCTTTGTACTGAGCACTGTGGAGGCTGCACCTCGAATACTGGGTTCAGTTTTGGGCCCCTCACTCCAAGAAGGACACTGAGAGGCTGGAGCGCATCCACAGAAGGGGAACGGAGCTGGGGAAGGGTCTAGAGCACAAGTCTCGTGAGGAGGGGCTCTGGCACTTTTCACCCACCTGGAGGGCCTCAGGCACAGAGCTCACCTCCAAGCAGCAGACCGTACAGGGAAGCGGGGCAGGGGTGACCATCAGGTGGCACAACGAGGAGAAACTCCCCCAAGTTCCCTCCCGTAGCCCCCTCCCTGCTCACCCACCTGGCTGAAGAGCTTCTCCTGCCACCGCACCTCGGCCTCCTCCTCCTCATCATCCGCGGGCCTTCGGTCGCCTGCAGGAGAGGCCTCGGTTACCTCCGGCAGCGCTGCCCTCACCCTCCCCGCCCCGGCACCCCACGTACCGGCGGCGGCTCGGTCGGTCAGGCCCAGAAGCTCGGAGCCGCGCTCCCCGGTCAGCAGCGGCGGGGCCTGCGGCAGGACGNACCGTGGTGCCCGCAGGACACACAGACATACTGGAGAGAGTACAACAGAGAGCCATGGAGATAACGATGGGACTGGAGCATCTCTCCTGTGAGGAAGGGCTGAGAGAGCTGGGACTGCTCAGGCTGGAGAGGAGAATGCTTGGGAGGATCTCATCAATGTCTGTCAAGACTGCAAGGGAAGGTGACAAGAAGACGGAGGCAGGCTCTCCATGGGCAGGAACCTCCATTGGAGGTGATTCGATGTGACCACAAAACCACACTCTCACTCCCCAGCAGAGGTGAATGAAGACAGTCACCGCTACACCCAAACCCAAGCTACAGCTCTATTTTTTNAAAGGTAGCACGGGTCACAGACCGGCAGATCTCATTTCTTAAAAAAAAAAACCAACAAACCGCAATCCAGAAAACCCATCTGGTAAATAAAAAGATGTGACCTGACAAACCCTTATTGACTGCCTCCATTTCTTGGCGGGTTCTTGCTTGGAGGGCTATCACTGCTTTCTGTCTAAGAATGCAAAACTTCCTACCTCAGCTGCCATCAGGCTCTAGCATTTTCCCGGTGGAAACCTTTATTCCAGCGGATTGGCTGTGCACAGGAATTGCTGCACAGCCTGCACAGCCCCTGCCAACTGGCTTTGGATCTATCCTTGGAGAAGACTTGGGCCCACCCTTCCTACATGGGGGCACCCCATGGCAAGGATCCCCAGGGCTGTCCCCCTGCCCTGCTCTCCCTGGCCCAGTGCGGTGCCCGAGCTCCTGTGGGAGGGACAGGTTCCCTTTTCTCCCCAGGGTGAGCAGAACATCTGCCTGCTGGGGCCAGAACCTGCTGCTTGGGCACCACCTAAGCCAGGCTACCATTCTCTGATGCAAGGTGCCTCACCCACTGCGGTGCTCTGCTGACCTCTCCATGCTGACACAAGTAGAAACGCGACAAGAACAGGACAGGGGAACTGCTCTGCCTGAAATCCTCTACCAAAAAGGACATTAGTTTCTGTTCCCTTTGTCTAGATGGCCCGGGTCCAAGGTCCAGTTCCTAGCGCAGCTGCACAGGAGCTTGTGCCAGGCCCAGCGCAGGCAGCGTTGTGGCAGCACCAGGGGAAGACAGGTGGGTGGTCCACTTGCAGCACCAGCAATGATGGACTGTTAAACAAAGGCCATCGTCTTTGGAAGGTCTACCACAATCCAGCAATCGCTGAACGTGGGATTCTCATTGAGTCAGCGAACGCTGGATCGGGGCCGGAGCTCAGCTCAGTCATAATTTCAATACTAACAACTTTCTTGAGATGATTATTATCTGCTTAGTGCCAGCCAAAGTTATCCATTTGGCAAACAGGTGTAAAATCAGCAGGACTTGTGCTGTACGTACAGAGGATGGAATAAAAAAAGAGGAAATGGACATTACTGCTTACCTCACAAACTCCTTCAAGGGTCGATTGTCACAGATGCCGAGTACCTCTTCTGCAGAACAGTGAAAAAAGGGTTTTTCATTCCCTCAACAATCTTCAAAGCCACAACTGTTTTCCCTGCTTCAGGAAAACCAAGGACAAACTGCTCCTTGGCCTTGTGCAGGTTCTTGGATAGCAGCTGATACAGTTCAAGAGTGAGAAGGTTGAAAATCTCACAGCCAAGAAGGTCGCTTAAGTAGGACTCAAAGCGCAGCACAACGATCACAAGCACGTACAGGAACACAGGGGTGTCCCTGGAGGTGAGGATGCAACTCTCTGGGTATAAGTTGGCGTAAGCACACAGGTTTTCTTGGGTTTCTTGCTGGGGAAGATTGTCCTCTGCAACTTTCCTCTAGTTCTTTGTGCCCTTCAGGTGTAGTATTCAGGGAATCACACACATTTTTGAAGCATATCCCTCATCATCCAGTAGTTTCTGCATTAATGTGTAAAGCAGTTTCTCTCCAGAGTTCAGCAGAGATGTCCTCAACTACAGCACACGACCCTGGATAAACATTTGCACCTACTAAGATAACATCACACACGAGATCCTGTTTTTTTCTGCAATCCAATCTCAACAACCTGCCTCCCAGAAAATATCAGTACCCCCTTGTTAAGGGGATGGATTTGTTTTTTCATTAAATCCTCTAATCCACGATACTCGGAGGACAAGTCGGTGCAGATGGGCTCCGGCTTTCATTTGAATTCATTAGAACTCACTAGAAAAAAAAAAAAATAGAATAAAATACAGCAAATCATTTACTCAGCGTGGCAGTTACTGGAGGAGTGTATTATACCGTGTGGTCATCAAAGTAAATGATTTAGTGTGCATAAAATATTCAGCACTCCCATGAGACGTGCTGGTAAATCTGTAAGGATTTTTGATATGAATAAAAGAGATCTAAACTCCACGCTTCAGGGGTGCTTGACTTCTAAATAGTGTAAGAAAAATTCTCTTTGGAGGGATCTGCCTCCTTTCTATCTGCCTTCTCATCATTGAGGTGAGATCACTGGAGGAACCAGCTGGAGCAGCCCATTTGGAGCATCTCTTACACCCCTGATGGGTAAAACATGATGTGTATAGGGAGAGAAAAGGCACCTGGGAGCATCAGCAGTCCCCTGATGTATAGATACACATTCCTATTAAACACAGGGGAATTCACAAAGATACCTCTTATCCCAATGCTAAACTTGGTGCTCCTCCAAAATAAAAAGTAATGGTCATTTAAGAAAAACAACAAAAAAAACAAACAAAAAAACAAACAGAAATTGTCTCTTAAATTTCCAGGTTAAAATTATAGCTCCTAACACACAGCCGGGTCTCAAAGGCAGGCACAGATTACACTGACTGTGCCACAGCCTGCCATTTAAAAACACATTCTCATCAAGAAACAGCAACTGCATGTCCTGTACCAAAACACTATTACCTGATCACTACATTGATTATTTGACAGTAACCCTGAAAACAGATGTGAAAAGACAGCAAAATTACAAAAATGATGACAAAACTTAGCAATTAATACATACGTCTATAGGTCAGAATTTGGAAAAAAAAAAAATCCCAAACCATGGACTGTTTAATGAGAAGTGTCTGTTTCCTACTGCTTGGAGCAGTTCTGATCCTGCACATGGACCTGGAATTCCGTGTCTTTCTCACGTGTCTCAGAGCTTGACCTAAAGCCACAGCCCTGCTCTGCAGAAGCATTATAGGATTTACATCGCCCTTGGCTACTTCCGTTCCCTTGTCTATCAGGGCTTGGTATGTGGGAGTAGCTGTTGCTCAGCAACTTGCTTTTATAGCTGAAGTGTTGCTGAAATAATCAAAGTCTTCACCTAAAAAGTAAAGCCAAGGCAAGGTGCTTCACCCCTGCGCGGTAAAGGCTGAGCTCTGCTTTCCCCTGGCTGTGTCCCAGACTGAAGCTCCCTGAGTTTGCAAGGTCTCAGATCTGAGGCTCGTCTCGATGCTTCGTCTGAATTTTTCTTGACCTGTTTGGAGGTTTGTTTTCATTTGGTTTGCCTGTAATAACGTTTTTTGTCTAATAACCAGGTGGCTCTGGATAACAACCATCAATTTATACAGCCAGCAGCGACACACAGGTGTTCTGCGCAGGATGAGACCTTTCTGACTACAGCACAACGATGCAGAGTGCAGAAACACAGGGCTGGCAGGACAGCAGAGCGGTGGGACGCAGGATGAGACCTTTCTGACTACAGCACAACGATGCAGAGTGCAGAAACACAGGGCTGGCAGGACAGCAGAGCGGTGGGACACAGGATGAGGGGCTGAATTCAGGTGCGGGGCGGTGAGAGACAAGAGCACCGGAGATCCCAAGGCCAGAAATAGCTCTCGAATGGTCAGAAAAAGAAATGCAGCCCCAGAGCTGAATATAACTGGTTTAAAGAGGAGAGGAAAACAAGATCAAACTGCTGCGAAACACATCGTGTTCACTGAGCTCCAGTGGGGCTGTGAACTTGCAGATGAGTGAAGCGAGAATAAGGTGTCGAAGCACATTAGCAAACCTGCAGCAAGTCACCTTATGCAGATCCTGGAGCAGGAAAAAGAAACTGTCAACATCAACTCTGTCCATCCGGAGAAACACCTGGGGATGCCGAGGACTCGCTCTTAACAATACACAGCAGGCTGGAGCCAACAACAGCAGGATCCCGAGCGGCAGCGGAAGCCTGAGAATAACGCCGAGATCAGGGGTGGATTCCAGGAAATATACAGGTAACTATATCATTATTACTAGTAGTACTTTTTTTTCACAGTGGCATTTATTTATTGTCTTTTTCTTTCTTGATCTGTAATAACTAGATCGGTAATAACCCAAGCGAAAGACCTACGGGGGCAAACCAGTGCTCACACGGCTTTGTGGCTGCTCTTTTCTGCTCCGTGTTTCAACAAAAAGCCGCAAGTGACTCCGCTGCTGCAACCAAGTGAAGGATTTTACGGACTCAGCGGAGTCGACGCACCCGCTGAGGTTCTCTCGATGGATGTCCGGACCATCGCCGTGCTCCTGAAGGCTGTAATTCTCGTCTTTGCTCTCCTTCCTCACTCCTCCTGAATTCAGCGACACGCACGCTGCTCGACAAAAGCTCATTTCGCTGCCTTTTCTGATTGCAAGACGTCTTCTTTCTGGATCTCTCTCCTAAAACTATTCTCCTGGGATCTACCCACCACATCAGGGATAGTTCTGTTTCCAAATTAATCAGCAGCTGTCCCTCTTGTCTGACCGCCCTGATCCTGAAAGGATAAATTATTAAAAACACCTCCCCATCGCACACGGCGGTATGACAAAAGAAACCACGCGCCTTGGGCTTAGGCTTAGATGCCAGCTTTAATAAACTGGAAAAAAAAAAAAAAATCATTATTTGCCACACACAAGCAAATCAGACTGTAGCGAAGACACCCACAGACGTCATGTTAATTAAGCTAATTTATTGGGCTCTTTTGCATATCGGGCTCTAAATCGTTCCCTCGAAGCTCCGTACAAAACAGATCCCAGCTCTTTCGAGCAGGCAGCGGCGGACCCTTGGCAAGAGCGGCTCCCACCGATCCCTCCCTCGTCGGGTCCCCCGGCCCCCGGTAGAGCCCGGGGAATGCCACGTTCAACGGGACCGTTACCGATGGCGGCAGGGCCGCCCCGGGCTCATCGGTGCCACCGCGGGGTTGGGGGCTGCGCTCCGCCTCCCCCCGCCCGCTCCCAGAGNCGGGAGGGCTTCCTAGGTGGGGAAGAGTCCCGAGGGTGGGGGTCCGGCTCCCTGCCGCATCCATCCCCGTCCCGGGGACGGGGGGTACCTAGGCCGGGGCAGGGGTTCCCCAAGAGCAGGAGAGCGGCTGCCGCTGCTCTACCGTTTTTTTGCGGGGTTGGAAGGACTTTGCCAGCACCCGGGAACAGAGCAGGGACGGGTCAGTTCGTGGTCTACACGGGGTGGGGTGGGGGGAGCGCTCCCGTCTCTCCCAACACTAATGGCTTAAACTAGCAGCTTATTGCACAGCGTCCCAGCGGATCCCACCCCTGCCAGCGGCAGGGCAGGACTCGGCATCGCCCCCCACCCTCCTACTGACACCTCCCACCCGGGCATCCCACCCTGTGCCTACACTCCCGAAATCCCTTCGTGTGGGTGGAAGGGGGCTCTCCCGTTCCCAACACCCAGGGGGAAGTGGGAAGAAGAGCCAGAAACAGGCAAACAGCATCTGCCAGTGTCCCGGTGGCCACGGAGAGGAGGGAGCCCTATGGACAACCCTCCCCTGCATATGCAGACCCTCCACCAGAGACCCCCTAGGCTACCGGCCAGGTCAGCAGGGAGAGGGGGAGCCAATAAATAGAGGCGAGTTTGCAGGTACTGGTGGCAGCCCCATCACCGGGGGGAGGAGATGTTGGGGCTGTCAGGGGGCTCCTGCCCCCCCCAGAGCAGGGCAGGGCAGGGCAGGCTGGATGGCGAGTGTTGGGAGTGCCCGTCCCTGGGGAAAGGGCAGGCTGGAGGGAAGCGCCCCGGCCCCCAGGGGAAGGAGGGCGGCTCTGCGAGGGACTGGCGAAGGCGCTCTCCCCGGGGACGACGGGCAGGCTAGCTCTCCGAGGCCGTGTGGCACACAGAGTTCTGATCGGCACAAAATCTCTTCAGAGGCGGCGCACCGGAGTCCTCCTCCTCTTCAGTTACCTGCAAGAGCCAGAGGTGACAGGCTGGGACAGCAGCTCAGCCTGCCCACCAAGCCACATGGACCTAGACAAAGCTGTGGAGGGTCACTCTGGGCTTTCATCTGTGAGGAAGCCCCAGGAGTGAGACTCCACTTCAGCCCCGGAGTCGGCTACAGTCCTTGTTTTGCTTCATCTTCACACCCTTTCTTCACACTTTAACGCCTGAACTGAATGAGGAAACACCTCAGGAGATTTGGGGAGCTCCTGGAAGGCACTTTGGGACTGTGGAGCAAGTCCATCCGCCCAGATGTTTCTGCTACAAAGGGCAGCAAGGATGGTGGAAGGGCCAAGCTGGTTCTGTGGACATTTAGATGTGGTTTCAATCCCCCTTCCCTTACCTGAGTCTCAAGGGGGACTGGCTCTTCTTTTGTGAGAGTGGGAGGCTCGTCTGCAACTTCTGAGGAAGGCAGGGACGGCTCTGGGGAGAACAGAGGGGTTAAGGAAAACTGCCCACCCAGTAGCACGGCGGTACCCGGCTCAGCGCTGAGCTGGGAGAGGAGAATCCCCCAGAATACTCAAGTCTCTGCTGCCCCACCCACTTCCAGCAGTGTCTCGGTCACCTACTGGACAAGCAACAGCTCCAGCCGGGTCTTCTCCAGGCCCAGCCATCCAGCTCCTCCCTGCCCAACCCAGCACCCACCTTCCAGCGTCTCCTGCCCCAGTGTGGGTGGCTGCGAGTCGTCCGTGCGGAAGTCGGACGTGTGAGCAGGACTCATGGACTCGCTCTGCTGGGGACTGGGGCTGGAGTTGGGGCTGCTGTCCACCTTGAGCTGGTAGACATCCGACAGGGAGCTCTGGTTGCTGTTCTCATCTGCAGAAACAGCACCTAGTGAAGAAGAGCACCTTGACCCAGGGGCACAGGCAGCCGAGGGCAGCACTGAGAGCTGGGGTCTTAGGGAGAAGGAAGAGCAGGGTCAGGAGGCAGTTGGAGAACAGAGGATTCGCTGTCACCCATCAAGCAACCCAGGGCTGTTCAGAAGGAACGAGCCGAGGACACAGGGCGGACACGAAGCGCTGTGCTCCCAAATCCCATGTCTCCAGCTTGCAGCTTTTCTAGCCAAAGCGGTCCCAGACGCCAGCCCTGCAACGCCAACCCTCTCACCGTGCCTACTGGAAATACCAGCACATTCCCCAGTTTTCCTCGGCCGCGTCGAGAGCCGAGCGGAAAGGCCGGGGACGGGTGTACGTTCTGCTCCAGCAGCGAGTCCGTGCGCTGCCTGAGCCGTGCTGGGCTCCACCACAGAGCCCGGCCTGCTCATGGCTGGCTGCAGCGTTCTGGGATCAAGGGCAGGGACAATGAGATCCTCTCCCCTTTCATCCTAAGCTCTCTGCAAGTCGCTGCTGGAAGGAGGAGGCTCGGCTGCGGGCAGCCTCCAGCCCCTCCCCAGCAAGTACTGAAAAGTGGGAATGGAAACCCTCACTCCTCCAGTTCCCCATGAAGCTTCCCAGGGGAAAATCCCAGAAGCAAAGGATTACGCTTCTTGCTGACAGCAAAAATTAACAGTTTCAGCAGCGCCAGTCCAGAAGTGGATCAGCACTGAAGCCACGCACTGCTTCTCCCAATATACGTAGCATGAGTAAGCCGGCAACGTCCCAGCTCCTGTAAGGCCTTATGAGTCTTTTTCCAGCTTGAAGAAGGCTCAGCCAGACTCACCTTGGAACTCCAGGAGAAGAGAGGAGTTGGCAGAGGTGTCAGCCGGAAAACCATTGGGTTCTCGGGCAGCGCTGCTACTCGATTTGGATTTCTCTTTCTTGAGGAGACAAAGAAAATCAGAAACACACTGTTAGAAGAGCCCACCACTGGCAAGAGGATGCACCAACCGCTGCCTTCTCTCTCTCTCTCTCCCAGCAGCCCAGAGGGATGTGCTGGTGCAGACCTTCTCCTTTTTGGGCACTTTTCTAACAGAGAGGCAAAAATTCAGCTGGGAAGNGGCCGGGGTCGGCCTTGAGGGGATGGCCCCGGCCCCGCCGCGGTACCCACCTCCTTGCTGTCCGCCACCGGCACCCACTTGAATATCCGCAGGGAAGTGTCGCCAACCGTCACCCATTTCTTCTCCCTGCGCGGACACCGCCGTTAACGCCGCCGGGCCGGGCCCCCCCGCCCCGTATACAGAGCCGGGGAAGCCGGACCCGGGGAAGCCGGACCCGGGGGTAGCCTGGCAACAAGCCCCGCCCACCCACCGGCAAGACTCCGATTGGCCCAAGGGAACGTCGATCCGGACCNGCTGCTGGAAGGAGGAGGCTCGGCTGCGGGCAGCCTCCAGCCCCTCCCCAGCAAGTACTGAAAAGTGGGAATGGAAACCCTCACTCCTCCAGTTCCCCATGAAGCTTCCCAGGGGAAAATCCCAGAAGCAAAGGATTACGCTTCTTGCTGACAGCAAAAATTAACAGTTTCAGCAGCGCCAGTCCAGAAGTGGATCAGCACTGAAGCCACGCACTGCTTCTCCCAATATACGTAGCATGAGTAAGCCGGCAACGTCCCAGCTCCTGTAAGGCCTTATGAGTCTTTTTCCAGCTTGAAGAAGGCTCAGCCAGACTCACCTTGGAACTCCAGGAGAAGAGAGGAGTTGGCAGAGGTGTCAGCCGGAAAACCATTGGGTTCTCGGGCAGCGCTGCTACTTGATTTGGATTTCTCTTTCTTGAGGAGAGAAAGAAAATCAGAAACACACTGTTAGAAGAGCCCATCACTGGCAAGAGGATGCACCAACCGCTGCCTTCTCTCTCTCTCCCAGCAGCCCAGAGGGATGTGCTGGTGCAGACCTTCTCCTTTTTGGGCACTTTTCTAACAGAGAGGCAAAAATTCAGCTGGGAAGCATTCAGAATCAGGAGGAATAGGAGAAGCTGACACCTACCAGGGGGTCCCACCACACAAAAGCAATTCCTCTGGGGATTAAGGTAAGAAGGACCTGCAGGCAGCGAGAGCCTCACACAGCACCCCCAGCGCGGCCGCATCACGACGGGGCGGGGACAAACGGATACCAACGGGAGCCATTTCAGCCCAGGCTCAGAGGTGAGCGAGCCTGCCCCGAGCCACGACCTCTGGGGAAGAGGCAGCTACCGGAGCCGCCTCGGGGCTGCCCTGGGAACCCCCTGCGCTTCTCCCCTGCCGAGCAACCGACGAGAGGCGGGGCGGCAGCTCCCGGCTCGGCTCCGTCCCGTCGCCACGGAGCAAGCCAGGCCAAGCCAGGCCGGGGTCGGCCTTGAGGGGATGGCCCCGGCCCCGCCGCGGTACCCACCTCCTTGCTGTCCGCCACCGGCACCCACTTGAATATCCGCAGGGAAGTGTCGCCNCACCCGCCGCCTTCGCTCCGCGCATGCGCGCGCCCCGCCTACGCCCACGCCCTGCGCGTTTGCGTCACCACGCCCGGAGGAAGAGAGAGGGGGAGAGGAGGTGTGGGGCGGGACGCGCGCACTGCGCCTGCGCGGTTTGCCCCGCCTTCTCGCGGGCAAAGAGGCGGGGGGACGCACACGCCGCGACGCAGATGCCGCCATCTTTCTTTAGGGCAAGTCTCGCCCAGCGCCGGGCACGACCCAGAGCCCTGTACCGAGCCTACCGGCGCTGTACCGGGCACTGGAAGCCCCTGGGTCGTGCCCATTGCGGTTCAACATCACCCTCAACCCTTCGACCCGGGCGGAAGGAGCCCTGGCTGTGCCCAGGCAGCAGCATTAAGGCTCTGCCTGCTCTCGGGCGGCAGAACCCCCCCCTTGCTTGGCATCAAAGACTGAGCTGGGGCAGCTTCTCCGCAAAAAAATACACACAAAATCCCTTTTTCTAAGCCCAGGAAACCTCACTTGACCCTGTCTGAGCACTCACGCCCATGGGATACCGAGTGAGGACGACAAGCCCTCAGAATGAAACAACACAGCAGTGTCACCCCTCCATTGCCCCCGCCACCCTCAGGCAGCCGCATGGCACAGCTCCATCACCGCGCCGTCAGAAAGGACGTGAGGAAGGCCCTGTGCACACAGCCTGTGCGCTCATTTTATTGCAAGTTGTTCAGTCTTATTAAAAAAATAAATCCCCAAAAGGCAGAACGGGGCTGCTTGTGATGGTAGAGCCGAGACGTGCCGCCGCGGGGCGGGGATTAGTGCTTCTTGCCGTAGATTGCAGCCAGCGCTTTGCGGGCACTGGATATCTGCTGCTCCAGCCTCTCTCGGGTGGCTTTGTTCCCAGTTTTTTTCAGCATTGTCTCCATCTCCTCCACCACCGCCCGGTGACCGGCGGTGTTGTGGAAGATGCGGATGGCCCGGTCNACCTCGGTGTGATTGGCCGTGCCTCCCGCCGATCACCGGCGCTTCCGCTTTCCCCTACACCCCCGAGCAGATGGGGGGAGCTAATTGGCCGCTGCCTCGCTATCCCCGCCCGCTACCCCACGCGGCACGCTGATNTGGTGTCAAAAGCCAAGTCTGTGATGGGTTGTGCGTGCACACCAGCAAAGCGCTCCTCCTCCTCTCCTCTCCTGCTGTTGTACACAACAATGTCTGTGCCGCTGGAGATGGCCACAACGTGACCATCGGGGGACAGGGCGATGCGACACGGCTCCGTCACCTCGCACTTGCCCGTCAGGAGCAGGTACGGATCCTGTTGCTTCTTGTATTCCACGTCCGTGTCCCAGAACTTCCACGTCCCGTCCTTGGAAACAGTCGCCATCCTGCAATTGGGAGACAGAGCACAGGTGAGCACAAGGGAACTGGGCAGCACCTCTCCTCCTGTGAACCAGGATCCTCTGTGGACAGAGAGCTCCTCTGGGAAGTGGGAGTCTGTAGAGTCACAGAACAGTTTTGGTTGGAAGAGACCTTTCAGATCATCAAGTCTAACCGTTAACCCATCCCTGCCAGGGCACCACTAACCCCTGTCCCTCAGCATCACATCTCCACAGCTTGGAAACCCCTCAAGGGATGAGGACTCCACCCCTTCCCCGAGCAGCCTGGGCCAGGGTTTGACAGATCTCTCAGGGAAGAAATTTTTCCTCATGTTGAACCTAAACCTCCCCTGTTGCAACTTGAGGCCAGTTCCTCTTGTCCTATCGCTTGTTCCTCAGGAGAAGAGCTCAACGCCTCCCTGGCTCCAACCTCCTCTCAGGGAGTTGTCAAGAGCAAGGTCTTCCCTGAAGCCTCCTTTTCTCCAGGACAAACAACCCCAGCTCCCTCAGCCCCAAGCGGAAATCCATGGGGAATGTGCGGGTAGCACAAGTCAGTTGGGGTTTTGCCTCCCTGGGCTCCCAGAAGTGCACACAGGGCAGCGTTCCCCCCACAGCCCTCCCGCAGAGCTGCTGGTGTTCACTGGAAGGGCTGAGCTCACGTGTCCCAGGTGCGCTCCTTCAGCAGGCGGACAAGATACACTCACCTCCTCGAGTCGTTGGAGAAGGAGAAGGAAAGCACGCCAGCGGTGTGGCCTTTCAACTCAAAAGCCCGGGCCACCTCCCGGAACTCTCCATTCTTGCCAAAACACACCTCCCACACCTTCACGTCGGGGGTAAAGCCGCAGGATGCCACAAACCTGGGGGAATGACCAACCAGAGACACAGGATCCGTTAGAGGGCATGTGCTTCAGCCTGGCCGTGGGGCCAGCCCCACAGAGCTTCCTCAGGCCTTCCGAGCGAGGCAGGGGCCAGGGGCTGCCCCCCTGCAGGGCCCGGAGAAGGCAAATCCATCCAAATGGATGTCCAAAGCTTTCCTTAAAGTTTTCACTGTTGACTGAAACCAGGCTGATTTCACGCTAAGGGATCAGGGAGCAGGGACCGGAACAGCTTAGGAATGAGGAACTTTTGGGTCAAAGTGAAAAAGCTAAATGCTTTTGATTCCCAAACTCACTGAGCTCGGAGCACAGCAAGTCCTCCTGCAGCAACAGGTTAGAGCGGGGAACAAGATTCTCCCGATAAACAAATCTCCCAGTAACGAAGATTTTCAATTTGTAACTAATCTTTACAAGGCTACAAAGAAGTTAGAAATGCTGTTTGCTTTCAGTATACCATTTGCCTTGTCCCAGCTCTGCTATGCAAGGCCAACGCTGCTCTGCCCAGCTCTTCAGGAGCCGGTTGGCAGGACCAGCAGCGCTGGGGACCATCGGGAACCCACCCAGCAACGAGACTGCGCGGGTGAGAGTCAGCGCTCCTGGAGGGGCTGCTCTCGGGGGTCAGAATCCCCGTTTAAAATGTGTAACCCTCAGAAAATGGCACCAAAACAAGAGGTAACTGCCGAGGGCCTGAACCAATGGTGTCCTCTGGGATGGAGCGAGGGTTCCGCTCGCTCCTGCAGCCGGAGCAGCTCTGAACACCTCGCAGCCCTCACCTCCCGCAGGGCGAGACGGTGGCGTAGGCATTGTTCATCTGGTTGCTGTTGATGCTGGCCAGGACCTCACCCTTCGGGCTCCAGATCAGGATGGTGGTGTCACTGGAAGCCGTCATGATAAACTTTCCTGGGAAGGAGGAAAGAAAAAGGCCAAGATCAGCAGAGCTCCCAGGCCTAACACTGCCACAGACTCGTCAAAGGCCTGGGACAGCCCCTAAGCTAGGCAACCTCTCCCAAAAATTCAGCAGCACCAAAATTCAAGGAGCATCTATCTCCTAGGAGCAACATCACAAGACTCAGCTCCCGGTTATGCCTCAGCGCACCCATCAGTGAGCACTTGGATCACACGCTGCTCGCTCAGTACCAAGCTGGTACCACAGGAGAACGCAGCCGACTCCACCTTCCCGCAACAGCTCGAGGTACCGGCAGCTTTCCAGCCCCAGATGGTGGGCAGGCAGGTGCCTACAAGTCACACAGCTGTTACTGGTGGTTACTGGTCGTGTCAGCAGCTGGGACTCCTGCCGGCTCCCACTTGCGATGCTCCCCTCATTTCCATCTCAGCCTCGACAGGGAGATGCCCGTTTACCTTTCAGCTGCTGGTTGGAGGTTTAAGTTTTCACTTTTACAGCTGAACAAAGGTCTCAAGTTAACCTTCTCTCTGCTCTCCTATTACAGAGATGAACTCGCATCCAGCCGCTTCCAGATTCCTGAGGCATTAATCTACTGAGTCCTTACCACTGACACACAGCAACCCCCCAGTTCTGTTCTACGAGATCCCTGAAGTCCAAGATGGACCCTAAGAATTCACCAGACAGGTTTTTGGCTGGCTAAAGAGACCAATGAGCCAGAGAATAGCGATCCTCTCAACACTGAGACCAGACCTCTTTGCAAGAGCATTCCTGAGAATGTCAGTTAAGGGCCTGTGCCTATCAGGGAGCTAGTTCAGTGCTTTCAGGGATATAATCCATCTGAAAGCAACACCTTTCAGCTCGCTCAAGTAGTAACCAAAGGCTAAAAAGTAACACCTAAGAGACTACAGAGAAAAAGATCTTGAGAATGCCAAAAACGCCAACGCTTTCAACCCAGCAGCTTTTGGCTTTACAGAGAAATCAAAGCTGATCTTGAGCCTCAACCAGCGAGCAGCTCATTTCCATACCCGTCTCTGCAATTCCAATGTTGATGACGGGAGCTTTGTGCTTCTTTGGAAAGTCCCCAGAAGCTGCAGTGAAGGTGAAGCTGCCGTCGTCCTTCTTAGTCATTTTATAGACACGGATGGTCTCGCCATTCGCCAGCCAAACAATGAACGCCCTGCGGAAGGACGGACACCCTGAACTGTTAAGAAGCAGGCTACCCCAGCTCAGCCACAACAGGTAAGTGAATAGGTCGTTCAGTGGCACCTGGGGAAAGGGATACGCCGGGATACACTGGAAAGTAAAAAGCTGCGTGGTTTACGAGGGCATCAAGTTCTGTCCCTGTGTTAGCTCAACTGCAACACAGAATGGAAAAGAACAGAATTTATTACTCCGCAACTGGAAACAAGATCCCTTCCTCTCTCTAAATGAAACCATTTCACAAAGACCCCCTTCCCGGCCAGCAAGTGCTCTCTCTTCAGTCCTACAGAGAGAGTCAGCAGCTCCACCCAGTTGCAAGGCCTCCTGACAAAGACCTGAACAAGCACCTTCCATGGCTGCAGCAAGCTAGGCACTGGGATATCTGCCCTGAGAAGCCAGCTGCTTTCATAAGCGGTGCTCTTAAGTCACTGCGAGAGATGTCACCTCCACACAGCCCAGCAGACACATCACTGCTCCCCGCCACAGCTCGGACGGTACGACCATCAGCTCTGTCCAAGGGATGTCCTGGTCCCAGCACACCCCTAGGAGTCCCTGGGCTGGATAAGATGTGAGGAGGCCTGATCCTACCGTGAGTCAGGGCTGAGTCGGACGAGCTCGGCGTGGTCCAGCCCCACGTTGGCGCGCAGACAGCGGTGCTCGCGCGCCGTGAAGTCCCGGGTGCTCCACAGCCGGACCGTACGGTCGTCGGCGCACGACGCCAGGTACTTGCCGTTGCTGCTGAAGTCCAGGCAGGAGATGGAGCCGCTGTGGCCCTACGGAGAGAGAGTACGGTCACAACGGGGAGGAGGAAGGGGAGGCCCCGGTAGGGGCACCGGGGCACCCAGATGGTACCTTGAGGGCAGCGACCAGCAGCCGGTGGGCGAAGCTGTGCTGCTGCGGTTTGTCCCTGCGGGCCCGCGCCGGCTGCTTCGCTTTCCTGTGCTCCTCTGGCCTGCCGGCAGCGACGCCGTTCGCCTTGGGGCCTGCGAGGAGCGGAGGGTCGGGTCGGGTCAGCGCCACCGGGCCGNCGCCGCTCTTCTTATGCGCATGCGCAGCAGCGGGCGGGGCAAGGGCCGCTTCAAGCTGCTCCGCCCACGAAGGGCGGCCCCTGGCGGCGAGGGGGTGGTACTGCCCCAACTCCGGCACTGCCCGCACGCCCCTGCCCGCCTCCGCCCGCACCTCCTGCCCGCCCCTACCTTCATCTTGCCCGCACCCTCCTGCTTTTAGCCTTCCCGCCTCTGCCTTGATCCTGCTCTCACCTCCCTGCCCACATCTCACTCCTGCCCGTCTCTGCCCTCATCCTGCCCAGCCTCTTCCCCTGCCTCCCTCATCCCCGGGGCAGCAAGAACCACACTGGAGCCCGTGGGAAGAACAAGTCCTTTATCAGGCATCGTGGCCAAGTCCCACAGTCCAGCAGCTCCTCCTGGCCGAGGGCAGACGATGCCCTGCTCTGCCCCAGCCGCTCTGGGATCTGGCAGGCCCCGGGGTGCCGGACCAGGGGGCCAGTGCAGGGAGGGAATCCCTGAGCCGATGCCCATGGGAGAGGGATCCCCTTGCTGGATCAGCCTGGCCATAGTGGTCCCACCCAGGGCTCCTTGCTGGCGTTGGCGGCCGCTTGTCTGGCAGCACCGAGGATCTTGGCAAGGCTGGGAAAGCCTCTCCAGGGGCAGTTAAGAGGAGCCCCTGCCATGGCCCATCCCGGCCACTGCCCGCGTGGCCTGCTCGGGGACGCAGGCCGGGTCGCTCAGGATGGAGGTGGAAATGCTAAGCTGCCGGAGGGAGCTCAGGACGGCTGCGGGAAGATGTGAGACATGTCAGTTGTCCCCCATGCCTTGGGGGCTGGAAAAGGCACAGGTTAACTCATCCTGGGGGAGATGACTCTTCCCATTCCCACTCCAGCCCCTGGAATGGCACAACAGCCCCCGGCCGCAGCCCCCAGCAGAAAGGATGAAGGGAAACCTACCCCCGGGAGCTCTGGGGAGAGCTGAGCCCTTCACAGCCATGAGCCAGGCTCTCAGGTCAGGGCAGCAGCAGCCAGCTCAGCTGCAGTGTGACTGTGAAAAGCACCAAGCACACAGGAAGGGTGCTTCCCTCCCATGCGGCAGAAGCGTGGTGCAGCACCGGCCCTGCCACCCCCCAGGACACTCCTGTCCTTTTCCCTTCTGCTTTCCCATCAATCCATGCCAGCAGGCCAGCCCAGCTTCTTCAGGGTGCCATGGGCAGGCACAGGGCCACCTACTCGGCCGAAGGGCTGGGAGAGAGCAGTACTGGTCCAGCCAGGCAAGGGATGTCTGGGTAAGGCTCTCCATGCTGGCCGTGGAGACCATGCCGTTGAAAGACTCGAAGAGGGGGCGGATGATGATGCTGAACTGACGGGAGCAGTGGAGTTAAGGACAAGCCTTGCCAAGAACACGGTCTCCCCCCTACCAGGTGTGGGCAGCACCCTCCTCCAGGCAGCAGGACAAACCTCCCTGCCTGGCCATGGAGCAGACCTGCTCTGAGAAAGCACCATTCTGGGCACCAGCCCATACAACTGGGGTGATAGGGACCTGAGTGCCACCCAGGCAGTGGCAGAGCTGTGTAACTCCTGTCCAGACTGGGGCAGCCCGAAATGGTTGATCAGCATAAGACAACTCTTTCAGAGCAGACCAAGGAGCAAGTGCAGTGCCCTCTCAAATGCCCAGGAGCAAGGCACGGCACCATGTCCAGTATGCTCCCCTGGTGCTCCCAGCCTCCAAGGGCACTGGCCCCAAAGGATACAATCCAGAACTTCCAGTTCTGCAGCGTGGAGGAGCGGACGTACTCATCAAACATGCTGCGCATCTGGTCGAAGCGCTGACGTGTGATGGGCACCCCCGTGGCCGGCAGCTGCTCCTGGCACAGGCTGTGGGGCACAAGAGGTGTCGTAGGGCCCTGTTCAGGAGGCTGGGAGCCCCGGGAAGAGGCTCTGCCAGGACCTCAGCTCTCAGCAGCAGTGGGCAGGCAGTGTTCCCTTCCCTGGGCAGCTCTGGGGTGTCTCCCCATGCTCTGGTCCCACACAGCACTGCCTCTCGAGCACCACAGAATCATGGCTTCATAAACTGATTTGGGTTGGAAAGGACCTTTAAGGGTCACCGAGTCCAACCCTCCTGCAGGGAGCAGGGACATCTGCAACTAGAGCAGGTTGTTCAGAGCTCCAGCCAACCTCCCTTGGAATGGTTGCAGGGATGGGGCATCAAGCACCTCTCTGGGCAATTTGGGCCAGGATCTCACCACCCTCAGTGTGAAAAATTTCTTCCCTCTCTCCAGTCTAAATCTCTAAGTCCCTGTCTCTCCTCTGCTGAGGACACCAGAGCTGGACCCAGCACTGCAGGGGGGCATCTGTCTCCAGAGTCCTGGGAGCAGAGGGGCAGGATCCTCCCCTGGCCCTGCTGCCCACGCCGCTGGGAATGCACCCCAGGGGGGCAGTGGCTTCTGGACTGCGAAAGTACCGGGCTGGCTCAGCTCCAGCTTCTCATCCACAGTTTCTCAAGCTTTCCACCCATCATCCCTCCCCAAAACAAAGTTTGAGAGGGGACAGTCAGATGCAGGTGCTCAGGAGCCCCTCTGTGCCCGGCTGCCCCCCCAGCACTGCCACTCGCCCTGCCTGGCCACCCCGACGCAGGCAGCAGCTCCCTCCCGCCTTCCCCAGTCCCGCTCCCTTTACTTGATGGAGCCGTTGAGCTCCTCAATCTGCTCCCGCAGCCGCTGCGCCTCGTCCTGCAGGGCCACCCGCTCCTGCTGCAGCTTGCAGATGTACTCGGCTGTCTTCTGCAAGGTGGTGGCCTTGCTGACCTGTGGGGCCGCAGGGTGAGATGGCAAAGGGTGCTCCCGGGGCAAGCAGGGAATGGGGCACCTGGCGCTTCTCACGGCAGGGCTGGCAGCGCAAGATGCCACATTCCCCGCTGCCGAGCCCTGGCCACCGTGCCACTGCACCGTGCCACTCTCCGTACCCACTGTGGGCTCGCAGCCACCTGCCCCACAGGCAGCGTCCCCAGGTGACACCCCGCGTGCCCAGAGCTGACCGGTCAGCACGGCACCAAGCACTCACCTTGATGCTGGGCTGGGCGCTCAGCGTGCTCACTAGGCTGTGCAGCGTATCGAAGCCCAGCTTGATGTTGAAGCGTCTCTTCTGCTCGGCGGAGATGTGGGTGATGCGGCGGCTCTCCACCTGCGGGCGACTGCTGTCAGGCACCTCCCGGTAGTGGAGAAAACCCTGGGCCACCAGTCCCGTTGGGGACGAGCTTGCCCAAAGCTCGCGGTGAGGGTAGGAGGGGTGTTTAGAGGACAGCAGAAAACATGGGTGCAGATGGAGATGTGAAGGCAGTGCTTGGTCCTGCCCTACCTTTCTGGACTCGGGTCTGCCCCGACGGGACAGGGGAGAGTGCAGGGAGATGCTGGTACCCAGTCCTACAGGGGGTCCTGGTGAAGCCTGGCTGGGCTTGGGCCAGTCGCTGCCTGGGAAAGGAAGAGTGATGCTCTGGTGAGAGGGGCAGCAGCAGCCTCTCGTGATGGGCTGGCAGCAGAGTCCCACACTGGCACAGGCAGTGAGGAGCAGCCTGCGGTGCTGTCCCAGACCCAGGACAGCCACCCCGCGCCACTGACGTGCTCCAGTCCAGCATCTGACCATGTCTAATCGCTTTGTCTTATCTCAAATCCCACTCATTTTACAACTGCTCAGAAATGGGAACATCTGGGATATGAAATTTTAAATTCCTGGTGTTTCTTATGGGTGGGAATCGTCAGGAGAGAGTCCTGAGGGCAGCAAGGCTGTGGCTGCAGCATCAAACTGAAGCTGGAATTGACATCAGAGCCTGGTTTCCAGCCACTGCTCTGGTTTCTGCGGGTGATAGCAGGGTGCTTCCCACCTGAAAACCAACCTCTGAGTTTTCAAAACGACCATCTAACATCTTGCTCCTTTTTGTTTTTTCCTGTGTCTGCTTTTGGCCCTCCGGATGGAGGCAGGTGAAGGGGCTGTGCCCTCCCCTGCAGAAAGAAACCATCTGTGCTCAGCTGGCTAAGTAGCTGGGATTGAAGCTGAGTGAAACATTCCCACAATGTTCAGCCTAAGCTCCCTGCAGGAACCATGGTGTCCTGTGGAGCTCTGTGGGGTGCCCCAGACTCACCGCAAGCCGACGTGGGGGACAGCCGCTCTGCCTTGGTGACTAGCAGCGGGCCTGGCTGCGTGCCCACCAGTGGCACCGGTGCTGGCACTGCCTGGGAAGGGCTGGAGCCAGGAGCCAGTCCTGGGCTCAGCTGGGTCATTCCGGAGAGGAAGGTGGCAGGGACTTCGGGGACAGCACTCTGCTGCTGGGAGAAGGCAGAGGAGAATTGGCACAGACACTCAAACACCCACGAGGGGACAGGGAGGGTGCAGCTCCATCCTGCCGGCTGCAGGGACAGCCCCAGGCCAGCATTGCCAGGAAAGGGGCCCTGCAAATGAGAAGTTCCCATCTGCCCTGTTTCTTTTACATGAGAAAACACTCCAGTGACTCCTGCCTCTCCGGCCCCCAGCCACATGCCCCCTCCTTTGCCCTGTGTGTCCAGCCCTTGATTGCAAAGGGTGATCCCACAAAACCCCATTTCCCCACCTGCCCCAGCCACCAGGAGAGGACAGTTCCCAAGATGGGGCGTAGGCAAGTGCTTACCGGGGAGACAGGGGACACGGGAATGAGTCCTGCACCCACCAGGTGTGGGGCATCCAGGGCTGGATCGTGCTTGGCTGCAAGAGAGCAGGGAGCAGAACAGCACTGCTGTGTGAGGGTGTCAGGGCTCGGGTGACATTTCCTGCCCCATGAGACAGCTCGATCCCAGACCCTGCCTTGCTGCAACCCTTTCCCTGCCTGCCTGTCCCAGAGAAGGGTGAAGTAGCCCCTGGAGAGAGGTGCCGTTGCTCTCCGCAGAAGGAATGTCCTTGGGAACCCTGGTGCAGGCAGAGACCCCCAGCCCCTCCCCGGCCAAGTGCAGGGCTGGACATTCAGAGCCTCTGTGGGACCTGTCCCATCGCACACATGGGGAGCGAGTCGGGCAGGACACTGGTGACCCCTTAGCCCACCTGTGACAACAGGGCCACGGAGACCAGGCTGGGGACACGGGGACTTTGCAGCAGTGCCTGTGACCAAGCTCTGGGGCCATCTCTCTCCTGAGGCTGCTGGAGCTGGGAAGGCTCCCCTGGGCACAGCTTCACCCCTGGGCATGGCGCTGTCCCATCCTGGGGACAACCACACACCCTGCCCACCATCCCCAACATTCCAAACCTGGGGCGAAAGCAGGGTCCTCCCTCCAATCCCCCTCATAGCACCCCCCCAGCCACCAGCCCACCCCCAGCCCCGTTACCGTGGTCAGAGGTCAGTAGCTGGCTCAGGCAGGGGTTGGGCACAGCCAAGTGGGGTGACGTGGGGGGACCCGGCAGCCTCTTCACCTTAGTGCCACCGACTTTCGCCTTCAGTCGCCCACCCCCCCCCTGGGGCGGCCCCTTGGGGGGGGCAAACCTGGGGTCGTTCAGCAGGGCGGGGGGCAGGAGGTGGGGGGCAGCCGGGCCGGGGTACGCCCTGGGCACCACACCTGCGGCGTAGTCCAGCGTCGGGGTGTGGGGAGCAAAGCAGGGTGCTGAGAGGGGGGAGGCAGAGTGGGCGAGGAGCGAGGGGCCCGGCGAGCTGGCGTAGGGCAACTTGGAGCGGGGGGCTGAAGCGAGGGAAAACGGGGGGTCTGGGCTTAGCAACGGTGCCCCAGGGGATGGGCTGGGGGGTGTGTAGTGGGGTCCTGGTGGCTCCAGGTTGAAGCACTTGCTGGGGAGCCCGTATTGCAGCAGAGACTTGCGTCGAAGCTGGGGGCTGAGGCCACTGGGTGCTGTGGCGGGGGCCTCAGCAGGCGAGAGGTCTGGGGGAAGCTCGGGGCTCAGGAAGGCACCATGGAGGCTGAGCTGGGAGGCACTGCTGGGCTGTGGGAGACACAGGAGGGTCAGGGCAGGTGGCTGGGGCACCGGCAGCCACGGGCCAGGGGCCAGGACCCTGCTCACCTGGAGGAGGGTGCCAGGTGGGAGCAGGGCCTCGGGGCTTGCGGGCAGCGCTCGAGCACCCACCAGGGACCCCCCACTGCTGAAAAGGGGCTCGGCCATGGGCACGAAGCAGGGCGGCTCCTGGTAATCCGGTTGTGTCTGTGACGGCAGTGGCCGGTAGCCAGTGAAAATATCTGCAGGGCCAAGGGGAGACAGAGTGATAGGCATAAGGAAACCTTCCCAGAGAGGGGGTGACAAGCCCCAGGGCACGTCAGGTGGAGCTGTACTCCATTATTGGCACTGCCAGGGACTTGTCAGTCCTGCCTTCACCATGCAGGGCCAAGGCAGCTCCTGGTTGTGCCAGCGGATTTGGTGCCCGGGTTGTGAAACTCTGGAGTATGGAGGGAAGAGGCAGCTCATGTGCCAAGTCAGCCTTGCCACACACATGGGGACAGGAAAACCCGCCTGGGGTGCCACCCAAGGGTGGGGACCCTGTGCCTGACACCCAGCTGGGCACCGCGTGCTCCAGCGCCGGGGCTGCTCCCAAGGGCTGTGCTGCTCCTCCTGAACCAGCCTGGGGCTGGGGCAGGGACCATGACAACTGGCCGTGGGGCAGCCACAGTGGAGGGCTCACGAAAGAGCGGGTCACAGCATCCCCAACCCACGGAGGATGGTCCCTTGGAGTCGTGGGGAGTGTTTGCCTCCCCGCCCTGGCGCTGCTGTGCGTGCAGCCTGTGGCTAACCACATCCCATGGCCTTCCCGAAGCCGAGCCCCGTGACCCTGCCATGACTCTCTCTCCTTTCCTCTCCACTTTCCACAACCCTGCTCCTTCCGCAGGCCCAGACGCCGCGGCGCAAAGGGCCGGCCAGACGCTTTGGGCAGCCGTCTGGCTGCTAAAACGAGCTCCCCGGGCACACCAGCTCCACGCGCGTTTCTACTTGGTGCTGGCACTGCCTGTGCCAACGCTGGCTTGGGCATCACCATGGGAGGATTTCCCCTGGAGAGGATTGCTATGAGGTGGGAATGGGGTTGCTCAATGCTTCCCTGGAGGATGGAGCAGGAGCGCTGGCTGGGTTTGCTGGCAGCTGCCCAACAGCTCTTGGCACAGGCGCTGTGCCTGAGCAGTCACCCAGGACGGAGGAGATCGCCTCTTCGGAGCACCCGGCCACACTCCTGGCGCCTTGGCTGGCACAAGAGTCACTGCCTCCAGGCCTCAGGCTGCTGCCAGCAGAGCCCAGCTGAGCCTACGCTCTGGGCTCTGTCTGCCTGGCGTGCTCAGCCGTGCCCCGGGCTGCACAGACTTTACTCTCCCTCCAGGGTCCAGCATCCAGGTCGCCCTAGCTGGGACCCACAAAGTCCTGAGACCCTTCAGAATCTACACCAGAGGAGCAAATGTGCCAGCAGAGTGGGATGCCATGAAGCTGAGCATGGTGACGATGCCAGCAGTGCCACATGCTGCCACCCAAGGGTAACACCGATGCAAGATGGGGCAGTGCCACTGCTGAGCTGCCCCGCTCAGCCCTCAGGCTGCCCTTTTCCCCTGCCAAGGGCACAGCCAATGCCCAGGAGCATGGCAGGGCCACCCCTTCCCCTTCACGGACTGGCACTTGCTGTGACTGCGGTGCTGCCAGGCAGGATCTCAGCTTCCCCGAGGCACAGCACCCAGCTTCACGCTGCCCCCAGCCCTCCAGTGTGCCCACATCAAGCTGTCCCCTGCCACCAGCACTGAAGCTCTGTGGGTATTTATAGGCATTTCTCGTGCCCAGCTCTGCAGATTCGATTCCTCTTGTGTCTCTCGCTGTGCCGCAGAGATGGAAGGTGGCTGGCAGCCCTGTCCTCCCTTTCTCCTGCCCCTTCCCCACCCCACGGCTCTTGCCCCCGCTCTTCTCTACCATCGCATCGCCCTGACCTGCTCCCAGGTGGCGCAGCGTGGCCAAGGCACGTCGCTGCTCAAGGGAGGAGAGTCTGTGTGATGGGCATACCACACCTTTAGCACCCCCTTCAAACCTTGGGCTGCTCTCCAACGGGATCAGTGCTACAGACACCGTTCCCAAACCAAGAACCTTCTAATATTAGCTGCAGGCTCTGGAAGAGCCCTGCAGTGCAGCGGAGCGATGCCACCACACGGAACAGCCCCAGCCCAGCCCACAGTGCCCCGATGCCCGGCACGGGTCCTACCTGGAGCGCGATGCCAGCGGGGCACGGGGCTGGGCTGCTCCCGCGCCTCTGCCATCAGGACTTCTCCATCCACCCCACACCGCGCTTTGGCTCCCACCACAGACACGAGGTTCTTCCTCATTTGGGGATTGGTTTGCAGGCGCTGAGTGACAGGCGCTGAGCTCTGCCACAGCGTCTAGATGCAGTGCCAGCCCTGTAACCCTGCGGGAACCCTGCGCCATCCTTCACGGTGCCCACCCTGCACGCTCGCACTGCAGAGCTCTGCACCGGGCTGCTCTGGGGATCCCCTGATCCTGAGCCACAAAAAGCGGCCTTGGGGACAGAATGAGGCTGGCTGGCACCCGCAGTGCTGGGTGCTTTCCTGGGATGGGATGCAGTAAGACCCATCCCATTGCCAGGCAGCACCCTGGGGCAAAATAGAATCATAGAATTGTTTTGGTTGGGAGATCTCTCAGATCAAGTCCAACTGTTAACTCAGCACTGCCAGGACACCACTAACCCCTGTCCCTCAGCACCACATCTCCATAGCTTGGAAACCCCTTCAGGGATGGAGACTCCATCCCTGCCCTGGGATCTTCCTTCTGGGGAAGATATTTTTCCTCATGTCCAACCTAAACTGGCCCTGTTGCAACTTGAGGCCATTTCCTCTTGTCCTGTTGCTTGTTCCTTGGAAGGAGAGACCAACTCCCCATGGCTCCAACCTCCTGTCAGGGAGTTATCGAGAGCAAGAACGTCTCCCCTGAGTCTCCTTTTCTCCAGGCTAAACAAGCCCAGGTCCCTCAGCTGCTCCTCACCAGGCTTGTGCTCTAGACAGGCTGTTTCCCCAGGAAGAGACAGACACCTTGGCTGCTCAGAAATATGTTGGTTTAGAGAGGCACCACCGTGTCCTTTGACATCTCCCATTGAGCACGAGGACTGTTGCAGAGCTCTAGCATCCTCAAAGCGAAGAAGTTTTTCATCAGGTTCAGCACACTTGTCAAATGTAGTTCTGTCCCTTCTGGAAATATCCCACCTCCCAGTAACTGATGCCCACACAGGACACCAAGGGACAGGAGGCAAAGGGCCAGCAGTGGGGACAGACCTTCCCATCATGGCTCACCCTGCTAGGACCTCTGGAGGGAACGAGCTGAGGGAAGCTGACAAGACCCTTCCCACCCCATCCCATTCCCACCACCTGCCCTGGCACATCGGAGTGCCCGAGCTTCTTCCCGCCAGCATCTGCTCTTGCATCATCTGGCAGCCGTATGGCGCAAGCACCCTCGTTTCCTCCCGCCGAGGGAAGTGCAGACCGTCTGAGGAGCTCGCAGGGTGCTCACAGACACTCAGAGGGGTCTAGAGATGCTGGTGCTGCCAAAGGCCACCAGCTACCTGGGAGGGCTGCAACCATCAACCCACACCAGCTCCCACCCTGCAAAGTGTGCCCAGGCCACCAGCTCTGGCACATTTGAGGGCAGAGCTGGTCCCTGGTGCAGCCCCTTGACCACAGCCTGTTGCAGCACCCTGGCCCATGCTGCCTTCTCCGTGCTGGTGGATGTCTGATGGTTTCTGGCTGCCCCAGCAGCTCCTGACTAACCCTCTGACTCCCCCATGTTGGGCTGTCATGGGGTGCAGGGAAGGCTGGGCTGTGTGGGCTGTGGTACCGCATCCAGGCTGGCTTTTACCTGAGATGTCCATGTCATCCAGGCTGGGCTGCAGGGGTGCCAAGTCCGGCTGTATCATGTCAGCATTCCCAACATACGCTGGAAGAGGGCAGAGCTGCAACATGAGGGTGCAGTGGCTGGTCCCTGAATACCCCCTTTTCAGGGCTCTTCCCACCACTGCCTTCACACCTGCCCGGCTGCCACCCCTCCACGGCACCCCAGAGTCACTCCACATCCCTGTTCTCTGCCCTGCAGCGAGTGACCGGCTGTGTGATGATTAATTGCAGGCTGAGGTTAAACCACAACAGCAGGGGATGTTCCTGCCCTGCCCCAGACAGAAGGGGATGCAGGGCAGGAGCATCCTCTCCTCCTGCCCCGGCAGGAGGGTTCCCAGGAGATCCTCTCTGCCCAAAGGACACAGGCAACAACTGTCAGGGGCTAAGCCAAGAGGCAGCAAGAAATGATGGTGCTTGCTGCCCACCTGGACCTCCTCCTCCACATCTTGCTAGAGCACGGTCCGGGGCACCTACCGTCCTCAGGAAGTTCCTGGTGGGTGCTGGGTGTCTGTGTCATGGTGAAGAGAGTGTCCGAGATGTCCGAGAGGAAGGTGTCCAAGTCAAAGTGCTGCCTACCTCCCGACTCCTCTTCCTCATCCCCAAGCAGCATGGGGACCACGTTGCAAAAGAGCTGGTTGCACCATTTCTCCGTTGGCCTCCAGATATCTTCATCCTATGTGAGATGGAGCAAAAGAGCCGGGTGGGCAGCTCTTGTGGGTAGGGTCCATGCATGGCTACCCAGCTGTTCTCACTAGCAGCTCCCACGCTCCTTGCAGCATTTATCACTCCCAAACTTCATATCTGGCACATTGGTGCTTCCAGAAGGGTGAACATGGCATCCCAAGTGCTTGGCAGCCCATTCCACTGGGCTTACCACACCGTGGTGCTTTCTTCCACCCTTCTCCTAAGCTGTCCAGCACAGAAGTCTGCATTGCAACATCCTTCTCCACCCTTCCCACCCTTTCCCAGCAGACTCACCTGCTTTGAACTGGAGAGTTCTCCCTCCCGGGTGGATTTTCGGAGCTGGAAAGAGAAAACAGCCTGTGTCACTGACCAGCCAGGGCAGGCACGGTGCAGGGCAAAGCCAGGGGCAGGGCAGAGGAGGGAAATGCTCAGGAGCTGGGTCCCTGAGGGGGATCAACGTGGCCACCATAAGTTCACATCCGCCTTTACTCTACAGGGTAAAGGCTGAGCGGCCACCGCGGCCGTGGGACTAGCGTTGGGTGGTGGTGTAAGGCCGCCAGCACCCTGCCTGCTTGTGGCACCCCTGGCCTTTACTGGTCCAGAGTGAGCAGCTGGAGACGAGGTTGCACCACGTTCCGCCCCGTGTGGTGGGCAGCCCAGGTTGTGGTACCAGCACGCCCAAGAGCAGGCACACGGAGTGATGCGGAGCCACCCAGCTTGCCTGGCAGGGGTGAGATGTGGCCAGCAAATCCCAGTCCAGTTGAAGCGCTGCAGTTGAGCCATGGTCCTGCCTGACCCACCCCAACATGTGCGCCGTGGGTGTGCTGCCAAACCCAGCCCCAGACTGTGCACCGGGCAGGACACAGGCAGCCTAGGTCAGGGGATGGGGTCCCCACTGAGCTCCCCTCCCCATCAGCACCATGGGGTCAGCCAGCAGCCCCCTCCCAAGCTGACGAGAGCCCTGACATCCCGCTCCCTCTCAGCCACGGCTCCACACTGCGCACACCGATGCCACACTGGGCACTGCCAGGGACCAAGTAGCAGCACGGGCAGAGTCACTCACTCGCTTCTTGTAGTAGATCCTCCACTTGTGATACTCCCTCATCACCACCTCGATGCGGCGTTTCCAGTAATTACCCTCCAGCACGACAGCCTGCGGGGGCAGGACAGAGGGTCACGGCTGAGCCCCCCGTCCCCATCCCCTCCCAGCTAGGGCTGGTTTCCTTGTGCCACGTCAGAAACATCTTTCCCAGCAAATCCATGAAAAAAATGAGTTCTACCCCGCCGTGTGTCCCCAGCTCCCACTAGCGCCACCCAGAATTGCTCCTGGCCCAGAGCTGCGACGGATTGTGCCCTACCTCTGGTTTTCGGTGCTCATCAGCCTCCGACCCCTCCAGTGGAGTGATAAAGCCACACACAGGGTTCTTCCTCCTCTCCACATCTGGACAGGGGAAAACACAGCTGGCTTTACCCATGGCTCCATCCCTGGGCAGAGGAGGGTGCCCACACACCGGTACATTGTGGCCCCAGTGCCAGCCCCATCCCACTGGGCATCGCCTGGCACTCAGCAGACAGAGCAGGCCCTGGCCTCCTACTCACACTGGATGTACCACGCTCTCCAGATCGCGTTGTTGAGGCGAATCTTATCCCGGCAAAGCAGCCGCAGCCCCTTGAAATTCTTCCACTTTGGAGACACCAGCTTCCCACTAAAAGACCAAGCAAAGGAGAGGCTGGGGGACACTGTCTGTATTCAGCCTGTATCCAAGGCTGAGCTACAGTCTTTCTATCGCCCAGTGACCCTCCCTCAGCTGAGGAGGGGGATCTGGAAAAGGACACCCGTGGGTTGAAATGAAAATGGATTTAATGAAACATCCAGACTAATGCCAATATAAAGTATATGAAGTTATACTCAACCCAGTGAGTATAGGGTGGCCACAATAAACAGGAAAGCAGCCCTTGGGAGCAGGATGGTGAGTAAGCCCCTCCAGGCATAAGGGGAAGCCAGAGGAGCAGGAAGAGGAGAAGCAGGGGGAACCTCTGTCCTCAGCAAACCTCCCCCTTTATACTGAGCATGATGGTTCTGATCCGGGATACACCTGTAGCCAACTCCAGGCAGCCGCCCTGGCTGACTCAAAACTGATAACACTGATGGCTGGACTGGGATTCTGTTCCAGCATCTCAGAGCCCTCTCAGTTCAGGGTCTCCCAGCCTGGCGGCAAGTCTGGAGCAGGCGCAGTCGCGTAGCTCCACTGCAGGCTGCTTGCCAGGCACCCATGGGAGCACTCTGAGCTCCCCTTCACCCTGAGAGCAGCACAAACCTACGATGGGAGCTTCACAGACCCACACAAGGCTTCTCAAGCCCCTAGGATCAAAGCACAGCACAGGGAGGAGTGGATTCATTGAGGTTTGAACCCTGGTTCTGAGGAGGGACCCCACTGTCCCTGACCAGGACACCAGCCCCAGAGGACAGGAAGGGAAGTGTCCTGCCCAGGCGAGACACCCGGGAACATGTGTTGCTGAAGTTCTTGCCTCATCACAGCATTTGGGCAGCTATTTCTGACCCTCCTTTTAATGCCAGGCAAGGCTTAGAAACACTGTCTTAAGCTGGGGGCGGACACAGACAGTGGGCCAAGCAGGGGCAGCCTCTGCAGGGGCCTGGAGAGCTGGGACAACAGGCTGGAGGACGTTAAGGACATTAAGGGATTCTTGTCTATGCCCCAAGATGGGCAGGGAGTGTGACCAGCCCTGCCCTGAGCCCAGCACTGCCCCGGGCTCTTCTCCACACCCATCCCTGCAAATCTGTGCCCCTCACCTCAGCCCCCAGCCCAAGCTGGGCTCCCTCCTCCCCATTTTCCAGCTTCTGGAGGCAGCCATGTTTGTTCTGCAGCTCCTCATGATGGCCATGATGTCCACGATGGGGCCTCTTTCCTTCCCAATGAGGGACACGACCCCATCATGTACCCACCAGGGAGGTCCGGAGGGACCATTTTCTTTTGTCCTATTGCTTGTTTCTTGGGAGAAGAGCCAGACCCCACCTGGCTCCAGCCTCCTGTCAGGGAGGCGTCCAGACTGAGATCTCCCCTGAGCCTCCTTTTCTCCAGGCTGAACAATCCCAGATCCCTCAGCTGCTCCTCACAAGACTTGTGCTCTAGTCACCTCAGCAGCCTCGTTGCCCTTCTCTGGACACGCTCCAGCAACACAAGGGACAAGGATCAGGGATCCCTCCAGCCCCAGAGCATGATGGAGGGACATGTCTGGGAGCGGGTGCTCCCACTCGCAGGGGTGGACAGAGATGTTTTCCCGAGGGAGACCCAACCCACTCCACAGTCCCAGAGGCTGGGGAAGGACCCATGTCCCCATGCCTCCAGCCAGCAGAGAGTTAAGGACTTGGCTACGCTCTGGCCACTCTGCTATCACCAGGATTTTGAACTTTCCCCAGCGGCACAAGGCAAACAGCGCGGTGGTGCCAAGCAAAGGAGCCAATGGAAGGGACGGGTTTCCCGGGCACGTGGCCAGATCCTGCCGGTCAAGGCTATCCAGCCACGCTCCTCACCGGTGCCGCCCACCCCAACAGCCAGCTTAAAGGAGCAGCCCAAGGCCACGGTCTGCAGCTCCACAGCTGCAGACGGGCACCTCAGACAGGCATGAGGCTGGTGGGGCTGTGGCCATGGAGCTACCATGGGAGCTGGAGGCAGAGGGCAATCCTGTCTGCAGCGTGGTGGCCAGCCCTGGGTGGCATACTGCTCCACCTGCCAAAGCTCTCGCACCCTGCTCCTTTCCCCTTTCCCTGCAAAGCACCAGAGCTCAGGGGCACAAGGAGGCTGTGGTGCATCTCAGGAGTGAAGGGCTTGAGCACCCTGGGGTGGAGCAGTGTCTACTCCTCCAGCCCCAAGCTGCAAGGAGTAGAGTATAGCAAGTACAGGGCTTGGAGAGCAAAAGAGTGAGGTCACCAGTGCCTTAGCGTCCCCTGCATCACTCAATGGTGACCAGGAAGCACGACCCTCAGTCAGGTCACCCCACACTGAAGGTCACTGTGCTCCGCTAGAGCACCAGCTTCTCTAGCACCTCAGAGGAGAGCTGTGTTCCCCCGGCTGTCAGCAAACGAATCAATCTGGGATGTGACAATAGGCCAAACATACACAGTTATGTGGCAACTTGGAGTGCTATCCCAGTGCCTGGTATCACCAGGACAGCTCTGGCAGCAACTACATATTGCATGGTGTTGAGCACTCAAGGATTTCAAGGTATACCTGAGAGACTGGCAACTGAATGAGACTCTGCACGGAACAAGGCAATGGGCAGCTCTTCAAGACTGTCCTGCTGAGGTTTCGCTTTCATGCGGCATCAGTAGGACACTGCCATTCTGGGGTTTTGCCTGGACATTCTGGGGAAGCTATGCTAGCAGTTTTGCACTGATGCCAGTAAAGCAAGTCTCCCTGATACTATGCTTGAGAGAGCTCAACATCTTGGAGCCTTGGTAAAACAGAGGACCTGACTCCAGAATGTGGTCCAAAGCACTAATAGACATGATGCAGGCTCTCCTGTTGTCACTGAGGAGCTGTGGGATGAGCAGGTCCCTACAAGCATGCTGGGCTTGGGACATTTGGGTGGTTGGGGAAACAATGCAGTCACGCATCTGATTTCACAGGAGAGAAGCTTTCAGGAGGCCCTGGGCAAAGCCCCGTGCAGCCATCCAGCCCCAAGCGCTGCCGCATGTCCTGGAATAACCTCAGGACATGTGGACAGAGTCAAGGACGGGAAGGCAGGGCTCCTGCTCTGGGCTAGATTGCCAACAGAGTGTTGCCTGCCCATGAGGTTATTGCTGCTCTAGAGAGCGTGCAGCATCTGGCCATGAGGATGCTACAGCCAGGTCCAGTGACTCCAGATCTCATGGGGACCTGGAGGAGGTTAAGATACACTTGAAGAGAAAAGGAACTTCCCATTTGGCTCCATGACCAACAACCCACCATCAGCTCTTTCTCTCTGAAGCCTCCCAGGATGATGGTTTTTGAACAGGTATCACATCACACGCCAATGGAGAAGATAAGGAGGATGTCAGTTGGCCACAAGCTCCTGGATGGGCAGTAGGGCTCAGTCAGCCTCATACCTTCAAAGAGCTGGGGGGGATCTAGGAGATACATGATGACAGCAAGAGAGCTCTGGGACTCACCTGTACTCCAGGCTCATGCACTCAAAGAGCCGGGTGAGGGTCGGGTCAACGCTCCGGGGATCAGCCAGCTCGGGCTTGGCGCAGTGGTGGCGGCGGCGGGGCAGCGAGTCGCTGTGTGGGGATGACACCATGAAGTGACCACTGTGGATGACCTGGGAAGGGGTCTGCACCCCGGCACCGGGTCCCACGCCACCTGCAGCTGCATCTTCATAGTCCGAGTCCGAGTCGGAGACAGGGCACGGCACAACCGGAGGCTCTGGGAAGGGCCCCGGGAGCCCCACCTGAGCTCCTGCCATCACCTAGGGGCTGCTGGGGAGCCCTTATCAGCCTGCCCAGCTCCGTGGTCCACGTCCCGGTTGCGCCAGAGTCCTACAGACACCACATGGGCCTCGAGCACATACCGTTGGGCTCCGCAGCACAGAACACTCACGCCATACCACCTCCTCGGCACCGCTCACCCCACGCCGTCTCCTCCACGCTCCGAGGAGGTTCAGCTTTCGGTTTGCCCGGGTAAATCACCACCAGCCTTATTTATAGTTGTGGCAGCTGATCCCGCCCATGGGGCACCATGCCACCGGAGCTTGGGCTCTGAGCCACTGCTGTCCTCTCACAGCGTGCCTGGTGGCCCTGGCTTTTATTCCCCCTGCAAAGGCAAGGAGGGGTGGCTGCGGGTCCCCTGTCCCCTCCTCGCCAGCAGCCCCGGGTGCACTGGCAGTCGGCTCTGTTTACCCGGGGTTAATGGCTGCTCCCGGCAAGAGAAGCTGACAGTATTTACCTAGTGCCTCTGCCCTAATGTATCTCCCTGCACTTCCAAGGGAACAAATACAGATTAAGGGACACAAACAGGTAAAATTATAGCAACGGACGCCCAGCTCAGCACAGAGCCCAGTGAGTCACTGAGCCGTGCGCCAAGCTCAGAAACAGCCCCGGCAAATGCCTGCTCTGAGGTGTTACCCGGCAGGAGAGGGGATGCAAACGCTGAATACAAGAGAGGACAACGATGAGGTCAGGTGTGGTGGGATTTATGCACCTCATAAGAGGAATTACGTCCACTTCTGAGGTGTCCTGAGGGATGCAGGTAGGGCTCAATGCACCAGCCCCCTACTCTACCTCATGCCATCTGAGCTTGGCTAGATACTTAGAGCCTTTGCCAGGGCTTAGTATGTGCCATGCCAGCCAGACCTGTGTCCCAAGCATCTCCTCACTGACCAGAGCCAGAGGGACAAAATGGATGTAACTTCAGGCTTAAGTCACCTTCTTTCCCTCTCCCCATCTAGTTTCTGGCAACTTCTCCCCCAGCTCCACAGCCTGGCACAAGGACACATGCCTGGAGAGCACCCAGGCGCAGCTTTTAGGCTCCTCTGATGAAGACAGGGGATAAACGGTGGCATAAAGGTAGCCACAGACGGCCGCAGGCATTTGAACTTTAATCCAGTTTGTGGGTGGAGCAGAGCACCCTCTCCACAAAGCAGGTGGGTCCTGCTGGTGCTCCAGAGGAGGGAGCAGCCATCCAGGGTATTTCTCAGAGCTGGAGGAAGAACATGCACACATAACACTTTTGGATAGTTTTCACACAGGTGTAAGCTTCACCTAAGAACCATTCCTTTGTTTTTCAACCAGATTTGTGTTGCTCCATAGCTCTCTCCTCTGTGATTCATTACAACCATGTCAGCCTGTCCCAAGCTGCCTGTCAAGATGCTGGGAAGACAAGTAACTTTAGAAGTACTGTCTGCAGACATTTTAAAGCAATAATGGGCACATGGGTGTCCTGGGAAGCTAAGAATTAGGCAAGCCACAGGAGAAACGAAGATATCAGAGACAGGCAGGCTTTTTGGAAGCACTCCTCTGTGCAGGACCCTGCTGTGCAAAAGAGACTTTCTGTGTTTTTGCCCAGCATCATTTGCCATCTGCTCACCAGCTGCAGGCAGACTTTGGTCCTCTGGGACAACGTATGTCTGAGGGAAGTAGAAAAATACATGAGCAAGGCTTTTAGGGATATAACTCCCTCACTGCTGGTCCAGCAGCTCTTGTGCTGCAGAGGAGGAAAATCTTGTGGGTAAAGGGCACCCAGACTGGGGAGGGGGGTTACAAGCCCCACAGAGAAACCTTCCCCAGCAGGCAGTGGACCAGAGCACGGGTTCCAGGCAGGAACAGGCAGGCTGCAGAGCTGAGGGATTTTGTAACTGGCTGTTTGGATCCTAAAATATACAGTGCTGGGTACAGCCATATGGATGTAACAGTAAGAGAGACTGCAGCAAGGGGGTTGCGGTCCCAAGTGTAGTGCGAGATGGATGTCCCAAAGGTATCCCAGATGTCACATGGGAGGTTGGAGATCAGTCCTCAGAGCAATTCTCCAAAATGATCCCAACACCACACACAGAAGCAAGAGGAACAGCCTTTGTCTGGGAGGAGAACGGCGTTGAGACAGAGAGGCTGGATTTCTCAGTAGCTGAAGAAACTGGGAGTTGATGGGACTGATATAAGCATGGAGATCTCCATTTGACCCAGACAGAGCTGGGACACTCATGTGTCATCACATCAGTGGCGGATGGGGATAGGTTGGACTCAAACGTGAGGAATATTCAGTAGATGCAAAGGAGCACAGAGTTCCCAGCTTAGTATCTCAAGATGAAGATCTTTTGAAGTCCTAAGACTTCAAAATCCTAAACAAAAAACCAGACTAGGACTGAAGCTGCAAGCATTGCTACCAGGAACAAGATGAAGAAGAGAATTAAATTGTGAAAGCTTTATTATCAACCAAATCACAAAGCTGGCAGCCTGAATATGTCATATTCAGCAAGACCAGTGAAACTATACAGGTAGAAACAGTGGGAAACATCCGCTGAGAGCTTGTTGAAAGGACGTTAAAAGGAGCAGGCAAAAGGGTAAAATGTAGGGAAGACATTTACAGACACTGTGGGGAAGGTTTGGAATAAATGCCATCAATTTAACCACAGCCAGATTCTGAGAGGGTGAGAAGAGACAGAAGAGATACCAAACAGAGGAGAGGAAACTATTGGATGCCATTCAGAAGTTGCAAAATCACCTCCAAAGAACAGACAAAAAAATGGAAAACTTTGTGAATTTCAGCAAGTGGAATCTAAAAATCACACAAAATAAAAAGTCACAGATCTCACCCATCAGATCAATAGCTCCAGACATCCAGGACCAGAGATCATCACCTGTGAGCCCTCATCAACCTCCGCCAGGACATTTCTGATCTGCTGACAGGGTGCTGTCACCTGCTCCTTGCCTACCAAGGAAATGGAGGTGGCACAGACAGCAGCAATTTTTGAAAAATTCAGTCACTCATCTAAGGATCTCCAGACTTAGAGGTCTTGCTACTGCACCAGCAAAGAGGTAGATATTGTAATAAGCACAGAATTTGTGGGAGATCACGGTTAGAAGAAAGTTGTGGCTCAGAAATCTGTCACAGTTGTTGGCAGGAGGGGCAGTGTATGTGGACAACAGTGAGCTGATCAATATAATGTAATCCAAAAAAACCACTTTTAAGAAGATTTATCAGAGTTTTCAAAGACACTGAGCCCTAACAGATCAATAGCTTGCAAAGCTGGGAAGCAAAGATAAGACCAATTGGTAAATGTTCACAGTGTAGAGAGGTTGCCTGTTGGATGCTACGAGTACCACTGCTGGGGCTGGATTTTTCAGCATATTCAGAAGTGGTGGAGAAAAGGCAGCAAATAGCACAGTGACAACATCTTCTGGTGAAGAAATAGTTCAGAACAGTCATATGGAAAGGTGACTAAAGCTGCAGAAGGATTTCAGGCTGCAGAGTGAGTAGGTGATAAAATGGCGAATGAAATTCAGCGTCGATAAGGATAAAGCAAAGCACCTCCAAAACACTACACAGCAGTGGGCTCAAAATTAGCTATTACCATTCAAGAGGCAGATCTGAGGGTAGTCGTAGGCAATTCTCTGAAAATATTGTCTGAAGATTCAGGAGCAATTAAAATGTAAAAGGGTTTCGAAAGTGTCAAGGGAAGGAATAGGCTTTCAGCAGAAACGTCACTTGCCACTCCATAAACCAGAGGGTGACCACAGCTCCAAGCAGTTCTGGTGCCTGGCTCAGAAAAGATCTAGAAGAACTGGAAGAAATCAGAGATGAGGAGGGTAGATGATCAAAGGTAGGAAGGGCATCTCTGCAAGAAAAGGTTGAATAGATCAGAACCTCGCAATGTGTCTATCATTTAGCCTGTATCCAAGGCTAAACTACAGCAGTTGTTCTACCACCCAGTGACCCTTCCCCAGCTGAGAAGGGGGGTCCAGAAAAGGAGAGGAGACCCCCAGGTTGAAGTGAAAACAGATTTAATGAAAGAGCCAAACTAACACCAATGACAATATAAAGTATAAAAAGTTATACTCAGCCCAGATGATGGTTACAATAAGCAGGAAAGCCATCCTCAGGAGCAGAGTGAAAAGCAAGCCCCTCCAGAGGTAAAGAGAAACAGAAAGAGCCTTAGCAAACTTCCCCCTTTATACTGAGTGTGATGGTTCTGGTCTGGGATTCACCTGGAGCCAACTCAGGGCAGCTGCCCTGGCTGACTTCAAACCGCTAACGACCTGCAGACCATGGCTGGCCTGGGATCCTCTCCAGGAGAAACCAGAATACCGTGTCAGAAAAGCGTTGAACAAGGTGGTAAGCAGTAGAGATACAGACACGGTGCAGCAGGAATGGAGTGGTTAGAGAACGTTATTCAGCACTTTTCATGACACCAGGACTAAGGGCACCAGGCAAAGGAATGGCCAGCAAGTTTATCTCAGGATGTTGGGAAACCAGGAGTCTAAATGGACTCAACAAGGAGTTAGATAAACTGATGGAGGACTGGGACTATTACAATTCATGCTCCAGGTACTCTGTGTGTGCGAAGAAAATCTGATTCATGGGAAGTCAGGATGCAGGTACAAGCTCACACTCAGCCTCCGCAGTTGGTGAGCACAGAATGAGTCCTTCCAAACTCTCAGGGTGAGAGGCATCTCCAGCTTGACCCCCACCCTTTAGCTATTGATCAGCATTGATCAGATCCCTTCTCAGGCTTCTCTTCTCCAGCTAAACAGCCCCAGGTCTCTCAGCCTTTCCTCATGACAGAGATGCTCCAGTTCCCTCAGCATCCTTGTAGCCTCTGCTGGACTCTCCAGTAGTTCCTTGTCTCTCTTGAACTGGGGAGCCCAGAACTAGACACAATACTCCAGAAGTGGTCTCACTAGGGCACTGGACACCCAGCTCTGTTCCCCAACAGACAGACAGGCACCAAGAAGCCTGAGCAGCCACTTCAGCCATGGCGAGAGGCTGAGTATTCCTGCAAACCCACAACCAGGAGACCTCAGGGATGGAGCTCCTGTGTGCGAGAGCACGATGGCAGACACAGACGGACACATGGCACGAAGAGTTTGTATCACACTGTGCTGTGCCTCCCGCTGCTCGGCCGGCTGCCAAGAGCCGCTCTTTGCACAGACATCACCTGATGTGGCCTTGGGAGGAACCAGGTTCAAGGGTGCCCCGGCAGGGAGGGGAAGCACCAAGTGCTGAGTGGAAGTGGGTTGGATCACAGGGTTACAACTAAGGGAAAGTAGCAAAAGCTTTTAGAGGAAAGCAGAATATCAGTTTCTTCTCCAAAAGAGGTGGTGGCACCCCAATTAATTTAATCCTTTGGAAAAACTTTGGAAAACCTAGTTGAGAGAGAGCTGGTTGTATTCTCTCTGCCTGGAAAGACATTTCCTGCTGTATGTCCACACGATGAGATTCTTGGCGCTTTCCTCCTCAGATGGCCTTGCTCACACTCTCCCGTATTTACAACCTGTGCTGTTGGGCTCTCGGCGCTCCTTGCAGCAGGAGGACAGAGCAACGAACGTGGAAGAGAAAACTGCAGCCTGCAGCTGGACTCCTTAGGCAGCATTTCTGGGCTCTCCTTGCCTGCACGACTTCCATGATGCTGGAAGCTGCCTGTCAAACCCTGGGGCGAGAGCACCCTCTGGGGACCAGGAAGAAAAGTAAGCAACGAGACCATTTCTCAAATCACTTCTTTCCCCTTTGCCTTTGCATTTTAAGTACATTTCATGACGGTGATGGGTGCTAGCTTGCTTGTCCAGAAAGAGGACTCTGCTGGAGAGGGCCACCTTTGCACACTGTGTCTCTGTTACTACAGAACAAGCTGTTTGAGCCTCTCTGGAAAAAAAGTAGAAGAGACTTTAGGACACACAGCAGCCCTGGAGTTTGTAGAAAAAGCAAGTTATCACTTGGCAAAAGTCACACTGTTTGGGGATTACAAGAGGATGTGGCACAAAAGAGACTTTTCTGCCCCTAACCAAGGAGATTCACTGCAAGGCTGGTGTTGTCCTTCCAGTTGTGGAAGAGGAATGTGCTGATGGGAACACAGTGCAGGTGGGAGCTGCTACTTCTCTGCTGCGTTTCACCACACCAGTGGTGCACGGCCGGTACACAACCATACGGTCCTGGAAAGGAGGGCATGAGCAGAGGGTCACTGTAATCACATGCCTCCAAACCTATTTCAAGGCAGGAGAGATAGGCAAAAAAAAGATTTTTAAATGCAACAAGAAGTTTCCAAGTTTGACAGCTGAGAACATTTTATTTAGGTTATTATCTCCTACACTGAGTACAGGCTTCGCTCTGAGCTGGCAGCTGCCTCCTCTTGCCTGTCATGCACCTCATGACTCACTGCAAAGGGGGCTTGAACAGGAGGTGGTAGGAGGCAGGGAGAAAAATACCAGTGTAAGAGGCAGACACGCAGACCCGGTAAAATCAGAGCGTGAAAAAAATCCCCCACAAGCATAACAAGATAATAAAAGATTTGTTTTCCCCAATTTTTATTTGCTAGCCCATGTTTCTTTATTTGTGAGGAAGAGAGCTCTCATCTCACCGAGTCAAAGACACTTGAGAATTCACCCGCCGTTGTAGGCATTTTTAGCACACCAATACCAGAGTGGCTGGAAGCCGAAATGGATGGCATCTGCTGATGGGCTTCTTCCATCAGAGAAGGGAACAAACTGATCCTTTCAGGAGAGGTGTAAAGCCATGGATTTTTTCTTTGTATTGTTGGGTTGATGGTCTAAATGATGGATTCATTGCCAGGCTTGGCTGTGACAGAGGAGATAGATCCTGCTTGAAGACTTCTGCATTTTCTGAGCTGTAATGTTGAGTTCTGACATAAATAAATGCTAAATGTTGGTCTCTTCACTTACCTGCGGATACCTTGTGCCCGAGATCTTCTGAGCCCTTCCCGTGCTCCCTCACTTTTCTTCGATCTGAGTCCCTCCGCAAACAAGACCTTCCACACAGTTTTAAAATCCCTAAAGACATAGAATATCTCACAGTGTCACCTTTCCTGAGACATGTTAAGTGTGATGTGAACCATGCTAAGCCTGTAGCCTTTCTTTGATAAGCCCAACTGTGCCAAGCCTGCAGCCTTTTGTGCGCTTCAGCTCTTGGAAAGACCAGGCAGTGGTTTGGGGTGTTCTGTTAGAAAGTCTAGGCACAGGAAGAAGGGGTCATGCAGACTTTTTGAGGGCAGGCTGCTTCCCTTGCTCACCTCAGGCTTGAGGGTTTCCAGGTCATATCCTCCTGCCAGGGGAACTAGAGCAGTTTGCTCAAAGCCCCATCCAACCTCACCTGGAATGTTGCCAGGGATGGGGCATCAACTACCTTCTGGAGCAGTTCCAAAAGTCTGTCCTACAGGAAAACTTCTACCACATTAACCTCTGAGTACTTCAAACATTTGAAACAGACTTTTACAATAGAGGCAGCTTTTTGAATACAGGTTTATTTGAATATTTAACAACTTCTAAGCCTGAAATGTGGAAAATACAGAGTGGGAATTTGACTGTGCACATTAATACCTCGAGCAAGATCTTCAGCAAGTGAAAATTTGGTAGTTTGCCTGAAGTTAAGGATGTAAATTAACATACAAAGCCATATAGGTCTACTGGCTTGGCTGTTTCACATTTTGAGGCACGTTACAGATCCAGACACTCCAGAATTCGCAGGATACTGTTGTGATTATTAACATAATCAAAATGATCTTACTCTGAACAAAAGGATAAAGGCACAGTTGAGGAGCAGAGGGAAGAAGGAGAGAGAAGTGAAAAATGCTTTATTTTCTTCAGTAGTAAGGATATGACCAACCTCAAAGACCCCCTAGGCCACTGGGTTCAACTGTGACACATTTTGCTTTTTCCCATCTCTTTGCAGAGCCAGAATTAGCCTCAGGTTGGACAGAAAGGAAATGAAAATGCAACTAGCAGTAGGGAGCTGGTTTGAGGAGGACAGCAGAAGCTTTGCAGTTCCCGCTGCACAGGCTGCCCCACGTTATGGCCCCCTTGACGTTCAGCCGCACAGCGTAACATGCCGAGTACCACCACCCACCCCCGTAGCTGGAGGCACAGTTGCTGCTGGAAGTGTCCTGATCCCGATCTTTAGCGGAGAACTTCATGTTATCGTGCATGGAGGCATAACTTGCTGATGTCATGGCATCCCCTGCCAACCCCGAGTACGATCCCAGCCTCAGGCGGTAACCCTGGGACTCATCTTCTAGGCCGAAGAGGTTGTAGTCTGCAAACTTCATGTTGTTTGCTGCATCCCAGATGGCAAACCTGACCTGGTAGACCTTCTGCTTGGAGATCTGATGGATGTACTCAGTGCCCAGCCAGTAGTCAGTGCGCACATTCCCAAAGCCGTACTTGTAGGTGCTCCAGGACTCATCCCAGGAGATCTCTGTGGTCTGATGGTTCCTCTGGAGGACCAGCCAGCCACTGTCTGTCGCATTCATTTCGCAGTACACCACGATGGGGTGGAGTCCTGTGGGCTGGATGACGTAGATGCCACTGGGGCTGCCACTGGGGACCTCACTACAGTCCTTGGGAAAAGCTGAGACAGGAGAGAACACAATAGGCACAGTAACACCCCAGCTTGCTTCTCTGACCCTGGGAGAGCGATTTCTAGAAAACAGGCATACGTGGGATTTTGCCAGAGTAGTAAAAAGTCTATTGCTGGGTTTCTTACTATGAGTGTAAAGCAGAAAGCCTCTATAATGGAAATCTAGCGATTAAGAAAACATGTATTTTGAAGGTATGAGTATAGAATTTGCCTCTCCTTCTGGCTCAGGCTCTTGTTGCCTAAGCCTTTTAAATGTTAAGGATCCAGGCTTGGCTTGATGAGGGCTCTCGTTACATAGTTATGCAGAAGCTTAAATAAGCCAGTGAGCTGTTCAGGCAGCCCTGAAGTCAGGGAAGAGGAAAAACCTCAGTCCCTTGGCATTGGACCCCATGGCCAGCTGTGAAACTCCAGCAAGCATTGCTTGGGAGGCACATCCTTTGCTTGCCCTGTGCAGAGCTTTCTAGCAGAGGAGAGGACCTGCGGCATGTAAACAATGGTTGCAAAGTCCTTACGGATCTTGTAAGGCCCGGTTCAACACAAAACTAACACTAGTAGTTAGTGATGCCTGAGTAAGGAGGATGCCTGCTGTGGAGGAGAACATCGAGTCTTGCCCCCAGGGTGCTGACCAAGCTTATCTCCAGTCTTGTTGCCCACACCTCTCCCAGTTCCCTGCAGGGTGATGGGGACACTTACTGCGCTGCTGTATCCGCTGAAGGTCACCGGCTCTGTTCCCTATTTTCTCTCCATCTTCTTCCACATTGGGAAAAACAGAAAAAGCAAGATGAGCAGCCCTGTACCACAGCACCGAGATGACTCCAGCCTTCCCAGGCAGTTATTTGCAGCATTGAGCTTTTTGTAGGGCACTTCAACAATGCCACTGGGCTCACTTTCCTTCTTGTATGGCAGGTTTTGGTTGTAAGCTCTTTAAAGGGGTGGGTTTCTCAGGAGGGTAACACTGAGTCTTTGAGCAGCTGCCTATTTGATTAACTCAGCATTACAGAGGTGGATGGAGTGAACCATATATCTGAGGAGTAGTGATGAGTACAAGGAGATACTGCCAAAGAAGGATGATTGGGAAGGAAACAGACTCTGTACGGTTTCAGACCAAGATTAAACTGTTGGGTGATGTTCCTGTAAACCCTCATTGCTCTTCAGTGGTGGCTGAAGGGATTCACATGTTCACTTGATTCATAAAGGGCTTCAGAAACATTCAGAGAGATAAGGAGCTCAAAGCACACAAGATAGAAATGCTCTTTTCAAAGAGAACATCACAGCACCCATCTTTGTACAATAGCATTCCCCAGAGACTCTGGTGGTGTGATGAGTTTTTTATCACTTAGCCATCTGCAAGTTTCAGAAGGCAGTTTGGTTGGTTACTTATACAGAATTTCTCTGTTTCAGAGCTACAGATGGACAAAGGGTAGTAACAGAAAAGGTCTTCTCTTGAATATCTACAGCTCTCTAGAAAAAGCTGCCACTTACAGTCTTGTCAATAACAAAGAAGTTTAAGCTACCAAATCCTGTGATGTTTGGTTAGGTTGGACTTGATGATCTTCAAGATCTCTTCCAGCCAAAACAATTCTATTATTGGTTAAGATCTGAAGTTGGGTGAAGATTTGACCAGGTTCCTTTTATCTCTGAGAGTGACTGCCATTCCCCGAGTTTATTTTCCACATCTCCCTCTCTGTGCAGAGGAGAGAACTTCTGATGTTTGGATGAACTGAGTTTAGGAATGCAAGATAGAAAATACATACCCAGATGGGGCTCACCTGAATGAAGATTAATGATTTCATCTAAATTTGCTTTCAATCTTTCCAGATTTTCAATGTCCAGGGCAAAAAGAGGGACCAGCAGGGTGGCAAAGAACAGAAGATTGGAGTGATGAGCAGCTGGGGAAAGAAGACACAGTGATTTTGGAAATGCAAACCCTCTGAAAGGGAACTGGCTAACTAAATTCACAGAAGCTGAAACAAACTTACAGACAAATCCACAACACAAATTATGCTTTTGTTTTGTTGAGCAGCAGAAGGATACAGAACAATTTCCAAACATAAGCATTCTGCAAAGGCATACATCTCCAGAGAGAAAATATTTCTTTAACTACAACCTACAGGTGTAAATTTTCAGCTTCCAAGAGTAGTGTCATCCTCTTCAGCTGTGGTCTGGGTCCAAGCAGTAGGCTCTGGGCCCCAGAATCGAGACATTAGGCCAGTAGTGTGTGTATCTTGAGAAAAACATCTCCTAGTAACGCAGGATGTCACTGCTGTTACCTGAAGATATCCAGAAGCTACTACAACAGTAATAAACAAGACACAGGGACCCAAGTTTTTGGAAAGATAGGAGCTGTTGTGGCCACAATGCTGATGGTAGTCTGAGAGTCAGGGGCTTCACTTCATTTTCCAAGAACTGCCCCACCCCACCAGGGCATCATCCAGAGACTGGAAGTAGCCCACTGCGTGGAAACCACAGGAGGAGCATCCTAGAGGGAGTCAACAGCATTGGTCCAGCATCAGACCCCTGCTACACACCATGAATGGGGCTTCTGCAGGGACATTGTGAGGGTCAGTACATCCCAGCTGACATCTGGGCCAGGGCATTCTATACTTTAAAAGTGCCATGGTTTAACCTCTGCTGGCAGCTAAACACCATGCAGCCATTCACCCACCACTTTCCCTCCCACCCACCTCCTGTGAGATGCAAAGGAGAATCAGGAAGAAAAAAGGTGAAACCCCAGGGGTTGAGATAAGTACAATTTAACAAAACATCACAAAGAAAAAAAATCACCAGTACTAAAGATAGTACTAATGAAATGACAGACAAAATGAGTAATAGAAGCTGGGAAAGCTCTACCTGCACCTGAGACACCAGCTTTCCCCGCTCCAGCCACACTGAAGCAAGTTGAACACAGGCAGACCCCACTCTCTCCCCAGCCCTCCCCTTATATAGGAGCAGGACTCAGTATGGTATGGACTATCCCATTGGCCAGCTTGTTGTTTATCCCGCCTATGGCCCCTCCCAGCGGTAGCCCCTCCCAACTGCTTGGGCCAGCAGCTGTTTGTGATAATTAACCCAAATCAAAACCAGGAGAAAAGGATGATTTCTGTCAGCAGCTGAAAACCTGAACAATTTGACCCCTTCAGACTGTACCAGATCAGAATATTCCCCAATGGTCTGTTCATAGCCATAGATTTGTGTCTACCGCTTGTCCACCCAGCTCCAGTACCCTGAAGGACTTTTGAGGATAACGGGTGATTAATGCATTAATTTGTGCTCTGGCACAAACATAAGTTGAATAAATGTTGCCTTTACAACACCAGAGCAGGATGGGTTTGCCTGAGGTCAGGAATAGAGGAGAGTGAGTGAGGAGCAGGAAGGTCACAGAGACCTGGGGGGATACAGGAGGAACGGAGTCATCCCACCATCCCGAGGCCAGAAACAGTCAGTGGGAAAAGCGGAGCTGAAGTGCGGGTGGCAGAAGCCCAAAGGCAGGGGTGCCCAGCCACATACCGCCGTGCCATTTCATCCCATCCCGTCCCACACTCACCCATGCTGTCTCTGCGAGGACCCTGTGGAGCAGGAGGTTTGGTGGCAGGGTGTCCAACCCTGTTATATAGGGCTTGGCAGGTGAGGTGGGGCTGGCTGGTTCAAACCACGACGCTCATCATCTGGTTGTCATCAGGGCTGGAAATTTATGTTTTGTTTGCCCTCATCCGTAAGCGCTTCTGCTCACACACCAGCTGTTGGGCTTCTGTGATAAGAAGTCCCAAACAAACCTCAGCAAACAGCATCTGATGTTCACACAGAATTCCATCAAACTGACAAATGCTCCTGATAAGGACTTTTCTCGAGGTCGTTATTACTTACGGGATTTGATGTCAAACCCTGCGGGGACATTTTGTGACTTGGGCCACACTGGAGACCTCTGTTAGACACCTTTTAGAGTTTATCTAACCTAACATAGTGCATCACCCAAGTGGGAGCCATGCATCCTGGTATCCACACACCCCAGGGCAGCAAAGGGGCCTCGTTCCCAGCCCTGACCCCCTCCATGGTGATGCAACTGCTTGGCTTGTTGCCAGCCCTCCAGCAGAAAACCCGTCCCACGGGGCAGCGACACACGTGGAGTTGTTGCTGCCCCAGTGCTGGTGTAGGGCACGTCCCGCAGCCTCCCAAGGGGTCCAGCACTGGTGCTGAAGCCAAGGGTCTGCTGGAGGGTTTAGCTTTTATTTCACAGCTCTGGGTAACCTGGGGAGCAGCCCTTATCACAGCGCTGGTTGCAGACTCAGTTATCGAGGTGGCCATAGGTTAAGTGGAATAAATGCTTAATGGGCACCGAGCAGTCCAGTCTGAAGCCAGCCTTCCAAATGGCACAGGAATGAGAGAGGAGCACGCAAGAGGGGAGTCGCATATCCTGGTGATGCTGCCTAATTACTCAGTGGCACTGAACTAGAACCCCAACGAGGTCTTGATTGATGGTTTGATACCAGAGGTTTGATACCGGCTCTGAGATGTTCCACAGCCTCTCCAGGCATTCGTAGAGGCTCTGCTGCTGCAAGGCTGGTGCTGGCAGCTTGGCCCCACTCTGCCTTCATCCCCAGGTGGCATTGCCTCTGCTGTCCTCCAAGAGACCGGCAGGTGGTGATGAAGGTCCCAGTACCAGCACACCCTGCCACCGTGCCAGAGCCTTGCAGCGCCCTGCACGGCCCCTGCTCTGAGTGTCTCCAAGACTAAATGACTCTCAGCACAGCAAAGAGGATGTTTTTCACCAAGGGACATGTCTTCCCCCTCCCTACACCAGCCCCTCGTAAAATTACCGGCTTCACAGTTACGCATGTATTCACAGAAAGAAGGTTTCTTGCCAACTCCACACCACAGTAGTATCTGTTGTGCTGTTGGACAGCAATGAAGATCTTAGACCCAGGCCAAGAGTGCTGCTCCTCCGCAGTTTCCTTTTAATCAAGCACCTTTATTTTAACAAGAGCTTCCTAAAGTCCCTGGAGAGATAACCTGGGGCTGAGGCATCTGTCTTTGATACCTTCCTGCCAGCCAAATTTCAACAAGATGAACAGGGTCTTCCCAGCCAGCCCCCTGAAGCCGCGGAGGAGCAGGGCTGGATCCCCACACCCGCCAGGGTACCGAATGTTGGCACCAAAGCTGAGATGCCAAGCCGTGGCTGACATCCCAGTCTGTCACTGGGCACTGAGGTGTCTCTACCTGCTGCTACCTTTGGTGCCTCCTGTCACCCTCACTCCATAGCCATCAGAGGTGCCTGCAGCAGGGACCCAGTGGTGAGCCCTCCCTGTGACACTGGCCCTTGGAGGAGCTGTGATGGGGCATGGGCAGCTTCAGAGCAGCGAGCCCAGCTGAGTCTTGCAAAGGTGGCAAGTGGAAATGGATTTCAGAACAAGGGAGAAGAATCAGAGGGGACTGAGCCTCCTGTGCGGATGGGGACAGGCATCTGTCCCCTTGCTACTCCCCTGCCCTCACTGCCCTGGTGGGATGTGCAGTACACTCTGTCTTCTCCTTCCAGAAGATCCACCACTAGTGATACCCAAGAGTACAAACTGGCCCGACAGGACTGTCCCAAGGTGAGTCCAGCAGCCAGCAGGTGATGGGTGAGGACCTGCTGATGCCTCCCAAGGCACCATATGAAGAGTGGGATAGAAGGAAGTGGGGAATGAGGAGGTTTCAATCCAGCCCTGAGGGTGTGTTGAAACCTCCTGTGGTAATGCAGGAAAAAAGTTAAACCTCCCCTGACCGATGTGGTCCCAACAGCTGTAGCTGTGCTGGACGAGCTGGCCACAAGTGTATTTAAGATGCTCTCCCAGACAGCACCCAGCCTGGACCGGGCTGCCAGGGGGATGCTCACCCCAAACGCAGTGGAGAAGAGCAGGATGTCAGCAGAACCTTCCTGTGCCTGTTTTCTCTCACCATGACGTCACATACGGGCCAAGGAAGGGAAGTGCAGAGGAAGCGGTTCCGCAGAGAAAACCCCCCAGCCTGTTTCTGCTGAGAGCTGCCGCAAGGATCCAAGGATCAGGGGTGGCCCCTACGAAAGGTCACTGCCATCAGCTCTCAGCCTCTACTGATCAAGGGTAAAAAAGCCTCAGTGTTTGCAGCCCAGCTCTGGGGCTGATTTCTTGGCAGCTCTCTACAGGGCAGGAAGCCAGGACAGACCTCTGGCTGTAGCAGAAGTGTCATGACACGCTGGGTGCTGGTAACTGGTGACAAACCATTGCCCGTAAGTCTTACCCTCTTTGATCTCTGGATAATACAAATCTCCCCCGTGCCCTTAGTGTTTGACACCCCTTCTGTTTGCCTTTCCTCTCTCCTTTAGCTCCTTTATGGCCCTGCAGCAGTTGGTAGGTCTCCAGAAAGGTTTAATTCCTGGGCAGGTCCAGTATATTGCAGTCGATAATCACCCCACAGCTGGGAGGTTTGGAGAATTCTATTTTTTTCTCAAGGAGAATGACCTTACGTCCTCTTCGTGTAATCTTGAGCAAAGAGAATCCACCAGATGGGCGCACAATGATTAACCTTGTCCATGCAAACAGGGAAGCTGAGATCCTCACGCAGAGGAGGTGCGTGTAGGGAGAGCCCCAGGTATAAAGAGGCAGGGACCAGCATGGAGAGGAGAGCAGTGGGACTGACTGCTCAGGCTCCTGGCGTCCACTCAGCAGCACCGCAGCAATGGGTGAGTTCTCTTCTTCCTCGCAGCTCCTCTTCTGCAGCACTCACAGCTCTGGGGGGTGTAGGTAGAAAACCACGCTAAGTGACAACAGCGGGGGACCACAGGAGCAGGAGCTGAGGAGATTGTCCAGCCTCTGTCCCACTTCTCCCCTTTCCAACCAACCACTTCTTCCTACTTCTATACTGCTGTTGCCGCTGGGCTGTTTCCTGCAGCCCTGCACACGGAGCACCAGATTTTATACACCAAACTCAGCTACTGTGCTTTGAACTGTTTGCTCCAAGTGCCCTTACCATAGATTTGCTTCTTTCCCATTAAAATACTCTTTTGCCTCCAAGTCTGTACGAAAAAAACCTGAACCACGTTTAGGAGAATCATGGGAAAATGTGGCTGGAAGTTTCTGTGCGGTACAGGGAAAGGGCTGACCAGGAGGGTGACAAAACCGTTTCTCACCTCACTTCATCCCTGCAGCTCCCACCACCCCGGGAGCCCCTTGCTCCTGCCAGCCTCCTATGGCTCTGCCTTCCCTGGTCTGAGCTCCCCAGAGGCTGGGAGACTGCTCGGGAACCCTGGCAGTAATGGGCACTTTCCTTCCCAGCACTCCAGGCTGGGACACACCAGCTCCAAAGGGACCTCATCCTTCTGTCCACCGTGGTGGGGATGCTCCTCCTCTGTGCGAGCCCAGCGCGTGTGGCCGGCTCCCAGGCTGGTGAGTACGGGTGCTGAGGGGGGACAGTGATGAGCTGCCAGGTTTGGGTGCAGCCGTGCTGCTCATCTCTGAGCACAGGCAGGTTCCAAGGTGCTGGATGCAAGTGTCCCCATGCCTGCAGCCAGAGGCACAACAGGTCTCTACATCCAAAGTCGAGCTGCAAAGCAGGACAATTCTTGCCTTTCAGCACCAGCAGATAAGAGGCATTTCCAACATGTTCCACTGGTTGCAGAGAGCCCAGTGAGATCCAGCATCAGTACAGCTGCCCCATAATAACCTGCCAGCACATCCTCCAGTACGCGTCCCTCATGTCTTGCTTAATCTGTTATCACTGCAGGATTCCCCGCAGACTGCAGCCGCCTCTCCAGCAGCAGCCCCAGCGGGGTGTACGTCATCCAGCCGCTGGGGTCGCCCCCACGTGCGGTGTGGTGCGACATGAGCACTGAAGGCAAGGGCTGGACTGTTGTCCAGAGAAACACTTACACCACTGAAATCACGTGGAAGGAGTCCTGGACCACCTACAAGTACGGCTTCGGGAACGTGCAGGGCGATTACTGGCTGGGCACCGAGTACCTGCACCTGCTGACGCAGCAGGGCACCTACAAGGTCCGCTTCGTCGTGCGGAACAAAGCCAACGTCACCCACTACGCCGAGTACGACATCTTCAGCGTGGAGAGTGAGACTCATGGGTACCCACTGAGGCTGGGCCGGTTTCTGGGCAGCGGGCAGGACTATCTGACCACCTATCAGTCTGGGTACGGGGGCATACACGACAACATGAAGTTCAGCACAGTTGACAAGGACCAGGACCAGTACAGCGGGAACTGTGCCAGCAGCTACGGAGGCTGGTGGTACGACAAGTGTCACAACGTCCTGCTTAACGGCAAGAAGTACATCTACTGGCCAGGAATCTGTTCGAGCGCTGACTGCTCATCCTCCCTCATCCTGATCAAGCCCACAGACGTGTGCTGACCGCGCTGCAGCGCCCAACCTCCTGGGAGTGTGTGGGAGCGTCACCGTCCCCAGCTCAGTGCCCCGTTCCCCTGCCTGCCAACAGCCCCGTGCCCGTCCCAGTGCACGTCCTGCACTGCTTATGACTCTTGTACCGTCACCAGCTGAAACACAGTGGCTCTGGGGCTCAGGAGCAATCGCTTGGAGCCCCGGGCACATGGGCAGCTTTGCCCAGTGCCATGGTGCTGGCTGGCACTGGGACGCAGGCACTGGTTTGGGGTGGGTGTGCCCACTCCGGCCCTGGGGAGGGGGAGTCAGTGCAAGTTCCCCTCCCTGTGCACTCACCTATCTCTGCTTTGCTCAGGCCCTGCTCCCTCCCCAGGCCCCATGTGCCCCACAGCTCTGCTACCCACGGTGGGAGGAATAAACAATAAACCCTGGAGCCAGACTGTGCTGACTTGTGCCTACCTGTTGCTGCGACACTGCGCGCACACACACACACACACACACACACACACACCCCGGAGCAATCAAGGTCCCCAGGGCAGTGGAGAATACTGGGGGGCACTGTTGTTCACGGGAGGTCTCATTTATTGCATTCCCTATCTGAGAATCACCCTCTCCTTGCTCCGCTCCGTATCATGGTGTGGGGAGCTGAGTCCCAGCCCCAGGGGCTGGGGGCAGACAGAGGGTCCCTGAGGGGTGTCAAATCATGAGGAGGGAGGTTCATGCCATGGGGGATCCATCCCTGTGATTCTCCCCAGAGTCCTTCGGCAGACCAGAGCTGGGCACTGGGAATGATGCTTCGAGACCCCAGTGAGGTGGGGAGCCCTGGGGTGAGCAGGGTCCTGGGGCAGCCCCACAGTTCTCAGCCTGGGCTCCCTGCAGCGTGAGGCCAGAGGCCACAGGCTCCTGAGGGATCACAAGGTATTGCATCATGGCCAGCGCTCTCCCACTCTGGAGCTGGTGACTTTGGATGGCTGGGATTTGCCAGGACCCAGCTGGCCGTGGGCAACTCATGTCTGCATTTCGGCAGGAGGCCTGGGAGCGCACAGGGCTCGGTGACCACCTCTCCCATGAGCCAGACCTGTGTTCACACAATCCTCCCTGAGGCGATGGAGAGAGCGCACCGTGGTGGGACTGTGCCGGGATGGGCACATAGGAGTGAGCACCAGTGGGAGTGCCTGGTGATGCCCTGTGCAGGTGCCCAGTCTGCCCAGTCTGTGGCTGGGGTAGTGTCCAGCAGGCACCCAACAGCCCCTCTCCCCTCAGGGCCGGCAGTGCAGTACAAAGCACCTGAAGCTACTGGTCCTTCTTCCAAGTTTCTCCAGCATCAAAAATCTGCCATTTCCTTACTTAAAAGAAGTGTTTGATTAAAACTAACACTCTGTTTGATATTTTCCCTGCAATGACACAGATTTATTTTTTTTTCAGAAGAAACCTGGCACTGTCCTAGCATGGCTGCACACTCCATGTCATAGAATCATGGAATCATAGGATCGTTTTGGTTGGAAGAGACCTTTCAGATCATGGAGTCCAACTATTCCCCCAGCACTGCAAGGTCATCCCTAACCCATGACCCTCAGCACCATATCTCCATGGCTTTGAAACCCCTCCAAGGATCATGGGGACTCCACGGCTGCCCTGGGCAGCTTGGGCCACGGTTTGACAACCCTGGAGGGAAATATATTGTTCCTCATGTCCTACTTAAACCTCCCCTGGTGCAACTTGAGGCCGTTTCCTCTTGTCCTGTCACTTGTTCCTTGGGAGAAGAGAACAACCCCTCTTGGCTCCAACCTCCTGTCAGGGAGTTGTCGAGAGTGAGAAGGTCTCCCCCGAGCCTCCTTTTCTCCAGGCTGAACAAGCCCAGCTCCCTCAGCTGCTCCTCACCAGACTCCTGCTCCAGACCCTTCCCCAGCTCCGTTGCCCTTCTCTGGACATGCTCCAGCCCCTCAATGTCCTTCTGGGAGTGAGAGGCCCAAAACTGAACCCAGTATTTGGGTATAGGGGGATGATCCCTGTCCTAGTCCTTCTGGACCCACCAGTGCTGACAGAGCCAGGATGCTGGTGGCCTTCTTGTCCACCTGGGCACACGCTGGCTCATGTTCAGCCACCTATTGTTCAACACTCCCAGGTCGTTTTCTGCCAGGTAAAACATCAGCTGGTACAAACACACTGGGGATAGGGAGCGGATACTTGCAGGTTGTGGGTGTTGCTTTAGACACTTACTGGAGGTTTGAACAACTGCTGAACTGAGAGCCAGTGTGGGTGAAAACACCTCTGCAGGAGTAGGTGTCAAGGCTACATCTTCAGCAAGTGGGGTTAATTGAGATTTACTAGGAAATAAGGAATCTTTATCCTCCCCTCATCCCAGCTAGGTGGGGGGTGGCCAAAACCCTGAAGAGAAAAAGACTGATTATTTATACGGCTAAGAACAAGGACACTTGCCCACGGTGCCCATCCAGGCATTTTGTTTCTAAAGCACATTTTATTCTCCAGAGCAGGTGTGTTTCAGGGGTACAGGGTTTGCAAGGTGTTAGTCTTAGTTATAAGGCAATTAAAATAAAACCAGCTCAAGGGGGAAGGTACCCAGCAAGGGAAGCAGAGTTGCTCTGCAAAAGAGGTGAAAGAAAAATCTCTTTTCAGCCCAGGGTATGCCCTGCTGCCACCCGCTCCGCTCTCCCCAGCAAAGAGGGGCCCGGCAGGGCACTGGCCTGGCCACGTGCCTGGTACAGACAGGCAGGGCCAAGCCCTAGCAGTAGGTAATGGGTTTGATGAGGACAGCAGAAGCTTTGCAGTTCCCGCTGCACAGGCTGCCCCACGTTATGGCCCCCTTGACGTTCAGCCGCACAGCGTAACACGCCGAGTACCACCACCCGCCCCCGTAGCTGGAGGCACAGTTCGCGCTGTAAGTGTCCTGATCTAGATCTTTAGTGGAGAATTTCATGTTGTCGTGCATGGTGCTGGGACCCTTTGAGGCCATGGCATCCTCCGCTGTCCCTGAGTACTCTCCCAGCCTCAGCCGGTAGCCCTGGGACTCGTCTTCCACGCCGAAGATGTTGTAGTCTGCAAACGCGGTGTTATTTGCGGCGTCCCAGATGACAAACCTGACCTGGTAGACCTTCTGCTTGGAGATCTGATGGATGTACTCGGTGCCCAGCCAGAAATCAGTGTGCAGATTCCCAAAGCCGTACTTGTAGGTACTCCAGGATTCAGCCCAGGTGATCTCTGTGTTCTGCCGGTTCCTCTGGATGACCGTCCAGCCTCCACCCGCCACATTCATTTCGCAGTACACCACGATGGGGTGGAGTCCTGTGGGCTGGATGACGTAGATGCCACTGGGGCTGCCAGCGGGGACTTCACTGCAGTCCTTGGGATAACCTGTGGCAGGAGAGAGGGTGATTTAACAAGACCCTGTGCAACAAGACCAAGGCGCAACCCGTAGTCCTCCTGAGACTGGTTCTGCAAGACCAAGAGGTTAAGATCTTGTATCGCCTGAGGAGCACAGATCGTGCAAACGCAATCCTCACCTGAGCACACAACGCCTGCGTCCTCGCTGTGTGCGCAGTTGTGCGTTCCCCAAGCCTGCAACGAGCACTGAGTGAGGAGCTTCTCCGCCCCGCTGCAGTTAACTTCGTCCAGCCAGATAGTCCCAGATCCACGCCCGAAATAAGCACTGCCTGGGGCTGACACTGCGTCTCCACAGCCGAGCTGCCTACACACCACAGAGGCATCTCTGTTGTCCCAGTTGTCATCACACACAGTTCCCCACTCATTGCGGTACCAGATCTCCACGCGTCCGGAGCAGTGGTTGGAACCGTTCACCAGCCGGATCTCACCTGGAACAGTAGGGAGGAGATTTGGAAATAGATGGATAACACCAAAGAAAGCTGGAGCCCAGATCAGAAGGTACTTTCTCTCTCAAGAAGTGGAGTTCAGGCAGTAGGACATTGGGCCTTTACACTTCTGATTGTGCTCCTGGCTGGGGAAGGAGCCTTTGCCTTCTGAAGCCTCCAGTTCCAAACTCTTTTTGGTGTGTTGTGGCCCCAGAGACTGGACACAGGGTTGCCATGCGTTCCCTCAGCCAAGTCGACATCAGCCATCCTGTCCCACCACTGCAGGACCTGTGTTTCACCCTCCGTGGACTGTGACTACCTTGGGAGCAAGGCTGAGGGTGAGGTGGCTAATGGTGCAGTCTGGTGAAGTACCCTCAGACAAGGATACTTCACAGGAGACAACCACTTTTCTAGTTCTTAGTTGTCAGACAAGCCAAATAGCTGGGGATGCTGGTGGCAGAAGATACCTACACATGAGCAGAAAGGCCCATGACTGCAAGGTCCCGTGTTTGCACCCACCAGACGATTGGGGAAGGGCAGGTGACTCATGCTGGGGCAGGTGTCTCTCTTGAGGGATGCTGGAGCTCTGCTGACAGCTCGGGGGAAGCACTGGGTTGGAAGATGCCTACCCCAACAGCCTGCTCTCATATGGTCCTAGTTATGACCTGCTGGCACAGATGGAGACTTTCTGTGTACCTACCGTCCACTGTGTTCGGAGCAGCTGCTTTCTGATTCAAGACGGATTTATTGAAGAGAGACAGGTTTTCGATGTCCTTGGTGAGATGTAGGGCAGGCAGGGCCAACACACAGGCAAGGAGCAGGAGGGGAGCGTACTGGGCAGCTGGAGGAGGAAGAGACAAGAGGAGTCAAACAGAGCATCCCACTGTCAGAGCAAAACGTGCAATGGGGAACCAGCTGCAGTGAGGTGGGACAACTGCAGGTCACCCCAAACCTGGGAGCAAAATCAAGCGATCCCAAGAGAGCCCTTTGCAAATCAGAAGAAACTTTGACCCATGCGTTTAAGTACAAACTTTAACAGAAACCTCCTGGAATAGTCTCTGCCCCTCCAGCTCACTAACCAGCTAGATGGCATTTCTTCAGACTTGTCATTGCACTCTGGAAAAACCAAACAAAAAAGCCAAGTGGTACTTAAAACTAATAACGTTACTCAACTTAATTATAGTAACAGTTCTCTCAAGGGTCAAATCTGAACATTCATTTAAGGATGGCATCACAGCTGCACCTCTGGGGGTTACAGCAGTGTTGGATTGTGAAAAATCTGGAGAGGGACGACTTTTCCAGTGGTGCCTCTGTGTTGGATACCTCACAGTGATGGACCCAGAGCTGGTCTGACCCTCCTCTGCTCCCCACTCTCTGGAACAGGGCAGAACACAGGTTTCTTCTTCTCCCACCAGACCCCTCCTGAGCTGACCTCCTCTGCCCTGAAGCTGCCAGGGAGGCCACTGAGCTGGGCTGAAGGCAGACCCAGGGACTTGTATATCCCTCTCAACCCTTCTCCATGTCCCTGGGAGAAGCAGAAAAGACCTTGAGTCTTCCCTGCTTTGTGCCCTGTGCCATCCCCTGCCTCTGTGGTAAGTCTCCATCGACGGGAGCAAAGAAATAGCTCTGCCAGGGGGAGGTTCTCAAAACCCCCCTCCACCAGGACTGCTTTTGGGAGTTGAGGGGCTGGGGAACCCACCCTGCCCTGCTCCCCCACGCTTGCACTCACCCATGCCGACTCCACGGGAGCACTTGCAAGTCCCGAAAGTTACTCTAGATACGCTTCGAGCCACAAGATTTATAGCTGTGCTGTGCCAGGGGAGGAGTGGGGCTGACACTGCTGCCGCCAGTCCCGTCCCATTCTTGTCTCGGGGTGTGTTAATGGGCTACCGGCAATAGGGCTGTAACAACATCCCCTCACCGGGGATGTTCATCTGCTCCGATAAGAGCCCTTATCAGAACCTGAGCAAATACAGCCCAGGAGCGGCAAAGGCATCCCGGCATTTCCCGTGTGTCAAGAAGGGCTTTTCCTGGATATGCCACCCACGGGTGTTTGGAGACATTTGCTGAGCTCCCTCCTGCCACCTCCACAGGGCACAAGCCTGGAGATGCAGCCCCGCTCATCACAGAGCTGAGCAGGGTCCAGGATCCCTCCTGACGCATCCCTGCCGAGGTGGACGGGAGCTGGATGCAGCAAAGCAGCACCAATAGAAGAGGCTTTCCCCAGCAAAGCTGAGGTGACTGTAAAGATGAAAACCAAGTTGTATTGCTTGCATGGAGAAGTCCATGTTACCCTAAGACACCTCCAGAGTTACTACTGGCACTAGCTTGTGGCTCAGCCTTTGGAATAGAGCAAATGGTGAGATAACAGGACTTCCAAAAAAGTTATTAAGTGACTCAAGAAAGTAGGAGATTTTTTTTTCCCCATGTCCTCTGCCTGTTACATGATGTCTGAAAAACATTTTCTCTCATCATTACCACAGAGATGTGACACTTGGTCACATCAAAGTGAGGTTGGATGGGGCTCTGAGCAACCTGCTCTAGTTGCAGATGTCCCTGCTCCTGCAGGGGGGTTGGACCAGATGAGCTTTAAAGGTCCCTTCTAACCCAAACCAGTCTGTGATTCTATAATTCTATGACTGTGACCATTACCTTGGAAGGGATGAGAAATTATCCCATTCTCAGCAATTCTGTTTCATGACAGGTTCACGTAAATGCCACAAGTCAGACAGAACTGCAGCTCCTGGGGTGGCCAGGAAGCCTCACCGAGTTCAGAGAAGTCCTGTCTGAGGAGTTGGGAGTTTCTACCTGTGAAGTGGAGCATCACCAAGCAGACAAGGCCCTTTCTGAGCGCTGAACAGACACCACGGACCCAGGATGGTTGATCACTGACAGGGTTAACCCACACTTCTAGACCTCTCCCTGCACATCCTGACTGCAAAGCCCACCCAGATGACGCTGCGGATATTCATGATGGTGTGGAGCTGCCCTAATGCCGATAAAAAAAAAACACCCCCCCAGCAGCCACAGCCTCCCCAACCTTCCTGGGGCACAGGCCTGGAGCAGGGGCAGCCTCGGGCAGCAAGCGGGAAAGAGGCAGCTCCCACCACCGCAGGGATGCGCTTGTGTCAACGTGGGCTCACTGACCAGATGCTGCACGCTGCCAGCAAGCTGTTCTCCACCAGTTTTTATAGATATTTGTTTCTGAGGGGGTATTTCTACCCTCCGCTCCTTGCTTTTTTCCTTATTGGCCTCTGGAGCATCTGCAAGATGGGAAATGTTTGTCTCCCAGCTGTGAGGTGTGAGCAGCGTTTTCCCAGAAGTCTCAAAGCTTATCCCGAGTAAAGAAAACATGAATATCTATGCTCTCATGTACCTGTGCACACACATAAAATTTTACTGCAATGAATGTGTCACTTTCCGTGCCTATTTCCAGCATTATAAACTAGGATTAAGTTTGCGTAAAGCAAATATTAATGTATTGGGACGATTGAACTCCAAGATCTAATATGTGGGTGAGGGAAAGGCTGGATGTTGTTTACCCAGACTTTTGTAGAGCCTTTGGCACCATTACCTGCAGCATTTCCCTGGAGAAACTGGCTGCTCATGGCTTGGATGGGTATACTCTTCAGAGGGTAAAAAAGTGGCTGGGTGGCTGGGACAAAAGAGTGGTGGGGAACGGAGTCAAATCCAGTTGGTAGCTGGTCACAAGTGGCGTTCCCCAGGGCTCAGTACTGGGACCAGTTCTGTTAATATCTTTATCTAAAATCTGGATGAGGGGACCAAGGCACCCTCAGTTTGCAGATGACAGTAGGGAGTGTTGATCTGCCTGAGGGTAGGAGGCTCTGCAGAGGGATTTGGCCAGGCTGGATCGATGGGCCAAAGCCAATGAAATGAGGTTCAACAAGGCTAAGTGCCGAGTACTGCACTTGGGTAACAACAAGCCCCTGAAACGCTCCAGGCTTGGGGAAGAGCAGAGCAAGCCAGTAACAACCACTTACCGCAGGAAAATGCTTCCTGACCCCAAATCTGCATGTAGAGGGGACGGAGCAAGTGAAAAAGATCTACCTGATCCCTGCCAGTGGCAGTTGGTGCTCTGAAATCTGCTATTAATTAAAATCTACCATGTATGAAGCACATGAAGATGGCCAGCAAAGGCTGGGACACGGAAGTAAAAAGGAAACCACATAAGCACTGGGCCAGGGTGTAAAGTTGTCATGGAGAAAGAAACTGCTTAAAAAAAGGAGGGATTTCATGGCTAGCAAATGTGGACCAAGAAATCTAATGCTCTGAGTGGCTTCACGGCTGCTGGCGAGCAGCAGACATGCTGTGCCAGTGATGCCATCTGCTGCTTCCAGCTGCCAGCGAGCTGAAACCTCTGCAAACAGCCTCAGGGGGTTCAGGGATGGAGGGACTCACTGCTCCTTACCTTCCAGCTTTCAAAACTTGCAACTTCATCGTCACAGATGAACTGATTAGCGAGCCAAGAAGGAAACTAAGTGCTTTTCTAGTGGTACTTCCGTGCTGTTCATTTAAACCACTGCGATGATTTCACACTTGGTCTTCCATGATGGGAAAGGAGAGTCCCTTGGTCTGCCATGCAGACTCTGTGCCCAAGAAATTCCATCCTGATGAATGGCTGTGGCTGCCAGGAGATAGTCTGCAGGCAGGGCAGGTTGTCATTGATCTCATCACCACATTGTGCACTGCAAGTCCTGCAAGTCCTCAAAGAAAACGGGCTCGAGGAGGTCAGTGTGTAGACACAGGTATCACAGACAGTCTTTAGCAGAGACAAGTTTGAACACGACTTTTGAAAGGTCACGTTGGCAGCAGACTGAGTGTGACAAGAGCTGTTCGGGGAGTGGTTATTGGCGTTAAAATGAAAAATATTCATCAAATTCACTAATTATGTTTCTTTTTCTCCCTTATTCATACCCACGTATAACAATTGTGCTGAGCTTTGGTACCTTCCCTGTGTCCTCAACACCCACACGTCTCCCTGTGCAGAGGTCGAGCCGTCCCCTTGGCCAGGTTTGTGAGCATTGCCCCTCAGCACAGGATGCACAAGGTCACTGCAGGGAGACAGGTTCACAGGGATGAAACGCAAAGACATTTGCATTTGCCAGCGTTCTTGGGAAAATTCAGCTCTCCGGATGAATCCTTTGTATTCCAAACCCAGGGATGGAAGAAAAAAGAAGACACAGATGTCTTCATATCATCCGGGGGCCATCCTGCAGAGACACTTTCTAACACCCTTTTACTTTCACGCCAGTGAATTTTCATATGTACTCACGGCATGTGCAGCCCGGCGGCGACGCGGGTGCCAGGCTTTATCAGTTCAGCAGAACATCGCTGGCTTTGCAGCGCTGCAGCACTCGATTACCGCAGCCTCTTCCCTCTGCCCATAGGTAGGAAATATTTTGAGGTCAAGGCTGCTTGTCTCATGAAATACCCTCCCAGGTGTTAGGCAGCAAAGTGACTTTTCTGTCTACCTTCTGCTAATTGGCTACGGCTACAGGCTCGGCAGGGCTCAGCCAAGCCCTGACCGCAGCAATTACTGCCTTGTCTTGGCTCCTGCATCTCAGGAGCCTGCAGGTCCCCTCCAGGCTGGCCCTTGCCTGGGGACTGGTTCAGCAGAGCTGTGGGCCAGCCCCATGGTCCTGCAGTGGCGAGAGGTGGTGGGTGAGCTGGGAGAGGCTCTGGCTTCTGGGAGACCTGAAGCAATTCCTCAGTAAGGGCACAGACACCATGCCAGGAGGAGTCATTGTGTCCATTAGCTGGGGTCACCAAGGTTCCCCAAAAAGGGAAAATCTATTAAGCGGCAGCTTGACATTGTCTCCTCTTGGCCAGTGCTGAGCGCTGCAGGGAGAGCTGTGTGACTTGGCCCTAGGATGAGTCTTTCCTTGCTCCTCTCAATTTCCCAGCCAAGGAAACACGATGCATCTGGAAGAACTTCTCTGCCCACTCCCCAGTCTATATAAAAATGCAGAGAGAAAGGAGAGGACCCTTTCTCAAAGAGACCCTTGGGTGCCAAACGAAAGGTGCTGTGGTCAGGTGCTAAGGCCTCCTCCAGGAGCAGAGGCGGCCACAACTCTCTACCTCTTGTCCACATAAGTACAAACGAGGCCCCAGCACCTGCAGGATGTCCCACAGCTGCGACTGACCCCAAGGCAGAATTTCCCCTTGGTGACACTCAACCATGAGCAGATCTGCACGCTCATCAGATGTTGCTTTGCCGACCCCGCCGGGATCCTGCCTGCCTGGCAGCGACACGGATATCACCTCAGCAGCAGACAGGCGGCCGTCCCCATTGGAAGGGATTGGCTGGAATCAGTCAGGGAAAACTGTGACAGGAAGTTTAGCACAGTCTCCTTGGAATATATCAAAGCAGCGTCAGTCATCTAATAGGTTAAGCACCGTAAGCTGTGCTGCACAAAGAGGAGCACTAATGGGATATTGCTTTATGCAGGAGACAGTTTGATGTATCTGGGCCACTGCTAACAAAATCCTCCCTGAAGTCCCCTCTTTGTGGTTCTTCTTGCTCCAGGATTAATCAGCTCTCTCCTTTTTATCTGAAAGACATGAGGCCATCGGCTGCCTGCAGCTCCGAATGCAAAGCGCCGCAGGAGCCGACGTTACCCGCCGGGGAGCATCGGTGGGGACAGCGCAGTGGCAGCCTCGGCCGCTTGCCCAGGGGCCGTGTGCTGCTCTCAGGTCCTACTCTATGGTGGCTCCTGCCTGTGTGATGCCCAGGGAGCCGGCGTTGAGCCTGGCATTGCGTGGTCCAGCAGGCACTGGAGTGCAGGGCAAGCCCTGATTTTGGTTCCTGACAGCTACCTGGGGTGTAAGGGAGAAGCACGTCCAGATCCACATGGCTAAAGTTGCTTTTATGATCATAACTCAGGTTCATTCTGACTTTGGAGCACTTGGGGCAGGGTTGACTTCTGCTAGTCCATGAATCCTCCCCATGATGGGGGCCAAGTGGCCCCAGAAGGACCCAAATGTCCTCTAATTTTATGTAGCTGAGGCATAAACCAGGAATCCTGCATAATTAAAGGTCCATCGAAGAAGGGAATCAGTGACCCAAAGAAGGGCTTTGCAAACCAGCAGGTCAAACATCTCCAAGTCTAAATGTGTGTTTAGAAGTTGCCGGCAACACCACCAGTGCAGGATCTTGCCAGGAGTCCCCAGGCCAAGCAAATAGAGGTGTGAGTCCCTGCACTGCACTGCCTGGCCGTGAGCAGGACCAGCAGCATGGCCAGCCTGGCGAGACCCACGTGTCACCTCTCCCACTGCCGACCAGCTTCTTGCTCCTCCGGGTCACCAACTCCTCAAATCCACTCTCCAAACATGCATGTACCAGACTTGCAAATCTGCTGCTTTTGTCTCTGAAGAGGGAAAATCTGAGAAATCCCCAGAGATGCAGTTTTATATCCTCCCTATATTCAACTCATTTTCTCAGATAAATCCCCTTAGTTCCACCAGGGTTTAACAGGAATGGAAGGCTGTTTCCAATGAGTCCAAACACTTCTATTTCCTACATGTACATCTCTCAGATTTAAAATAGCCTTTTTAAGTGCCAGTGCTTCTTAAACATCCTCTAGAATGGGACAGGCATCAAAGGAAGGACTGTCTGGTCTGGAGAGCAAGCTGCCTTCTCGTCCTAAGGTTGCAAAAGAATCAGGAGATAACAAATTAATTCCCCAACTAATGTGAATATTTCATGCTGAGAGGGTTTTCTACAGCATCCAGTCTGAGGGGGTTTTTGGGTGTGCATTTGTGCATGGATTTATTTCCCCTGTTCACACTGAGATGGCATCTGGCAGCTGTGATGTAAAGGCACCAGTCTCCTACATGCACAAAGAAACATTTGAGAAGAAGCTCTACGGGTTGCAAAAGTTTGAAGAACAACAAAGTTTGCCAGCCTTAAGTAGGAAAGTGACCCAGAAATGACTGACAGCTTCAGTACAGTATTATATAACCACAAATATTTGTAAAGTTTAAAGAATAAAGACTACAAAGCATCTACTAAAGAACAGCATTCCAATAGGGGCATTTTTAGAATTGCTTATGTGATTTTAAAGAGAAAAGGGATGAAGAGGCTTCATTTCCCAAAGGAGTTTATGGCTCTGCAACATAACTGCAACCAATATTTTTTGGAGTGCTGAGCACCGCGTTGTGACAGCACCTTCCACTACAAAGTTCTGTTTCTGCTCTAAAACTAATCCCAAGAAATTTGCATACTTGCTTTGAAGGTCAGAACTTTCTCTAGCTGGCTTCTCATGCCAGGGATATTCTCATGTGAGAAGATGCTCTGTTTGGTTAACTCTCTTTGGGCCCAGCTGTCTCCAGACTTAGAAGCTCTATTTGCAGTGTATTTGTGATCTGAAGTCTCTTTGCAGGTGCTCCGTGCAGCACCACATCACTAACACCAACGCTGACGACCATCTTTCTAGGAGAACAATAAGGGGGAGAAGAATTTTGAAGCTGCAGCCTAGGACAGGCACCTGGGAGGTGAGACACATCAGCTTGTGCCCAAGGAGGTGGCACTGACTGGCTCCTTAACAGTGATACCATCCCATTGCTGAGGTTTGCACCATGAACACGTACCCAGGAAGCTTGCCTGTTGACCACAGGCTGTTCTCATTGCTCACGGATCTCCACCCCAGTTTTGGTGTCGAACAGAACAGGACAGACCATCAGTCCCTGCAGACGTAGCCTTCTCCTTCCCCAGCAGAGCCAAACATACAGCCTATGACCTGGGTTTCCTTGCAATTCCCAAACCACCCTTGAAGAAATGTCTGGTGCCCTCTGGGGACCAGTTGCACACATTGTCCAAATGCAGGACTGCCATCTCCTGGGCACCTGGGAAACTCCCGTGCAACGGCCCCACAAAACCCTCCTGGAGTAACTCAAGAGGCCACATGGCTGAGAAGCCACTGCAATGGTGAGTACTGCCCGTGAAGAGAAAACCAACCTCTGGGTACTTCAAAAACAGCTGCAGCAGGAGCTCCAGGGCCAAGCTCTGTGACCAGCGTGTGTTTAACCCGTTGCACTAAGCACAGCACCATTCCCACCGCTGAGTTCCGCATTTTTGCTCTAATGCAAAACTCCCCAAGCCATCACGTACTGGAAGTCCCTGGAGAGCCAGCTGGGACCGACCAGACACACTTCACCATCTCGTGGCACCTTTGGTGTGGTTTCTTGCGCACTCTTTCCCAGCTTGAAAAAAACCAACTGGGTGAAACCAGACCTTCACCAGACGGTCCTGCACCGACGCCAGAAGGTTGTTGTGCCTGAGCCCAACGGTTTGCCACGGAGGAACATGCACACGGTCCCGGCTGGATGCAGGGGAGACAGGCGGCTCACGCTCCCATCCGTCCCCGTGGGTCTTGCCTCCCTCACCCCCTGTCCTGCCTCCAGCTCCCCTGGGGCTACTCCTTGCCCAAGCACTGGCCTCGTGCCCCGGTCACTCCCCAGGGCCAGACTCCTCAGGTGGCCCCACAGCATCTGAGCCGGCAGCGAGGCCATGCTCGCTCACCTCTGCCTGTGGTCCACGCACCTCCTCCCCAAACTACACTGCTCCCCAGCTCTGTACCTGCCCCTCAAAATCCACAATCCCTCTTTTCATTGCACTCGTTTTCCCTCTCCTCCCCATGCGAGAGGCAGGCATAAGCTACATGGAATCTCCGCCCAAGCAGTTTAAGGTCTGACAAAATTACATGTAATGACTCTGAGCTTTATGGGAAGCACCACGAGATCCTTTCTTCCTGGCTGTGAGCTGCCTGTGCTTTGAGAATAATTCCTATAGCACCTCACAGAAATAACGGGAATCCTCAAGAGCTGTTTCTAAACTCACTGCTAGGCTGATGGCACTAAATCTCTGTTCTGGTAGCAGTGGGAAATAAGAACACGTGTGATCATAATAAAGCTTTAGCTACCTCAGCATTAATCTTATGGTCTATACAAGTGCAGAAATTGGGGAAAGACGCTTCCTTGGAATAAGAGAACTCTGGAGGCATTGGCAGCGCTCCCAGAGAATCACTTAGGTCAGCCAGGTGCTCCCCACCATCCCTGTCAGGCTTGGTGTGGTAGGATGGCAGTGGGAAGCTGGATAGTCCAGTGGGTCCTGCCCCTGCCCACACCCCAGGCAGGATGCACATGGGGGGTTTTGGCATCACCATGTAGCAGGATACGGGAACTCCCTGAGAAATTAGTCAAGGAAGGGTATTTGTCGGGATAAACCAAGCAGAAGATGCACCATGGAAGCAGACAAGGAGACTCCCATTGCATGGATGAAATTAGAGGTAACCAGGCTGAGACTAAGCCAGGCACAGCGGGACACTAATGTGCCTTTTTGTGTAGGAAGGACAAGCCCAAATTTAGTTCAAACGTTAGAGTTCTAATTTAGTTCCGAACCTGGTTAGAGATACCAAGTGTAGCAACGCAGCGGAGAGAGAGAGCCTGTGTCTGGCAGCCCCGTACAGGCTGTCAGAGAAGCCAGTTAAATACCCACCCTGTGACTGCATTTCTCCTATTCCGACACCCTGTGAAGTCATTTCTCACTGCACAGCGTGGCGCTCGCACAGGACAATAAGAGGAGGTCAGCTCTTGTGCTTCCGAGCACCCACGGCCAAGGGAGGTCAGGCAGTCACCCATACACCCCGGCTCTCTCCAGCTGATTTCTGTTATCAGGAAAATACCTTCTCCTCTCTCTAAGCACACTGTCGGATCCAGACACTGAATCATGTGGAGAGAGAGGGCTGTATTTGTAGCTGCATCCATTGGTAGGCACTCTTATGCTGTTGATTAACTGTATCCTTACGTTCCGGCATTACTACCATCCCCTGCTTCTTAAACAACTGTTTAAATGCTGTCGGAAACAGTTGATTTCTGATGCCAACAGACACTGTGTTCCGTGCGTTACCTGATGGTTTACGGGGATACCCAAAGCACAAACCTCTCCGTTGCCAAGATCACAAACACCTCAAACAAATAAATGCCCTGAAAAGTTAAGTGATTTTATTACTCCACTAGCCAAAATGACGTGATTCCTTCTACTAATAAATCAATCTGGCAAATACAGGATAAAAATCTGGTAATTACATCTACAATCCAGCGAATATTAAATGCAAGATTCAGGTACTCTGACTGCCACTGTTGGCTGTCACTCAGGAGCAGAGCCGGTTCCAGTTTGTACATCCACTCATCTCGAAGGGCAACTCCAGTGTGCGTGTGCCTTGGAGAGAGCAAGCGGAAAAGGCCAAGGAGCAGAGGGACAGGGGCCGGAAGACTGACATGGATAAGAAATAGACTTCAGAGTGGACTCCCAGGAGCTCCCAAGCTGGAGATAAGACATAAACCTGAGCTTTGTCTTGAGATGGCTCTTATGAGATGTTCTAAACTATACTGAAATAAAAGATATTTCTTAATAAGCTTCAATCACATTTTGGGACAGCTTCGGGATTTAAACAATAGGTAATTTATACATAAAAGGGATCCTTGCGGACCAAAAGTGACTGAAACAGAAGTTAAAATATCAAAATCAGCCAAGTGCTGCTCCTGTTTCTCAAAAGAGGTATTTCCACAGAGACATTTTGAAGACTTGTCAAACACAAACCCAGCCTATTTGTATTCAAGGAATGATAAAGTTTTCTGCGTTATACAGAGTTGTAGGAACATAAAATTGACATCTTCTGATATTTTGGGTTACAGCTGAGGCTGGGGACACAGAATGAGAAAAGAGATGGGAAAACTCAACGAGGGAGTATCTGCAGCAGTTTAAACCAGTAATATATCTGATTAATCACCTTCTGCATTACACCCAGGCAAGTCAGCAGTGAGTTACATACACTCTAGGGCCTTTTCAGACCATTAAAGTGATGGAAAAAGGCCTTTGTATTCCTGAGAACCGGGCTATGAGTGAGCACCACTGAAGAGATCTCCATCAAACCCAAATGGGTTTTAGCTCATTCAGTCTAAAGGGAGAGTGCAAACTTTAATTAACTCAATAGCTGTCAAGAGCTTGGGAGACCTGCAGATTAATGGTTCTGGCTGCAAAACTGCAGAGCATCAGCAACAGCAGCCAGCCCTGCCACGCTGAGGACTGGCAGGGAGCATGAAAAGCTGGGTAAGAAACTCTCCCCCATCTTCCCGGTGATGTTGCCTGGGGAGCTCTTTGCCACGTCCGCAGAAAAAAAAAAGCCAAAGCTCAAAAAAACCACCAGCCCAAACCGTGCAGTTTGGGGCTAGAAGGGAAATGCAGTGAGTTTGGAGCGTGGAGGGGTGTTGTAAGGCATCTCTCCTGGGAAGTAATGGTACAAATGGCACAAAATCTGCCTTTTTTTCACATGCATCATCCAGCTTTATCTATGCCGGAGTTGTAGCAAAGTGCAATTCCTGCCAGGCAACAGTCAGTGCCTCCCAAAGATTCATATGGGAATAAAACGCAATTCTGAAGCTTTTGGGAGCGTGTGAGGAGCTAAAACACCTGCCGAGTACACCCTGTGGAGTGCAGGCAGGAAACGGTGCATCTTTCTTTCAGCTACGGAAGCAGGGAACTGGCGCTGCAGGGATCAGGAGAAGCACAACTATTTAACAGCAACAGAAACCAGGAAGGCTCCTCGCACCGCCACAAGACAGCTCGGTGTGCTCCTGCTCCTAGAGCTGCAAGAAACGTGTCACAGGCTCTTAGAGGCGGGATAACAGTGACCGACACTTTGTGTAGCTCGTTCAAGGGGATATCCACTCCTTGAACCCTGCGCAGATGCCACCCGCCGCCTTAGGCGGACCGCACGGATGTCTGCAAGGTGCCGTTGTCCTTGAGCAGCGGGGGATGCCTGGCTCGATGAAAAGTCACAATTATGAAAGTCACAATTGCTCTCAGAAAGGAAATGTGCCCAGAATAAGCTGTTTGAGCTGCAGGGCTGAGCAGAGCCAGACGCACAGCCGGGAGAGGTGTCAGTGAGTCAGCAGGGCACAGCCCCGCAGCACACTGCGCTTCCTCTTCTGCTCGAAAGCGCCTCTGGCAGAGCACAGCGTCGCTTCTTCAGCGCCGAGGATGGAGCTCAGCCTTCAGCGGAAGGTGCTCTGGAAGGCTGCAGTGGGGTCTGGAATAGATACATGTACTTATCAGGTATTTGCTGCCAGCTGGAATGTGGAGTGTGGGAGATAAACATTCACCTACTGAGAAACTGGCTGAGATGGAAACCAGCTTATAATGGGAAACCAGGCTCTGCAGGCGGAGAGCAGCAACCACCAGCACTCTCACTCCCAGGGGATTTGCAGAGTCACTACCAAACAAAACAAGAAAACCAGAACCAAAGTCATAGACCTACTCAAGCAGGTCCAGAGCAGGGCCACAAAGATGATCAGGGGGATGGAACCTCTCTATTGTGAGGCCCGGCTGAGAGAGTTGGGCTTGTTCAGCCTGGAGAAGAGAAGGCTCCAGGAAGACCTTCTTGCAGCCTTTCAGTGCTTCAAGGGGCCTGTCAGAAAGATGGGGAGGGACCAGACATTGTAGTGACAGGACAAGAGGTGATGGTATCAAACTAAAAGAAGGTAGATTTAGACTGGATAGAAAGAAGAAATTCTTCACTGTGAAGGTGCTTAGACCCTGTCCAGAGAACCTGTGGATGTCCCATCCCTGGAAGCATTCATGGTCAGGTTGGATGGGGCTTTGAACAACCTGGTCTAGTGGGAGGCGTCCCTGCCCATGGCAGGGGGCTGGAATTAGATAATCTTTAAGGTCCCTTCTAACCCAAACTGTTCTATGATACTATGGTTTTATGAAAGTCAACCTTAGAGCAGCAGCTGTGTGGAAACACCTTCCCAAATCTGCTCAGGCCAACAGCTTCCCCAGCCTGTGCGCTGCTGGAGTGAGATGCTACGGAGCTCTGGCTCAGCACGTTCGATAAACTAAAGAGATGAGGAGGCTGACATTTTAAACCCAGCATTAACTGCACGCCTCCAGCAGCATCGATGCACTGGCAAGTGGACACGCTCTCCGTGTACCTGACGTAGGATTTCCACTGTTGTTGAGCGATCTGATCCCTTTACTGCAGCAGAGAGAGCGTCTGCTCGCAGCTGAGCGGTGCGTTCGCCCCGGCTGTCACATTTGCTCCCTCTTCCCACGGAAAGAGCTCGCCTTTCTAGTAACCTGCTTGGAAATGAAGTGAAAAATCCTGCAAGGGAATGTCTCTGTTGGTGTGAAAGACAAGGATATGGAGCCTGTCCCCTGGGCTGTATAGGATAAACAGAAATGAATATTTTACGCCTTGGGATTCACTTGTTTTTCACCCTGCTCCACTTCAGCTTTTTTAAAGCAAAGGACAGCGTTAGGAAGCAGGTGCTTTGTCTCCAGGGACATCCCCGAGGGCTGTCAGGCTCCTCTCCAGATCTGCTAAAAGATCAAGACCCTCACGAACTCCTCGGGCAGGAAGCTTCTCAGCCCCCATTCTACAGCCCAGGAGTGAGTCAGCAGAAAGGAAACACAGCACCCAGCAGAGGCAAAAGCACCGCTGTGCACCTGCCGTGGCACGATGGCCCCGGCAGCAGGAAGTAGCCGAGAGCAGGAGACGGCAGAGGCAAAGGCCACGAGTCTTGCTGTGCTCAGCAAGGGACTGCAGCAAGAGGAACAGCACAGAGACCCAGGAGGTTAAGGCTGAGAAAGTTGGGCTTGTTCAACCTGGAGAGGAGACGGCTCTGGGAGACCTTCTGGTGGCCTTTCGGTGCTTTCAGTGCCTGTCAGAAAGATGGGGACCGGCTTTTAGCAGAGCCTGTTGGGACAGGACAAGTGGTGACGGTTTTAAACTAAAAGAGGGAGATTTAGATGAGAAAGAAGGAAGAAATTAGTTACAGCAAGAGCAGTGAGGCCCTGGCCCAGGTTGCCCAGAGAGGTGGGAGGTTTTCAGAAGCACCAGATTAACGTTCAGTGAGGCAGCATCACTTTTTACCACATTTTTGATGCATCCCCGTCCTCCCCACGGGTTTAGGAGAAAGAGGCTTGGCTAGTCAGGTGGACAAACACCAAGCCAGTGAGACAGACTTGGTTGGCCCAAGGAGGTGGAGGTTCCACATTTCAGGGCCTGCTGGAGCTCCAGCTGGTGAGGAGCAGCTCTATCAGCAGGGACCATTTGCTGTTATTATCAGCTCTCTTCAGGGCTGGATGAAGCTTTGGGGATAATTCCTATGTGGGCATTTTATGCAGTTATGCTTTTTCAGTGGAGATTCATAATGAAAGGGTATCACATTTATATCTGCAGGTTGTACACAGGCTGTACCAAATTTCATGGGTAGTTTGGGAAGTTGAATTAATCCCACACAGCTCTAACTAGTTTGCTAAGGCTGCTTTTGTTTTCATCTTGAAGCAGCCACAGCAGGGCTATATAAAACCCACTCCCCAGTGCCATGAAGCAGCAGTGATCGAGATCACCAGAATATACTACTTTAACACACAAATCTTCTTCCCTTACTGCTGAGAAAGGGATTAGAGGAGCAGTGTTTGCCTTGCATTTTTGCTGTGCCTGCTTTTGGCAGGCTGCAATTAAAAACTGCTGCCTCTCTAATCACCAGAAAACACTCACGATACAAAACCCCACATACACCGTTTCTTAAAAAAAGCCCCAAAACTCATGTTTTTTATCCTTTTATCTTTGCATCTTTCCCAGAAGCGGCACCCTCGGAGTGCCCGGGCATCCCGTCCCACTGTACCCACAGCCCCGCTGGCACCGGGCACGGCGTTTGCCGCGCACTTCTGGAGCGGGCACACCGGCCCCAGCCGCCCCCACAAAACGCCCTTACAGCGGCCCCTCGGAGCACGGGAACTTTCCCCGGTATCAAATTCCCGCCGCGGGGCCGCGACCGGGAGGAGAATTCAGTAGCGCGGGGTTGCGGGGCCGCTCAGACGAGCCCTGCCCACCGCAGAACGCTGCGCGAACGGACCGGAGCCACCGGCCGTACCGTCGCGAGGCCGCGGCCTTCCTCCTCGCCCGGCCCAGGGCCCGGCCCACCGGAG
>VWZK01013989.1:520850-574452 GCA_013396935.1 Baryphthengus martii | reverse complement strand
CTCCTCCGGCGCCCGGTTTATCGCGGGAAGGGCCCTGCCCGTGAGGGTGAGCAGACCCGCGCTGCCCCCGGGCTCGGCCGCGGCGGGGGGTAGTTATTCCCTGACAAGTTTCCGAGCTGGGTTCAAACGCGGCTCCAGGCGGCGGGGGGTGCGGGGAGCTCAGGTCCGCGGGGCCCAACGCTCTGAGACGGCGCGGCCGTGAAAAGAAACTTAACGGGTCAAGGCTGCCGGGAACCTGGAGCTGGCTGCGTGTTCAGCACCTCGCAGTGGGCTGGAGTTGATAAATGCAATTAGCGCAGGAGCAGCTTTCCGGGGGTTCGCGGTACGAACCTGGGGGGTGTATCCCGCGGGTGAGGGGGTGGCATTGAAACTAGAGCCTCCCACAAGGAGGAGAAGGCAATGGTGACAGAAGCAGCTCGCCTGTGAGGAACCCAGGTTTTCAGTCTGACTGTGAGTATCTTCTTCTGGGCTGCCTTTGCATGAAAACCAGATTTTATGGGTTTTTTTTTATAATGATCCCACGCGTGTCAGCGTGTGACAGTCCTCGAGCAGCAGGAAGCGGACGTGGGCATGGCCGGTAACTGTCACTGACGGTGCACGGCCGCCACGGCAGAGTTCGGGTTCCCAGTAGGGCTGGAAGGACAGGACTTGAGCGCTGTAACCTGCCAGCTGCTCCTTCAGGGCCGGCTGGTTCTGTGTTTGTAAGAATCCAAATCAAGGGAACTGAGGACGGAAGGAGTGGAAGCGAGATGGAAATGCATGGATATAGGAACGTACCTTGGAGGATGTTGGTGGCGTGGAAGACAAAGGGACTCCAGAACTTACCCAGGCCCCTGTATCGCAGAGTGTCTTGTTACCTCGGTATGAAGAACAGCCAGTGAAAGCCCTTAGGAAGGATTAGGTAGCTTTTGAAGAGGAAATGCATAGCTGAGTACATATGGGCATTGCTATTGCCTTCAGCCCAATAAAATGGGATTGGGTAGAGTGTTAAATATTTGCTTTTCAACAGTATTTTAAATGAAAGCATCCAGTCTGTGACTCAAAACCCTGCTATTGTGGTGTATGCAAACTGAAAGTAGCTCAGTCATCCACCTGACCAGGCAGAGACTTCTTCTCTCTCTTTCCCTTAGGAGGAACAATCAGTGCTCAAAAAGACCGTGTAAGCCTAATTACTACTTCTGTAAAAGAAGACGTAGCTCTAAGGTACATCTGCCTAGTAGGAACAGCACAGAGGAGTTACGGGGCACATTCTGAGGGCACCACCCTGTTGGTGTGGCTCTTACGGATCCATGAGTAGATAGATGGAGGAGATGTTTCTGCAGGCACTGGAATCGTATTAACATTTAGGAAAAAAAGGGGATGGTGTTCGCTGCCAGGGCCAGAAGGAAAGAGGAAACCAGTGTGAACACTGAGGTTCTAGAGAGATGCTTTTCTCACAGAGAAAGTACTTCATGGGGTGCCGTGGGAGGCGGACAGCCTGGCATGTTCTAGAAAGTTCATCTTGGCAGTTAGACGTCATCAAGCTATAAAGAGAAACTAAGTAATGTTGGGTCTTGCTTTGTCGACTGTGTATAATATAAGCTAGGCAGAAAGTGGAACAGAAAATTGCAAATGAGTCAGTAAGTTGCAGGGAGATGTTACCTAAGGAAGACTGGAGGGTTGGTTTTCTCTCTTTTTTGGTCACTTCTGTGTATCCTAGATAGCACAAAGGCTGGGCTTTTGTGGATGGGAGCAGCCTGAGGAGGGGGTGTGTCAAGAAGTACCCCAGAGCAGTGGTCAGTACTGGGCAGAATATGGCCTCCTGAACTTTTCTTTTTCCACCTTCTTTTTCCACATTGCTCAGCTTTTTCCCTAAAGGCTGCTCAAGTTCTTATACTGCACAGCTCTGAGTGAGGTATTTGAAAGGCATAAAAAGTTGTTAAGACTCCTTTTTGTTTTGTTAGGGTGTTTTTTTGTTAGGATTTGCAGCTGTAGATGGCGTGGAACAAAACATGGAGATACAGGAGCTTTGTACATGAGGAGAGAGAGACATCTGACCTGTGGTCATGGGTTGAGAAAGTGTTTAGCAGCAGAGGCCAGATGGATGGGCTGGGCAGGGAGCTCAGGTGTTTATTTGGGTCTGATATTTCTTTGTGGCTTTTATGTGGCTTGCTTTGACTGCTGAATTACACACATACCCCCCGCTCCCCCCCAAAAAAAACCCCAAATCAACCACCCAAAAAAACCCAACAAAACACCTTCTAAGAGGAAACCAAACCATGCTGTGTAGAGCCCGTTGCATCTTGGCAAAACCTTAGACTTCTAGTGCCTGACTTGGAGGGAGCCTTGCTAACTGTGGGGAACCAGAGGCAGACTGGTCCTCGCAGGAGCTCTGTGGAATACGTGAGGTGTCAGGCAGTACAATCTCGTCCAGTTTGCCACCTGTGACGCGGGTACCGAGCGTTTGATGTCTCCCAAACGCCACATTTGTTCCCTGGTGAGCAGGTCACCTCCTCCCTTAGCCCGTGGGGCTGCTGAGTGGGTGTGCTGCTCTGCTCTGCCTGCTGTGGTCTGGATGAACCAGCAAGAGAGATGCTCCCTTCTGAGACCTGCCCAACCTGGACTGGCAAGAGGGGTCTGCTCCAGCCAACGCTTTCCTTCGGCCGTCAGCATACAGTTTTCAGAAGCTGTGCTGCCTTCCTCCTCGGTTAAAAGCTTTTACTGTCTGTCTTTAGTTAGTGGTTTTGCACGGTAAGCAGCGCAGAGAACGTGAGAAGTCGGGTTGTGTTTGGCCTGCAGGTTAAAGGCTGTCGTTCCCATCTTCACGGGTGATTCCAGACAGTTCAGCTGGCTGAAAATGGTGGCACCAAAGTGTGGTCCTGTCACGCTCCACAGTTCTAGAACTTTGCCGCCTACCCTGGGAGCAGATGGACTGACCTGGCTGATCAGTTTGCCTTCTTAGCTAATAGAAGTGGAAACAAGATACTTGAAAGCTATTTTTGAGTTTTGTAGTAATGTATTTTTTGGAGAGTGTTATAGTCATGGTTTATTTTGCCATGTTTTCTTCGTTTCTGGGAGAACATCAATAACCCAGGAAGAAGTAAACTTGTATCTGCTTAATAGTCTTGTGCAGGGATTTTGTTGTTTATTTTCAAATATATTTCTTTAAAAGACACCCTAATTTTCACTGCAACTTTGTTTTCTCAACCTTAAGTGGGATGCAGACAGACGTGATGTGTTAACTGTTACACAGTAAGCAATCCACTGTTTAATTTAACTCGTGTGTTATTCATGGCTTTTGGGGGAGTGTTCACAACTAGCCAGTGTCCAGTGGTTTTTTTTTGGTTTTTTTTTTTTCAATATCGAGCTGGGAATTTGTGGGGATGGCAGCTCGAGCTGCAGAGAGATGCATTGATGATGGCATCCCAGTAAGCCCTCGCTCATAGTCCTGAATCAGACCTGCTCAACGATCTGAAATTTCTTGGGTTTGTTTCCAGTTTGAGTGGAAAGTCTGAGCTGTAGTCAACTTCACAAAAACATCCTCCTGCCTTTTGGCTTTGGGCTGGCCCCAGGATTTCTGAGCAGAGCCTGGCTTTGGGAGCTGATGGCAGAGCACAGAGGCAAGGTGGGCGCTGCAGGCGTGAGTCCAGAGCGCTGGTTAAGGATTGTGTTCGGGGGTCAGTGTTAGGTGAGCTGACCAGCTGTAGTTGGAATTAAATTGTGTTTGAGAGGCAGAGCTGAGCTGGGCAGGGAAATTGCTGTGCCTGCCGCTTTGGAATTCAGTGTTGATCTGAAAAATAGGGATCCTGATATGGTGAGGTTAAGCTTGTTCTCAGAGGTGTGTACATGAAGGGGAAAATTCTTGGGGAAAATTCTTGTGGATCTTTCTGTCAGTATGGATAATGATGTTAAGATGAAACTATATCTTTCAACTATTTTTCAAGTGGAGATCAGCATTTATTTGCTCTCCTTGCTGGAAGGAATCTCCTCACAGCTCTAGAGAGAAGAAAGCTGGTAAGTGTAGGAGGGAAATAGACCATAATTTTATTTCCCAGCTGTATCTCAAAAATTTACTTAGATTTAGTCTGCAGTAGGTTTATTAAGGTAATGTCCTGAACCCTAAAGAAGTGTCTTTCCTTTAGCGCTTGTGTTGTGGCAGCTGCGAGTCCTTCCTGTCTTGGTGGTGTCCACAGAGGTGCAGAAGGAAAGCCCAGTGAGGAGGGAAGGTGGGGTTGCTGAATGAACCACTGCTGCTTTTGTATTTAGGCTCCTGTCTACTGTGAGGATGGAATTTGCTTTTAACTCTTCTTTTTGTGGGAAAGGCATAGGAAGGAAGAGTATTATGGTTGCTATTTAGTCATTATTAGAGTGGTTAATTGCTTCAGGCTTCTTGTTTGAGGACTCCTGGTTTCTTGTTTGGTTGGGAGCTTTTAAAATTTTATTTTTTTTCCTCAATATCACTACAAAAATTTGTTAAAATCTGCCTTCTGTTCTGGTCGGTGGGGCTGTGCGAAGGAGTTCATCTGCAGGCTGTGATTACTCCTTGCCACTGCCCCACCGCTGCGGTGGTGCTTCCTGCCCCTGCCCTGTGCACCTCACGTTTCTATGGAAACTTAAGCATCTTTGACACCTCAAGCAGGGGTAAGAATTGGTCAGAGAGCTCAGAACAGAGTGGGATGATGCCTCGTCAGATTGCTGTTCATCTGCTGAAGAGCAGGAGACTCTGTAAGCAGGGCAAGCGTAGGAGCCGCAGGATTTCTCCTTGTTTTTAAGCCCTGCTGGAGGCAGAGGGAATGATCTCAGCAGGGACAGCCTCCTCTGGAGGTAGTTCTGTGCCTGGCTTGTATTCTTGTGTGGCACCAGTTGCTGTGTCTGTAAGATACTGGTATAGCAACATCCAGAGTGCAGCTTCTGTACTTTTGGGTGACCCTCAGGAGGTTCAACCAGGCCACGCGTAAGGTCCTGCCCCTGGCTCGGGGCAGTCCTTGGTATCAGCCCAGGCTGGGGGTGGAGGGATTGAGAGCAGCCTTGCAGAGAAGGTCTTGGTGGTAGTGGTGGATGGAAAACTGGAGCTGAGCTGGCTCTGTGCGCTCACAGCCCAGCAGCCATTGGCCCTCTGGGCTGCATCCCCAGCAGTGTGGGCAGCAGTGCCGGGGGGGGATCCTGCACCCCTGCTCTGGAGGTCCCTTTAAAGGTCCTTTCCCACCCAAACCATTCTATTATTCTGTGATTATCTTGGTGCTGTCAAGAAATGTTTAAGAAAATTGACTTTCTTGGAGTTCTGATTTGCATTCTTAACAGAAATCATTTAAAAAAAACCCCAAAAACCCCAAACCACAAAAAGATTAGTTGCACTCAAATTTCCTTGAGAGACAAAGTATGTACAGGACGCACCAAGCGCTGTGCTGCGGCTGGTGGCTCTGCCGTGGCGGGAGCGTGGAGCGATCCGCCGCTTCCGACAGCCACTCTCATCATTAGCACTTGTGCTGCAGCACCCGGAGCCGCCGCACTTGCCACGAGTGTGCTTTGCACTCTCCGCTGCCTTTCCTGCTGGAGAGCAGGCTGAAGGAGAAGGGAAGTACTTTTTCTTGCTGCTCTTTATGGGTTCTCCACTTAAATTACCAAGGGTGAGCGTGTGGCAGCGTCAGCAGGCTGCCCTCAGGTAATCTGGTGTGGATTTGCTCTGTGCTGGCTCTTCCGATAACAGAGCCTGGCCGTGTTCTAGCCATTGAAAGTATGAAGTAGCTTCTGGCTGTTTACACTAACACTTAATTACTGCTCAGGTGGAGTGGGTAGAGCACAGCCACAGATGCTGACACCAGCGTAGTGCCTAATGCCGTGATTCATAAAGCTGTCTGCTCCACGGCGACTGGCCTGCGCGCCCGCTAATCCTCATGGCCGGAATAACTTTAACCTTGAGGCTGGTGGTGACGAGGGAAGCAGGGAACGTCACCGGTGAGAAAGATCCTCCTGTTGTGCTAACGTGGGAGGCTCCTCTTGTTGGAAGCCAAAGGAAAGGTGGCCTTCCTACTGAGCTCAGTTTTAAAGCTTTGGGTTTGTTTTTTCCTCAAAAGATTGAAGGTACTGGGTAGACTGGGAATTTGGCACCACGCTGAGGCATTAATGGTGGTAGTTGTCACAGAGTTAGTGTTGGGCATTGAGTGGCTCTGCGTGCCATGCCTCCTATGTCTGTCTCTGCTGCTGTTTGTGCTGGTTTCCAACGAACGAGAGTGGAAAAGCGGAAAAGGAACTTAGCAATGGCACGAACCCTTCAGCCGTGTGTATTCCCCGTGTGTGGTTCAACTGAACTGCCGGTGCTGTGGCACCTCGGCTGTGCCAGTCCCAGCAGAACAGGCCTTTCAGCTGCAGAGAGCTTCAGCGCATCCTGGTGTGAAAACCGATCGGATTTGACACGGCATCCCCGTGATAGACACGGAGTCAAACCGCTGTAGCGATCCTCAGCTTTTGCGCGCTCCGATAGTAAGGATTTCGTTGAATTTATTTGTCATATGCTACTGTATTTATGCTCTCCACTGCATAAATCCCATTTTCCTGAGCTGCCACTTCTAACAGAGAGTATGAAGCGCGTTTGGAGCGGTACAGCGAGCGAATCTGGACGTGCAAAAGCACAGGAAGCAGCCAGCTGACGCACAAAGAGGCTTGGGAGGAGGAGCAGGAAGTCGCTGAGCTGTAAGTACCAGGGAAAAAAATGGGAATGTGTCTTATCTTTAGGCTTTGGGGCAGAAGAGTGGACTTGGGAATGATCTGGGGTGATTAGTTTGTGAGGTAAGTAGCTTTTTACTGGCTGGAAGGAGATGAGGCGATTCTGGAATCGAAAGCAAATGAAGTCCAAATTCGATGCCATCACTAATGCAATTGAGGAATGTACTTATTTAGTGCTGTGTCTTGGTATTACTCAAACTAAAATAGTTCAACATATGGTACTTGGCATATTTTAAAGCCCCTTGAGCACTGGGAGTTTTTCAGAGGAAAAAAAGCCCACCTAAATCTTGACGAGGTAAAGTAAAAATACAGTAAAAAGAAGCTGTCAAATTATTTCACGTCAAGCCAGGTCCACAACTGTAATTATTTTTTCCAAATCTACATTGGAATCAATTGTACTAGGTAAAAAAAACCCATTTTGGAGTGAGGTTTTTGGGGATCTGCTCTACTTGAAAAGACAACCAAGTGAAACCATCAAGAGTCATTACTCTCTTCCCCTGTCCCTGGCCCCAGCTCTAGCGCACAGCACAGCCCCCAGTCCTTTGCTGAGATCCAGGATCCTTGCCATAGGAGTGAATGTTCTGGAAAGATGCAAGTCCTTGGCTCAACCAACAAATATAACTTAACTTTGTGCTGACCAAATTGTAGGAATGATGCCAAACAAATGGCATTTTTCTCTCTTCTATGAACTGATGACTTGGGACTTCAGTGACTGTATTTTTTTTCCCTGGATTTAAGCTGAGGAGGCTGTCAGAAGCATTACTGAAGAGGTGAAACTTTCCTATTCCCTTTTTCATGAAGAATCCACATTTCTGATTCCTTGGCAAAGAGTTCATAACAGTCTAAGGAGGCATTCCCCATCAATTGAGGTTGATCAAATCCTCAAAGGCAACAAATAGGAAACCTATTTGCAGGTAGCCCTCGTTTTTACCATGGTTGAGGTACCGCTCACTGTCCTCTATCCTCCCTCCTTGGTGCTCTTCTTTGAGAGGAGGATGCAGAACCAGCTCCATAAACTTACACTCCTGAGTCAAACCCGACTGGTTTGGTGTCCCTTACTTTTGGTTACCAGTGTTCAATCGGTTGGCCGCTTTTGAAAACGTTTCAGAAATGTAAATCAAACATAAATGGAAGATTTCCCCAATAACAAATTTAGCTATAGACAGTCTCAATGTGGGGAAAAAATAGACTCTATGAAATGGGCTTTTGGTCTTGTCTCTTTGAAACGGGATTAAAAGCTTCACAGACAGTTTGCTGGCTGCTTTAATAGCTGACACTAGCCTGAATTAAAAAAAAAAAAAGTTTGCTAGAGGGATAAATTTGTTCACGGCCGTTGTAGAACAGCAAGTATAGCTGAGGATTATCAGCAACAGATCCCTGAGTCTGGGAAGCTAAAAGGATTTTGGAAAAATGGAGTATTTTGTTTCTCCTTCCAGTAACTTGAAACGAACTTGACTTTCTAGCCAGAAAGCTTTATGCAGTAGGTTTCTTAGTATTCCTATCAGCTCACTGACCTGATGTTTTAGAAAGGAAATCAGACAAGTACATTTATAACAGTCCTTTTTCTTCTCTGAACGAGAAAGTTTGAAGACCATGACCTGATGGAACACACAAAAATATTTTTCTCTGGAAAGCTAATTTGATTGTGTAAGCCTGCCTCTATCTTTCCTATGTTAGCAGACTCTGGGACAAAAAATGCTAAATGTTCATCAGCATCGTGTTAGTGTTGGAAGCAAAAAATTTAAAGTAACAAGCCCCATAATAATAACGTGGTCTTGGTGTTACAGTTAACATCTAATAGAGAGGCAGCAATAACAAGCGAGGAAAGATTCACCCTCAGTGCTGCTCTTCCAGAATGTTTCCTGATGTTCCTTCTGGGAAGGACAAGTACAATTTGTATTGTCATGCCAATTAACGCTTTGAGGGGGGTACTGGGGGGAGGGCAGCAAAAAGCCCTTGGATGTTTGCATGCTAATGGGGCATCTGCCTGGAACATTGTCCTGGCTGTTAACATTCCCGGGATTGCAAAATGGGAGGGTACTTTGCATTTTGGCTTTTATACCCTGAATAATGAAAACTTACGATGTGCTCGCTCAGCTTGAAGGAGGAGTTCCCCATCTGGTATGAGAAACTGGTACTGGAAATAGTCCACCACAACACTGTATCTTTGGAGAAGTTGGTGGATGCAGCTTGGCTGGAGATCATGACCAAATTTGCAGTGGGAGAGGAGTGTGACTTTGAGGTAAGGATCCGTTTTCCCATTTAGCCCACAGAGATAATTCTAGGTCTCTAAAGGCAGGAGGTGGAAGAATGTCAGGCACTTACATTGTCAGAAAGATGGTGAGAATTTATTTTCTATAGAATCCCAGTGGCAGCACCTGCTTTTGAATGTAAAATGGTTTGGTAAGCAGGAGCACGTGGGTGATCCGTACTAATGGCAAGAGAAAAGTGACTGAGCTCTGTCTGTGCATGGGAAAGTAGAGATACAGGATAGGATTCCTCTTGATAGGACAAAAGGAAATGGCCTCACATTGTGCCAGGGGAGGGTTAGCTTGGACACGAGGAGAAATATTTTGCCCTCAAGGGTTGCCCAGGCCTGGCCCAGGCTGCCCAGGGCAGGGCTGGAGTCCCCATCCCTGGAGGGGTTTCAAAGCCGTGGAGATGCCGTGCTGAGGGACGGGGTTTAGTGGTGCCCTGGCAGGGAAGGGGGAACAGTTGGACTTGACCTTGAAGGTAATCGGTGAAGAGATATGTCATGAGCTTCTCTCAAGGAGAATGCTAATTAAGTGCTTTGCCAAATCAGAGTTTGTAGGTCTTCTCAGTTGCTTTTCTTTTCCCCTTTCCCTCATAGTGTTAAAGCTCATTATTTCACACATCTTGCTCAGGTTTGGTTTTCATCAATATTTCTGTGCAGGTTGGTAAAGAGAAAATGCTGCCTGTGAAAGTTGTGAAAATACATCCCTTGGAGAAAGTTGATGAAGAGGCCTCGGAGAAGAAATCTGACGGAGCTTGTGATTCCCCATCCAGTGACAAGGAGAACTCCAGCCAGGCAGCCCAGGACAACCAGAAGGAAGCCATCCTGAAGGAGGATGACAACAGGAGGGAAAGTATGAGTAAGTATTAAGACAGCAGGCGGGTAGGTAGCACCTAGAAATGAGTATTTGAATTTTTATTCATCCTGGGCCTGAGCTGTGACTTTTGCACGTGATGTTTAAATGACGTTGGGCAATGAAAATCCTGAAATTGTCCTCGTTAGTGGTGCAGCTTTGGTGGCATCGGTGCTTTTGGCTTTCAGCTGTTCTTGCCTCTTTTAAAACAGAAGATGTGCTGTCATTCTAAGGTGGTAGTGCTGAAGGCGGTGCATGAAACAGCTGAGCTTCTGAGGTATAACAAGGGCATTTAGAAAATAAAGAGAAGGGGGAAACAGTAGAGATTCATGCAGAATCTTAATGTTCTGCTGGGCTGTTCATCCTGATAGCAAACACCTCTAGTTCTGCAGTCAGAGACAAGCTCTAACTCTCTTTCATGTCCCCAGTTGACATAAAAAATAAGTTGGGTTTTTTGCTTGGTTTTTTTTTTTTAATTTTGGTTTCTCTTGTTTCCAGTTTTCAAACACTTGAGAGAAAATTAATGCAGAAAAGTGCCTATTATTTTTTTTCCTAAGGGTTCAAAATAAAGCAAGCTCTGAAATGTTGTTCCCCTCTTTCATGCCTGTTCCTCCTTGCTGCAGAACTAAACAGTGGATGTCCAAGGCTTTTCTTGATTCTGAGAAGGTACTATTTAAAGAAGAAAATAACAATTAGTTTCGTGTCCTGCAATCTGGATAGCTTAATTTTAAAGGCACATAAATGTAGTAAACAGTCACCCTGACATCTGGGGAAGGCGTCTGTAACCTCCTCTAGTATGGAGAAGAGGAAACTCTGAAAACAGCCCAGCGAAGTCAGGAGCGGAAAACAAGTTCTACCAAGCTCTGGTCCCAAGCTGAATAATTGTCATCTGTTTCTGATTGGTACTGGAAGAAGTTATGAGCCGTTTTGATTTCGTTGCAGTGCTCTGTATAACTAGGAAGGGGGGGGAAAAAAGTGTTGTAGAAACAATCTGCCCTTATACTCATCTTGTGAAAGAGCAGTAACGCTTGGAGAGAGCCTAATGCTGGCTGCGTTGTTGGTTTTAGAGTGGTAGTTCTCTTCAGCTACCTCATAAAAGCAGGGGAAGTAGTTTTTCCTTTAAAAATGCTCACTGACTAAATTTACAGCAACATTTTTGGGCTTGGATGTTTAGTAAAGTCTACCATAATATTCAGTTCGCTGGTGTGCAGTATTCCAAGCGGCTGTGTTCAGCTGTCTTCTGGCTGACGTGGGCTGGAGGAATACAGCAGGGGTGGGCATTCCTGTGCCTTTGTCACCCTCTGACTCTGCTGATGAGCTGGTCTGGGTTTAGCTGCCCCTCTGCTGGGACTGTCCTACTCTTTCTATAAAAGATGAACCTCAAGGTTTTCAAACCAGAGCTGCCAGCAGAGTCATAACATAATCAGTGGACGCAGTAAAGCACTCATTCTTCTAACTCTTCTTTGTACGTAGGCAATTATTAAAAGGATATTTTATTGCTAATGCTTTTATACCCTGGGTTGCAATAGAACATAGCTTCATGGTAAGCTCGTTACTGATTCGATATTCCGGAGTCTGTTAAAATAACTAGATAGCATCTGGTACATTTCAACTACAGAAGGAGTAAACTTTTTGATTTAGTGGGTTCAGGCACAGAATTGCACCAGCAGGAGGCTGTGTACAATATCTGGCCACGTGGGCTTGGGCTTTTTCTTTCTAATAATTTGAATTCTTGACCACTGGTAACATAGCTTGAGGTCAAGAGTGAGCATTTAGAAGCAGTAGCAGGCTCTGCATAGCAGGGTGTGACGTAAGAGCTGTATCTTTCTGCATCTTTCTGCGCACACACGAGGGGGCAGAGTTTACCGGAGCGTTTTTCCTAATGCTTATGTCAAACTTGCTGGTTTCGTTGGAGGCAGGGGAAAAAGAGACAGAGAAAAGAGTTTCAGTCGGTCTGATTAGGAGTCTGCTGTGCTTCAGAAGCTAAAATGTATTGCATTATATATGCAGTCAGAAGTATTTTTGATTGCTTAGAAGTGAACTCTGGAAAATCTGCAGAAGGGAGAGAAAAGGCGCCTTTTTTTTCTTTTTTATTCTCCTGGAAATGGATGACGAGCTACTGAAGGCAGGTTCGGCAACTTGAGCTGTACTTGGAACTAATACTTTTTGGAAAATCCAAAATTACTGGTGAATAGCAGACAACAGCATAGGGATGTTTTATGAGCTTCTGGTAGCGTGGTAACTCTTAAGTTGTATTTCAGCACAGTGCAACAACAATTGAAGTGTGCTTTTGTAAAATAACTTTAGGAAGGAGGTGACAGTGATTTCTTCTTCCTCATCCCTGAGTATCCAGGTGCAGCTTGATAGAACTCAATCTATCATCTCTATTTCTTGAATCTAGACTATAAACCACAGCAGGCATAGGGGTAGCAGAGTGTCCGAGTCTTTCAGAGCCAGGACTAAGCAGCAACATGTTGTTGCTTCTTAAATATAAACTTGGTGTGCATGGTGTGCACATCCAGCAAAGGTAACACTCAGCTGCTGAAAAGACATCGAGACACATCTCTGAAAGCAGATCTCTTACAGAGCTTGAAGCTTCTTGTATGGCACTTCAGTTGTGCAGTTAAGTGGCAAAAATGTAGAAAAAACCTAATCAAGATTTTTTTTTTTTGTGACAATGATACGTGTACATATATCCATATATTTAAAAGTCTGCCTTAGCTCGAGCATCTACTTGCACTGTGTGTCTCCTTACTGGATAATTATTCTCATCTATTGTGCTTGCTTTAGTGTTTTCTTTGAGTCACAGCCATAAACATAAAAACATTTGGGGATTGCTTTCTTTGGGAAGCTTGAGTTTTGTCTGAAATGATTAACGTTTGCAACCTGAATATAGAAACAGTCGACTCAACACCAGCTGGTGAGAAGATGTGGTGCCTTTGTACTCTCTGGTGCATCTCTTCAGAATAAAAAGGCTGCTTGTGTATTTATAATTCAAATCTCCAGCTAAACTGGCCCATACATGTAGGGCTCGTGGCTGTAAAACGTGTAATGGCCACCAAAGGTAAATTATTTCAAAGTTGCTTTAATTTAGAGTCAATAATTCCTGCAGTAGAATTATTTCTAGTAGAGCATGGCAGAGACAGCTCGAGCTCTCAGCAGGAGGAACCTGAGCAGGTTACTGCTTAGGTTATGAAACCTGTCTTCCGTTCATGAATTTTAGAGATATTTTCTCCCTTTGCATAGGTTGTTGCAGCTTATGGTAAAGAGGTGGATTTAAATACTGAAAGTGGTCTTTTATACTACTTGAATATTGATGTTGCCTCTTACTTCCGAGCTCTTCAGGGACTCTGTTCCCAGCTTCCTGCTTCAGGATATTTCTAAAACCCAATTCAGGATTTTTTTCCTGCTGTTCTAGTTTAACCAAACACTATATAGTTAGCAAGGGGTGAGCTGTCCAGTCTGGTAATGGTCTGGATACTAATACTTAATGTCTTCCCTTGCTTTATCAGACGATCGAGCACGTAGGTCTCCTCGGAAGCTTCCCACTTCTTTGAAGAAGGAAGAAAGGAAGTGGGTTCCCCCTAAATTCCTGCCACACAAATACGACGTCAAGCTGAAAAACGAAGATAAGGTGAGTTGGCTTGAATCCTCTCTATTATGACACGAATGTGCAAGTTTAAATAGTCACTATCGATGTGTTGATACAGCACCACGTACTTTCTGCCGGAGTCACGGTGTTGGAAGCGGGCTGGCTGGGGCTGGCTGTCAGGTTGCCTAGCCTGGCTGTTTCTGTATGGAGCTGAGGTTTGTACATGAGGACACCTGCCAGTTCCCTGGTGCCACACACTGAGTCACAGGGCTACAGCCGCTTCAGAGTGGTTCCTGTGAGCTGGCTGATCTCTGGTCAGGCAGTTAATGAAACTTGGTCAGAGGCAGACTAGTTAATCGTGAGTAGTGGTTGCTGCTCTTGTTCTGACCTTCCCTAAGTTTTAGGTTGCTGCTCTTTGGGAGGCTCTGTGTGGCCACATCACTGCTGGCTGCTTACTGCCATCTCTTTGCTAATCTGACAAGAGAGGCAGTGCTGACCTCGATTTAATGTGTACCTCTTGCAGAGTTACTTGTCTGGTCTCAGGAAAAGAATCAAACCAAAATAAACATTAATATATAAAAGGTTTTTAAGTTGGTAGCGAGCACAGGCTGGAGGAAGGTCAGAGATAAAGCAGTGGGCTTTGGCATGAAATCTGCAACAAAAATTAATATTCTTTACTTTTTTGGTTAACTGTATCTCCTGCCAGTCTCTGTTCTGCATCTCAGTTCTGAAAGTTCTGTTTGTTGTTTTGTTGTTTTTTTTTTAAATCTTTAAAATCAAAGAGACCTTTGAAAGAGCGAAGATTTTGTGGACATGAAGCAGTCCAATGGTCTTTGCTCCTTTTAGCCATGTGATACTTATTGATAATGTGGTTAGAAGTTAAATGTTAACACTGTTTATTATCTCCAAGATCATCAGCAACGTACCAGCCGATAGCTTAGTCCGTACAGAGCGTCCTCCCAACAAGGAGATCCTGAGGTACTTTATCCGTCACAACGCGCTACGGGCCGGCACCTGTGAGAACGCCCCATGGGTAGTGGAGGATGAGTTAGTGAAGAAATACTCTCTCCCTAGTAAATTTAGTGACTTCCTGCTTGACCCACATAAGGTGAGAATTCCTAAAAGTACCTCCTTTGCTTTCTCACCCTGTTTTGTTCATTTCTTAAACTCGCTTTTTTTCTCAGACTGGGACTTTGACAAGCATTGTTCGAAAACTAGAAGAGAAATATTTGCTTAGATCCGTTTTTCCTCATCAGGAGGAGAATGCTCTTTTTGAGCAAGTTTCTGTGGACTCTTCTAGCTGCTTCTAAATTTGCTTCAAGGGGAAAACAAATTCTTCGTATCAGAGCTGTGTTTACCCTCACTGTAGTATTCGAGATCGCTGCCTTAATAGAAATTGAAAGTATTTGCTGGTGGTGTACAAATTATTTTATTCAGCACAGTGATGAATGGAAATGTATTCTTAGTATAAGAAAAAATACACAAGTGTAAAATCCTTAGTTTGACTTACAGAAACCCTTTGCTTTATACTTAGGGGATGGTGCTTTTCATAGAGTGTTTCCCTCTTGGCATAGAGGTTGGATTTATGTCGAGTTTTGAAATTTTGAGAAGCGGCTGGAGAATTTGTTAATCCAGGATGAATATTCTGACAAAATAGCTTTATATAAAACACAGTTGGATATGCAGTAGAAGTTGTAGGTCTGCTATTTGTAAATTTGTCATTACCATGGTTCATATCAATGCTGGATGCTTTCAGCTTAGATAATTCTCTTCAGCAAAGATTTCAACACGGAATTTTTGTAGGATGAAGTTATGCAGACACTGGATTTGGTGATTGTGCAACCTTCAGTACAGATTTTCACTGTGGAATTTGTTTACTGCTAAAGAATCTCATTTTTTCAGCCCCTGTTTTCTGGTAATTTTATCCATAACGTAAAGGTTATATCCTCTTACTTTAATTTTCATTTCTTGAAATATATTAGTATTCTGGGTGCATCTTGAAGTGGAATTTGAGATGTTGAGAGCACCAAAGGAGACTGATTTCAGGACTGGGTTAAACTGTTCTGTGCTAAAAGTGTGCTGTCAGGTGGGTTATTTCAGCAGCTTAAAACCAGTCAGATACTGTCACATTGCTTCAGCTTCAGAATTAAATCCTGTCTCACCTTCATTCCAAATGCTTTCAGGCAGTTCAGTTAACTCCTGTCACCCATCACTTCCATACTGCTTCAGTTTTCTTCTGGGTGGAGTCCAGGACTGAGCCCTCCGTGACTCACTAAGAAACCTCTGCTCAGAGGAAGAGTTTTTGAAATGACTGTCAGCATTTTCCAGGCAAACCCCTTCCCCACAACTTTTTAAGGAGAAACAAAGTGGGCTTGTGTAAAGAAGTAGGAGACATTTAATTTTTTTGGTAATTTTTCATTTTATAAAGTTAAATGTGAACTTTCTGGAGTGAGCTGATGACCTCATAGCCCATCTAGTGACTGCTGTGCAGAATACTGAAAGCTGTTGCAGAAGCCTGTCACCTGAAACATTGAGCACTCCTTTTGCGTTGGGAAAACACATTAAAAATAATCATAAGCCAAAATAATTGACAGAAAAAGATCTAGATAACCTTTTTTTAAACCTTTAAATGTTAATATAAATGCATTCTTTCTTTAATTTTAGTATATGACTCTCAACCCCTCAGCCAAGAGGAAGAACTCTCGATCGCCTGACAGAAAGCCTTCTAAGAAATCCAAAGCTGACGGATCATCCCTGGGCCAGCCACTGAGCCCTACTCTGTGGTGCCACGTGCATTTGGAGAAATCTATTATTGGCTCTCCGCTAAAGGTGAAAAACTCTAAGAATTCAAAATGTCCTAAAGAGGAGCTGGAAGAGGTGATGAAAATAGTGTCACCTGCTAAACTCGGTTCTAACTTTCACATTCCAAAGAGGAGCCGACTGGGCAAGGGCAGCAACAAGTCCTTGGACAAAAAGCAAAGAGGCAAAAGGGTTCTGAACGGGCAGAAGTCATCGGGGAAATCAAAGTCTCCTAGGAAAGGCTTGAAGACCCCTAAGATGAAAATGAAACAAATGACACTATTGGACATGGCAAAAGGTGCCACTAAGGTCTCCAGGACTCCCAGGAGTTCTGGAGGCACTCCCAGGTCTTCCAGCAAACCCCAGAAGCTGCCTCCTGCAGCGCTCCATCTCATTGCCTATTACAAAGAAAACAAAGACCGGGAAGACAAAAAAAGTGCTCTTTCCTGCATCATCTCCAAAACAGCCAGGTTACTCTCCAATGAGGATCGTGCTCGTCTCCCCGAGGATTTGCGAGGGTTGGTACAGAAACGCTACGAGCTTCTAGAGCACAGGAAGAAGTGGGCCACCATGACGGAGGAGCAGCGCAAGGAGTACATGAAGAAGAAAAGGGAGAAGCTTAAAGAGAAGCTGAAGGAGAGGGCGAAGGAGCGGAAGGAAAAAGAGATGAAGGAAAAACTGGAAAAACAGAAAAGATACGAGGACCAAGATCTCAAAGGGAAGACCTTGCCTACTTTTAAACTGGTCGATACTCCAGAAGGACTTCCTAATACGCTCTTTGGCGACGTTGCCATGGTGGTGGAGTTCCTGAGCTGTTACTCAGGGTTATTGATGCCAGATGCTCAATATCCCATTACGGCAGTTTCCCTGATGGAAGCACTTTGTGCAGAAAAGGGAGGCTTCCTTTATTTGAACCGAGTCCTGGTCATTCTCTTGCAGACCTTGCTGCAGGATGAGATTGCTGAAGATTATGCTGAGCTGGGCATGAAGCTTTCTGAAATCCCCCTGACTCTGCATTCGGCTTCCGAGCTGGTTCGCCTGTGCCTACGCAAGTCAGATGTGCAAGAGGAAAGTGAGGTCTCGGATAATGTGGATGAAAGCAAGGATTCGGCAGCTTTTGAGGATAATGAAGTACAGGATGAATTTTTGGAGAAACTGGAGACTTCGGAGTTCTTTGAGTTGACTCCTGAAGAGAAGTTGCAGATCCTTGGAGCGCTGTGCCACCGGATTCTGATGACTTACTCGGTGCAGGACCACGTGGAGGCCAAGCAGCAGACGTCAGCTGAGCTGTGGAAGGAGCGCCTGGCTATCTTGAAGGAAGAAAACGACAAGAAGAGAGCAGAAAAACAGAAGCGAAAAGAAATGGTGGCCAAGAACAAGGAGAATGGAAAGGATGAGAATCTGATGGGAAGAAATGAAAAGAAAAAAAATGAGATGATGAAAATGGAGCACCGGGTAGAAATAGAAGCTGATGATATGATCAGTGCCGTGAAGAGCAGGCGCCTTCTTGCCATCCAAGCCAAGAAAGAGAGGGAACAACAAGAAAGACAAATGAGAGGTAAGAAAAAGATGAGGAGAGGAGAGCATTTCTGTGTTGTGGAGTAGAGGGCAATAAGTTAATGGCAAAATTGATAGCCTGTTTCCAGAAGCGTTGCCTGGTTTTAAGGGATTTCTTCACGGCAGAAGTATCCTTCACCTGCTGTGGTTCCCATGGTGGCTCAAAATCTGGAACATTAAGAAAAAGCAGTAACTGCTTCTAGATTTTTATCTGTGGGCATCTTTTCCTTTCTAATTTAGCCAGGCCCAGGGAGGTTGGAGAACAAAAAATCTATTTCAGGGACAGACAACAACAGCAAAAAATATTTGTCTACATTCAAACATCATCTGGCTCTTACGTACAGAGGAGATACTTGCTGCGTAAAAGCTGATTCCTACAGCTGCTCCTGGCCTTGCTGCTGTGCACATTGTCAGGTTGATGCCCTTCACCTAGATAAAGACTTTGACAATAAATTTATTTACGGTTTCTCACTTTAAAGAATTAGTTGCAGAGTTGTGTAAATATAAATTGTCCACTCAAACCTCTATAAATCACGAGTTGCGATACCAAACTCGATTCGCCTCACTGGAATCAGTGCTTTTTGCTGAGGAGTGTAAAACACGAGGAGCAAAATACTTTGGAATTACACTTTAGGGATTTTCTTTCCAGTTGTGAATGTGGGTACTGGGCAGGTGGAAGTCGGCAGCAGAGCTCACCTAGGTTGTTACTTCCCTGCTGAAGCAGTTGAGGGACAAACATCCCATCTGGAGCCTGGCTTATGGGCCTTAGGTGGAAGCCGGGAGTATCTCCTGTAGGAGACCAAGAACATGCAAATAATGTGGAATATCCCAAGGCTCCTAAGGGGGCGGTCTGGATAGCACCATGCCTCACGCTGAAAGTAAATAGACCTTTCAGATCTTCTGTTAAGAGTTGTGAGTCTCAGAAGTATTGATAATCTAATGAAGGTCTGGACTGCTGCCCTACTTCTCCAGAAGGACAAGATCCAAGTATCTAACGTGCTGTAGCTGAATGGCCTCTTGGCCCCAATTCTTGTTGTGCTCCAGTTGTTTGACAGCCAGTTCAAGTTCATCGTAAGATTTTACTGTAAAATTAAATACAGCTTGGACAGTGCTCCTTGGGATACTTCTTGTTCTCACTTGATAATTTGTACCAATTCTATGTGAAGAATAGCAGTATTACATTGATGGAGGTAAGAATCATTTGGCTTTTGTGCTGAGGAAGTTAAAATTCATTCTTTTGGACTCCACAAGGAAAACTAGATCTCTCTGGCAGGGAAGGGAGGAGTAAGCCTTTCATCAAGGTTTGGTTTTTATATTACTTCCTTTCCACATGACAAGACTGAGTATTTCAGGCATCTAGGGCTTCTTTTACCTGTTAAGTTGCTACCAGGCGTAACAAGGTGCTGAAGATCTTGCTTGATGTTGATGGTGTAGTAGTTGGGGCTGCAGGGTTAGCAGCCTGGAGCTGATGTGTTCAGGACATCAGACTTGTGGGCTGGTGTGGTTTCAGTGTGTTAAAAATAGTTCTGGATAACCACAGTGAGAACTGCATCGGTTTGTTCCCACCATCTCATCACGTCATGTCACACAGGCTTTGGGCTTTTTCAGCATCCTGCTTTGACACCCCCTGGTTGCTTTTGCTTTTAATAACCTCGATATCTTTGGGGGAAGTAAGAGAGTAGTTGCTGACAAAACACCTCTTGTGCAGTGCTTCGTATGTATAGATGTGAATGCTGAACCACTGCACAAGAGATGTTTTGTCAGCACCTGCTCTCATACATATATACAGATATATATCTCACAGTCAGGGGTTTCATTTTCAGCACTCTGGTGATGTCTGTAACACTCACAGCACTAACCTCTTTCAAGTTAAACCTCTCAAGATTGCAGCCAGTACTACCAAGCTAGTCTCAGCTCACAAAAGAATCCAGTGTAAGAAAACACAAATACATTCTTTTTGTTCTTTCTTGACTTCAAAAGAAGTCAGTGCAGCACTTCCTGTTGAGATAAGATGATCAATATCTGTATTTTTTTGATAGTAAAAGTCAAGTCACTTCCCTTTCCATGTTACTGCAGCATGTACTAATTGTTCTTTGCCTTATCACTCCATGAAGCAGTAGAAATGAGAACAATGTTGAAGGAGAATGGGGAGCTGGAAGTTTGTACAACTTACGAACTCTACTAGAGAGGAAAGTACCAACTGAGATTAACCTGCCAGCACAACTGAAAATGAAGCGGAGAAGAACCCCTTAGTTTGGTGTCTTGGTTCTCATTTTGACTGAACGGTTTTGGCATATGAGTAAATTTAAGTTTCTGTTCTTTCCTCGCCTCTTCCTTATTTGGGCACTTGATGGTACCTGCTGCAGCTGGTCTTTACAGCTGGATAGAAAAAATTCCTGTCTCACGAGCGCCCACAATATCCCAGGTTGTCAGCATTGAAGAGTTTACTGGTGGTGTGGCTTGTTTTGGTTGGAGTCTTGGCCCCTCAGAGGAGGGGTCCTGAGGAGGAGGAAAATTTATTTTGTGCCAGCATCAGGAGACAGCAGCAACTCTTGAGAAGGTGTCAAGGAGAGAAATTCTGAGGGAATCATATCAGTTCTGTCTGCTTCTAGTGGAAGGTTGAGAACATTACTTCCTGTGGTCCAAATCTCCTGATGTGGTTTGTGAGATTCAGATTTTGGTGACGGAAGACATTTGGTGCTGTGAGAGTGGCTGTTGCTACTTGTTCTGATTTTAGTACTTTGACACAGGGAGAGGTCATCAGCTTTAGGGGGAGGAGTTGGTGTTCACGATGTGAGTTGTGCAGCCATTTGTGTCTGGCAGGTGTGGATTAACAGGCCCATTTTGCCCTGCTGCAATTACTGTGAGGTGGGAGATTCTGGAAAAGCTGATATATCGGGTTGGTATCACAACACAAGGGTATGTTTTTCAGCATGTCTCCCCTAATGAGTCAGGATTGATTACATTGGCAGGACTTCAGAGACTTACCAGATATTTATTAATCAACTGTTACCAAACCTTCCTCGATACAGAAAATGGCTGCAAGAGCAAAAGTAGGTAGAAGCCCTGGGAAGAGGCTTAGCAAGAAGTTACCTTTCTCCCTGGAGCAGCAGCCAGCATATGGCTTCTATGTGCTGGCTTTTACCTACCCGGCTCCACCTCACCCCTTCCATGTGGTCCATTCCATCTGCTTCAAATCCTCCTTGGTGATGCAAAGACAAGTCTTCGTTTCTTTATCTTTTAAATTTTTTCCCCAAGGTTTCTCAGGACACAGAAGAACGTTGCTTGTAGCCTTTTGTGAAAGTCATAAAGGGGTGATGTTTCTGTTAGCCTGAGATCAGGCTCTGAAGAGCTGGTGTGACTCAATTTGACATTTTGTTCCTTTTTGTCCTTGAACCATCACGAGAAGTGTAAATCCTTCTGTCCTTAACGTTTTGTCTTTTGGCAGAATCTGCCTTGCTTCTTACTCCTTACCTGGAGATGTGAAATGACATGTTTTGTTCTGTAAGACTCTTAGCAGGAGCCTGTGATGTCAGGGTTTTGGCCACTTTATATTTTCCTTTCCCCTCTTTATTATCACCAGCCATGGATATTGAGAGCTGCTGAAATTCCCATACTTCTGTCATGAGGAGGAAACCTGAGGTTTCTATTTTAATGCTTTTCCACATCATAATGTGTATGGCAAAGATGAGCTGTTAGGACATGTGACTTGGTCACTGTTGTGAGACAGTTGTACCTGGAGGAGGCATCTCTTGTGCCACATCTGGTTTTTTTTTTGTTAGGTAAGGCTGTAGAGGGAGCTTTCTCCATAGCTGCAGCTGTGGAAATGCAGGTGTCCCTCAGCCACACTGACCTCTGGGGGCTCACAGCTGGACCACTCCTGACTCTTGAGCTAGCCAGAGCAAAAGCCCTTGGTGTATATTGTGCTGTAGTTAAAGATCTTTGATCCCGTTGTTATTTGGGATTGCACAGCAATGGGCGCTGCTTTGTTGTTCTAGAATGAGAAATAATAATGACAACTAATTTCTCCAGGCAGTTTTTATCCAGACCTTCTTTCCTCAGCCCAGTTCATCCTTATGCCTTCACTGCTTAATAATACTTGATTTTCTTTTTTCTAGAATGGTGAGTGGAAAATAAGCGTGGATGGCTGTGCTAAAAGAATATTGACCAAAGTCAACAATAAATTATTTTTACTCTCACACTGTAGTAAAATAAAAGAGATTATTGATGTCTGGATACAATAAAAGAAAGTCAATACTTCTCTGTGCTAATTCCAACAGTGAGGATGGAGAAAGAAGCAGAGGAAGAAAGAATCCGGAAGCATAAAGCCGCAGCTGAGAAAACTTTCCAGGATGGAATTGCCAAAGCGAAGCTGGTGATGCGCAGGACCCCCGTTGGCACCGATCGTAATCATAACAGGTAGGAAAAAGAAGGATCCTGAGCTGCCAGCTCTCCCCTCAAAGAAGAGTTTAATCAGACAGCAGCCCCTAAGAGGTGATTGGTATGGAGGGTGTTGGGAGGACTCCCTGTGTGGTGAGCTGTGGAGGGGAGCAGAAGTGAGGATTTTATGTCTATGGAGTGTGGCCTTCACTGGTTTGTGGCCAGCTTTTTCAGACCTTCCCGTGGAGGTCAGGGTCCACTAGCCCCTGAAATTCAAAGTGCTTGCATCAGTGCTTAAGAACCTAATTATCATCGTTTTTTCATGTTTGTTGCCCAGGCATATTCTTAGAATGGATTCTAATAAAAGTTTCTCGTGTCTCAGCTGTGCTAGTATAAACACACACTCGGGTTTTATGGAGTTGAGCACACAGATGCTTCTCCCCTCTCTGCAAATAAAGGCAGATGTGTGTAACTGGCCAGAAGAGGAGACAGGCACCTGGTAACGTGTGTATTTCCTACAGGTATTGGCTGTTTTCGGATGAGGTTCCTGGCTTGTTCATTGAGAAAGGCTGGGTACATGACAGTATAGACTACAGGTTCATCCTTCCTCATCAGAAAAAGGAAGATTATAAAAAGGACCACAGCCCAGGAGGTACGGTCAGCCTGCTTCTCTGAGGGTATTTCCTTTGTTGCTGCCTGACTCTTAGAATAGATTTGGAAATGGGAGAGAGAACTGCCTAGTCTGAGTGCCTCATGGGGATACTCTGAAGCCACCTTCAAGCTCTAGAATCCTGCACGCAGGACAGTCTGGTGCTCATGATGATTTTCCTCCTGCTGCCGCAGGTGTGGGGACTGCCTGCAATGTACCACATAAGGACCATGGGCTACAGTCACCTCTCTGAAGAGCAGTGAGGTTGATGTCAGTTGTGGACCAATCCCCTTGGTTTACTCTGAAGCTGCAGAGTTGCAGTGTGCCAGACTTCTGGGACAAATCTTCAGCTGTGTGCTGCAGAGAGCGAGGGTGTCCATCACAATGCTAACGTTCTGCCCATGGCAAGACTCCCAGGTTAACCTGTGAAATACTATCAAGTAGGACAGTCTCTTTGATACCAATAGCTTTGCTGGTTGAGGCCATTTTGGCAAACAGCCCTTGTGCAGTGTCCTCTCGGCCTGCTGCTCGTCTTGTACCGAACATGCAGCACCAAGTTCCGGTGCTTCCTCTCTAAGTTTACCTGGCTGACTTGGAGCCTTGTGGGTAGTACTTGGACATGCACAAAAATCAGGCTGTCAGGAGGGAAACTTAACACTTGTACATAAAATAGTTCTTGGTAGAGAAGAGCATGCTATAAGCTAACTCCTGTTGCCATTTCAGTCCTGATCATTTCTTGCTTTTGAAACATCTCAGGCCGACGTTGAGTCCACCTACAGCAGTAGGGCGTGTGAGAGGCTGTGTTGAGTTAATTCACAGAGCCCTTGCATGGTGGTATTTTATCTTGGACAATGGGCAGAGTAGGTGTCTGTAGAAGAACAGAACAGGGCCAACCTATAGCAAGATTCTTCACCCAGCATCTGACTTTCCAGCTACTTGCATCTCGGTGACTTGTGTTGAGCTGGAGGTGGCATCATTCGGTGGCCCTCAATGGTTGTGTTTTCCTAGGTGAACTTTTTCAGCCATGTTCCTGTACACCAGCTTGCTTCCAGCTCTGTTAACTTCTTCAGTAGCTCCCTGTGCGTCTACCCAGCTAGTGTGCAAGATTTCACTGTGTTCCTTTTGAAACTGAACAAGCAAAAGCTTAAACAAGCAATGGGTTTTAAATTCGTGTCAGGCTATTGCCGGGAAGGCTCAGAAATACAAATACATCCTATTTATAACTCATTCAGTCCTAAAAGTACTTGATCAGTGTATAGCTGAAAAGTGAAACTAGCTTTGTGTATTTGAAATAGTGGGAATGTTTTTCTTAATGTTATGTATGTGCTTTAAGATGCAGTAATTTCTTTCCAAATCCATTTTCTTTTGTTTCGTGTTTCTATAAATGCCTGTACCTTGAGCTTTAGCAATCAAATGCTGAATTAGTTGTCCCTGACAAATGTATTGCTGGTCTAGACGCACAAACACTTACCTGGAGAGGTAGGTTAGATTTTTGCAAAACAAAAGCACTTCCTGAGGAGGAAGATGAATGAGAATACACTTGACCTTGTGCTTTTATTTTCCAGACAAGCGGAAGAGCGCAGCCGCTGATGGCAGAGTGAACAAGCTTCACCGTTCCGTGCACGCCACGGACCTTCCTGCGGAGACCACTACGCCCAAGCAGGGACAGAACTTATGGTAACACAGACCTTTATAGCTGTGAACTACTCAAAACACGGAGGTCAAGGAAACTAGACAGGTTTCTTTTGATAGATCCTCCGCTACACCTATTATTCTTTCAGTATTTAGCAATTGGATTAGTTTAGCAGCTCTCCAGGTCTCTCTCACTTGTGTTAATTACTAGTAGTGAATGGTTAGTAGGGCAGCCAGTCCAAGAGCCAGTAGAACTGTTACAACCAATCTAACCAATCAGATGTAAAAGCAGGATAAATTAAACTGGTAAAATGCTACTTTGATGTATTGCTTTTTAAATATTTTATATTCAGAAGAATTGTTAATTTTAAAGAATCGCTGTGCGCTTTTTTCATGATAAGTAACTGTTAGTTTAAAAAAAAAACAAAAACAAAAAAAACCCAAACCAAACTCAAGTAGGAGGATGTGTGCCTTGGCTTTCTTTCACGCTTCATCTCAGCAGACTTGAATTGTGGCACATGGGGGTCCTTAAGCACACAAAATGAAAGTCTTCATTGAGCTCTTTGGAGACAAGCTCATATCCTGCGTGTTCTTGTACTACACGAGCCGTACAGAGCCATCCCCCAGCTCCTTGTCAGGGTCTTCTTCCCAGGCTCTGCAGCAGATTGTGGTGGTGTCCGTTTGTTCTCCTATAGCAACGTATCATGGAATTGATTTTCGTTGCTACTGATAATTATAGCTTAGCAAAATCATTCTTCCATGTTGGCAACGTGTTATCCCTTTCATGTTTCCCAGTGCCAAGCAGTAGCTACTAAAGAATCTAAGTGAATCAAATCTAAACACTCTATCTTTGAACATGTTTGATTGGGACTTGCTCCAGTAATTGGCCCTACCAGTGTCTTCTGTCTTTAAAGAAAGTCTCCTGTGTCGACTGTTGCCCTGTGTGATAAGGAGTGATCAGCAGTGTCCCCATGCCAGAAAATATTGGCTCCAGCTTTACTCACTGAGCTGCTTGTGAAGGACTCTGCATTTTTTCGATCACCTTGAGAAGTAACTATCACAAAGTACTTACTCCTGCAGCTCTCCTCTTAGCAGTGGCTTTTCCCCAGAGTTTTCCACTGTGGACACACAAAGTGGAGTTACTTGCTCTTTGATAAATACCACCAGTTGAGAGCTTAGCTCCAAAACGTAGTTCCACTGCTGCTTCGCTAAAGATGTTCATGCTTCCCCCACCAGGAACTGTCAGAGAGACTGAAGTTCATGACTGTCTTGGTTCATCTAAACTGTCGGCATTGGGCACTGACGCTTTGTATTGCTCTACCCCTTTTCTCTCATTGCTAGCAGGTCATAGCAGAGATAGCAGAGTTTCTTCTGCATGCCTTCACTCTGTCCAACATTGCCATGACAAATCTCCACCCCTTTCTCAGTCTAGTCCTTTGCACATCTTGTCACATGGCTAAAATTCAAGCAATTTGGCTTTCCGGGGCAGTGGATGCTAAACAGGAGGTGGTGCGGACAGTATGATCCACGGGAAAGTTTTCTCTGCTCTTTCTCACTGCCTCTTCTACTACTTGAACTTCATTTAGCAGAGATGACAAAATGGGTGCCGGTAGAAGGACGAATTGTGTAAACAGTAGCTTGAATGAACAGTGCATATGGCCATGAAGTGAGGACAAAACAGAGCCAAACTGGATGAGTTGAGTAACAGAGAATCCTTGCAACTTGTAATTCCAGGCCGAACTTGAACAAGCACGGTGCTTGATATTGCAATGTTGAATTGCTCGGTCAGGTTGGCAGCTCTCAGTGACACACTGAGGGTGATCAGATGGTTGCAAAGGTAGGAGTGCTTTATAGACTAACAGGACTCTGCACCCAGGAGAAGCAGCGTTGAGAAGCAGTGTTTTGAACCAGGTCCTGTACGCTCTCAGGACTGAATTATATTCTGTTACTAAGAGCTGCTTTGTATGAAGAGACCACAAAAAGATTTAAGAAGCTTATTTAAAAAGAAAAAGCTGAAAGTAGCAGCCAAAAGTCTAAAATGCTTTCAAAGAGGTTGTCTTAATTTTTCCATACTGGGTGGTCAAAGCAAGTGCTGCCTCTTACTTTCAGGAAAAAAAAAGAAGATTTGAGGAAACTTGGAACCAAAATGGGAGCAATAATAATAAAACATTCTCAGTATTTTTCACATCGGGATAAGGAAGCTATGAAAAGTAAAAAGGCCTACTTAAAAACCGTGGTTGAGTCTAAATCAAGGAAATAAAAAGGATGATAAACTGAAGTACAGACTAAAGGGGAAAGAGTTTTTTTTTTTTCTTTGAGGAACAATCTTACTACAGAAGCTCTGTTACAGGGCCTGCCGTAGGATGAGAGGGAGGCTATTCTTATGAGTGAATAACTAAGAAATACAAAGCAAATTACAGAAATACTCTTAATTTTTGTGTTCAGCAGGGAGATGAAGAGTTATACTTAGAACGGGAAGTCTCCTTAAAAAGGAGGATTTTCTTTTGATACAGAAAAAAGGGATCAGGAAATCAAACTAGCAAATGGCAGTTCTGAAATAGAGAGGAAAGTGCTACTTCAGTTCACACAGCTTGTGTATGCAACTCACTGCTACCAGCTGCTGTGGATCTTCAAATTTGTACCTGTTCAAAGCACCAGTTGGACAAATTGCTGAAAGAGGAGTTTGTCGAGGAGTATTAAATACAAAGATTCTTTCCCTGGCACGCAAGAAAGTCCTCAAACCAGCAGACACTAAAATCTGTAGGGGTAGGTCGCGGAAATATCACTGCACGTCTGCTCTGCCTGCCCTTTGGCCACTCAGAAATAAGATACTGAGCTGGGTGGGATTTTTTTTTTAAATTCTTACTTTTTGGCCTGGCTCTTACACCACAAGCGTCTCTGATTTCTGCCGTTTTTGGTGCCTGCTAGGAAAGGCTGCTGACGGCCACAGCACTGGATGTGTCACTGAGAGCGTCACGCCTGTGCGCGCCGCTCTGCCGAGCGGGTTGGCGGTGTCAGGGTGTCGAGGTAAAGCCGTTCAGATGGGAGATCTGAGCCAGATGCAGCCCTTCCTGCCCTGACAGTGAGCAGGAGGCACAGTGGCAGCTTTTCAAAGGAAATGTAACCACTTCTAAGTCAGCCTTCGTCTGTGCTGTCTGCGTGGCTTTCTCCGAACTGACAGGGCCACCCAAAGCCGATTCTGCAGCCGAAAGACTCGGCTTTAAAGCTCTAGAACTGCCAAGAGCCCGTTTGCTGAGTACCTGTCTGACAGCTAAGTTGCTGCAAAGACAAGTGACAACCTGAGAGCTGTTATTTCAGGGGATAGCCAGGAACTAGAACTTCCCTGTGAGGAAATCCACATTCCTAGTACTGTATTTTCCTCTCTGACCGTTGCCGTTGATCTCTCCAATCTCAAGAATTCCCACGAGCGTAGCTGGTTATGGAAGAGTCCCCTCCTTGGGGGGCTTTTTGCACATTGTCCTTGCACACCCTGACACTGCACTGAAGTCCTTGGGTATCTACACCCCCAGTTGTTTGAATGCAAGGACCTGTTCAGCTCTAACTCCTGATGTTAATGTGGTACACAGGGAGGTTCATTTCTTTGTGTTCGGCTTTAACTCCTCCCATCTGTCTCTTTTTCCTAGTAGCCCATCTACTTGGGAGTATCCTCATGGTGCACAAAGGGCATCTTTAACTTTACCCTTTTATACTCTAGAGCAGTGAGACTTTGAAATGAACATCTAATTAACTCCATGAATGGTTGTATTTCACAGTCCTACCCCTTTTCTCTGGAAGAGTGGGAGCTGGTAGGACACTGATGAAGGGAGAAATAGGTTCCATACCTCTGCCAAGAGCTACAGAAACAGTATCTCATGGAAGTGATTTCTGATTTCATTACTTTTGTCTCCAAAAAGAAGAGGGCCCAATGCTGTGTCCTAAAAGTGTAGCCTGAATCATTGCTCTCATTCAGAATCATAAATTCTTGGTTACCTCTGCCTTCTCTAGACAAATCGACCAGTCCTATTTCTAACATGGTGCACCACTTGCACTGATGTTGATGCTTATTAAAAAAAAAAAAAATCTCCCTATTTAAAGCTTCCGGGCACGTGGTCCCTGAGAAAGTCTTCTGTCCGTACAGTAGCACCTCGTGAGCTGTGTGCCTGCTGGTCTTCCCTGCAAGAACCGTGGGTTAATCGCAGCCTTTGTGGTACATTAGCATGCAGGAGATTCCTTGCTCATCCCGGTCAGAAAGCAGTTGAATTTTGGGAACAGTGGCGTCTCTGCAGAGTAACTCCCATTGTTCTTCATCTATTAGGAATACACCATGATATGGCGGGTCCCCTCAGCAGACAATTTGAGTTTAACCATGAGTGGGTGCTGACAGACTCCATTCTCACGCCTATATTCTACAGATGGGAGTTCCCCTGTTTCCACCAACCCTCCAGAGCAGGTACTGATCCTGGCCTCCTCTAGATGTTGTCCTCTTGGTTCCTTCATTCCCTAGTCTGTGGTCCAGGTTTTAGACCTTTTTCTGTCCCTTGCAGCCTGTAGCCTGAGAAGAAGTAGGAATATTCAGCCTGAGTGAATACCCAGAGCTCCTTTTGACTGGATGCTTGTGCTGTTTGTCCCTTCTGTTTGGAGTGCTGACCAATCTGCTGGCCTGTGCTGCCAGAAATACAAGGAAAGAATCTAGACTGTTGTTTAGGGATATGAAAAGCCCCTACCCCAGGCAGGATTTCCCCCTTTCAGATCAGTTTGAAGACCTCCATCTGGTCTTGACTCTCCTGAAGGCATTTTCCCCATCACTCTGGACTGTGTTAAGCTGTGTGTTGGGCCACATGAAGGGCACCAGTTGCCTTCCCCTCCCTTTTAGGAAGACACACAAGCTCACAGCTCTGTTGCCTACCCTGTTAAAAATGCCAGCCCTGTCTTATCATATGTGTGCTGCCGGGTGAGAAGCAGTTGAGCCCCACTTGGAGACGCGGGTGGTTCCCTCAGGTAGGAAGGAGTGCAGGTGGCTAGGTTGAGAACCAGGAGCTGGGGCTGCACAGAGCAGCGAAGTGACACCATTCAAACTAACACAGGTACCTCTTCCATGGGTTTGGTTTGCACATTTGGATTCAAGCTGATGTAGAACAGTTCCCTTTTCTAGAAATCCTGGTTCTTACTCTCAGGGTGACTTGGGAAGACTCAAATACCTCGTTGAAGATGTTCTTCCTTCCCTGACCCATTTTATTTTCAGCAGGAGCAAAGAAGTTCCAGGGCTTAACCCTGGCTTTCTCCAAAGGACGATACCTGCTCTCACACTGGCCAGCAGCACGTGTCATCTTTCCCCAGACCACATAACACTGGAAAATCCAAGCACCGTATGCGAACGGTTTCCAGTGCCCTTTCATTTTTACAGGAAGACAAAACCGTGCAAGGAATTCCCCCCCCTCCTTAGATTTGCAGCCATAGGGGAAAGCAGAGGAAGCTTGGGCATGGTCTTCTCAGATATTTTTCTAACTGGATCCTGTGGTGTGTCACCAGCAGCAGTGTGTTGTTTCATCGTGACCCAGGCAACCTTCTCAGCGTGCCTGAAAAACAGTCCTTTGCTGGGTGTCCGCAGGGCAGCTGTTTTGAAGCTTGATTTATGCCATTCCTATATTGCAACAGGTTCTTCATACTGAAATATGGCTCAGGACCAATCCCAAGGTTTGCCTCAAAGGTTTGGAAGCAATTTGATACTCAATATTCTAGAGATATTTCTCTTTATTTAGCAGAAGTCCCGTGGACTTAGAAACACTAGTCCTTGCAGCGCTCTGCTCTGTCTGTGGACCTTCCAGTGAATGTAGGAACACTCATTAGTCACCATAAGTGACATCTATAAGAAAAAGCCACAAGTTATGTTGTTACAAGTTTGGGTGAATCCCTGTTGGGTCCCATGACCAGCCCTTAATTGCTACTGCTTTTGAAATTCCCTTTCTTGGCTGTGATTGGTGAAGGATGTTTGGAGCTGTCCTGCTTCTCACAGGAAGGGTGTGCAGAGGATAGTGGTGGCCAAAAAATTTGATCTCGGTGTCTAAAGTGAGGATGCTCCGCAGGGTTGGAGTGTACCGAAACAGGTGATTGACAAGAAACTATTTCTCTTCCATTTTCAAACAGTCCTATGTTTTATTGGAGTAATTTACTAACTGAATGCAAATTGTGAGGCCATTCCCCTAATATGAGCACCCTAGAACTCTGAATTCAAACTCTCTTTTCAGCTATGATATTTAGTAAGTATTTCTGCCAGGAAAGTAAACATTATGGATATTGGTATTCCAAGAGGAGCCAGAACAGCATCTTTCTCTAGTTGTTGCTTGACTCACCTGAAGAAAAATTAGATCTGGAGTCTTCCTGGTGGCTGATAAGGATCATGTAGTGGTCCTTTGTAGTTGTTACCGTGTAAGGTTCATTTTGCTGTTCACTCACTTCCTTCTTCTAAGCAGCAACCTTTTCAAGATAGGTAATTAGTCTTCTTTTCTGCAAATGAACTCTGGAGCTTAAATCGAGTCCCTGCCCTGATCAGGTGGGGAGGCTCCATGGCATCCTAGAATAGAGCTGGGGTGGGGGGAAGAGAGAAAGAGTAGACTTGCAGGCCATCTTAAAGTTACTTTAAATTTACAACCTGGCATTAAAACTCGATTCCACTCTGGACCTGCAGAGAGAATGTCTTGTGTAGAGCATTCTGCAGAAATGTTCCCCTTTCAGATTCAGGTAACTGCCAATGACCATTGCTCATTGCTGTCCTGATGGGCACTGTGAACAGGAAGGTTGAAATCTAACGAATGTGGGTTTCACAGACTGGATTTAAGCTTTCAGGATAAGGCGAGCTTCTTAGAACGGAGGAGTTGTGCCCTTGCAGAGGGCACGGCCTTCGCCGTCAGGAATCTGCACTGTCAGCAGTGGTGGTATAAGATGGGACATCCCCTTTGTTAACGTAGGGACTTCCCAGATTAATGAAAGAAGTCAAAGCTCTGCGGAAAGAGCGATTGAGTTGCTGTGCTGTGCGGGGCCGAGCGTGATAATCTTTTTCTAGTGCATTCAAAATGACGTTTGGATTAGTTAAGCTCGTTGCAACTTAGTGAATCCAGTCCCTGGGGTCGATGACTACATTCAGATGGCAATGTTTTAACAAAATTAATTGGCGGGGGGAATCTATAAATCCAGTTCTGTGTTTATTTTGTTTTTATTTTTCTTAGCCTGGAATTGGCTACGCTGGGAGACCTTGAAACGAGGCCAGTCTGAGTCTGAAGGCTTTTGCCAGCGTTACTGGCAGCGTTTCACCTTGCTCCGTGGGGTTGGGATAGAGGTCACTTGTCATCCCTGCCTACTAATACTTGTGAAAACTACGTAGAAGAAGGAGTCGTCTTGCCACAAGGATGTGTTAGCTGATGGTGGTGCACGTTCTGTCTTTCAGGTTTCTCTGTGACAGTCAGAAGGATTTGGATGAGCTGCTGGATTGCCTGCACCCACAGGGAGTAAGAGAGAGCCAGCTAAAGGAGCGTTTGGAGAAAAGGCGAGTCTGCTTTTTCCTTCTCTGCCTGCTCAAAGTCTGAGCGTATCCTGGTCACAAGAAGCCTTTCCCTTCCTGGGGCAGCATTCTGCACTTTGCTTTGATGTGCTGAACAAGGGAGGATATTGAGGATGAGGAGTTACTGGTTTTTTTCTTCAGGCAGGAACCTCAGCTTCTTGATAAGTCAAAGCTGTAAACTGTGAAGAAATTCTGTCTCAGTCTTTAAATTGCTCCACGCAATTGGAAACAAAGGCAGTGCTGTTTCACTCACCGAGCCAGAACTACCACGTGCTTATAAGCATCTTTCAAAGAACGTTCTGCACTGGTGGTGGAGCATGTAGATCATGATGGATGCCGTTGTTGCACAGCTCACAGGGCAGGGGCCTGCGGGTATTCAAAGGTTGGTTTTGATTTTCCAGGTATCAGGACATAACGCATTCTATCCATTTGGCTCGGAAGCAGAACTTGGGCCTCAAATCTTGTGATGGTAACCAGGAGCTGCTGAACTACCTCCGGAGCGATCTAATTGAGGTTGCAACTCGGCTGCAAAAAGGAGGCCTGGGATATGTTGATGTGACACCAGAATATGAAGCAAAAGTGAGTGAACGGCAAAGCAGTATTGAGCAAGACAAGCGTGAGCTGATACTTTCTGTAGAAGGGCTTGATTCTTTTGTTCTCAGACAAGAGGATCCGGAAAATCAATTTTCTCATATGTCCTCTGCTTCTAAACTGTTATTTCAAGATTACACAGCTGCTGGCTTGAGGTCGATTTTGATGGGTCATAATGTTGGAGCTAAGTGTCCTTACACAGCTGTTAAATTGTCCTATTCCCTTCACCTGGTGGCAGACTCCTTTACAGAGCATCAGCGGAGCTCTTTGTATCTGATTTTAGAAGTGCTGTATCAAAGCCAGCATGTCTTGTTGACACAGCAGTCGTCTATTTTGGAGGGTTTTTTTTCCATAAATTCAGACCACTTTAGCCTTGGGGTAATAATTGTGTCCCAGTTCCAGGACCTAAAGGATGTTCTGTTCATAGGTACGTCAGCACAATGAAGTTACTATGAATTAAAGAATTACTTTTTAGTGCCCTGGCTAGTTCAGTCTTCATTCATAGGAGCATTACTGGTGCACCGAGTGTCTTTAGGAGGGGATAAACCTACCTGGTGTGGGTAGAGTAGACACTCCTGTGACTAGTGTGTGCTGCTCCTACCAAAGGAGAAGATTGTCTAGCATTGGAATGGTTACAGCTCTGTTTAAGCTGCATCCTGAGTCACTGCAGATGTGTAGATGAAACCATAAGTGTTAAGAGAAGGGGAAAAGTGAAGCCACTAAGGGAGTGTAAGAATGGCTAAGTGCTTGGTCATCATGGATTTGGATGTTTGAGGGGATTTTGGTGTGAGTTTTTTCAGGGCATGATGCTTTTTTTTCTGAAGAGTGTTATGCATGATTATCGGCTACGTATGAACTCTGGCAGAAGCAGCACCAACACACTGATTCCGTAGCCATGCGTGGTAGATAATAGTACGAGTCACACGAATGCATTTGCAGGACAGACCCACCTAAAACAGCACGAAGAGTAACATCCAACTGTTGTGTGACCGTATGCTCTTCCTGACAGATATACTCCCTGGAGAGCTTGAAGGATTTTGGAGAGTGTGTGATTGCGCTCCAAGCTGGGGTTGTTAAGAAGTTTCTTCAAGGTTTCATGGCCCCCAAGCAGAAGAGAAGGAAACATCAAGGAGAGGACTACGTTGCCAAGACTGAGGAGATAGATGAAGACAAGAAAATGGCAGAAGAAGCCAAGGTATTGTTCTCTTCATGGTCTGTTTTGGTCTTGCAATGTAACTCTGTGAGCAGGGACAATACATTTCCTTGGATATTAAATCCTGAGCGACTTCTCCTCGTTCCGAGTTTGGAGTGCAGCAGGTTTGTCATTTATGAGGCCAGGTGTTCCTTGTTTGTTTGGAAGAGTAAAGGTACTGGCAAAACGAAAATCATCCTGAGGTATTACAGTTAATTTTCTACCTGAGCAGTAACTAGGTCAAGTCTTCCTTCATGCAGTTCCTCACACAAGTTGGCTACTTTAGTAAAAACATATTATGGAGCATTTTTTACAGAGCTTAACAGGAGTTGTATCTATCAGAGAGGACTGATGGTGGCTTCATGACTTTGATCCATAAAGAGGAAAGACATGTTGGTGTTTTGGTGACTGCAGGGGAGTTAGGTTCAGGTCAATACCGCCATTATGCAAGAAGAGACACCCACAGAAGGTGCCAAACTGTGGGCTGCGCACAGCTTGTCTGGACATCTGGGCCAACAAGCCATATGTGCCTGCAGTAGAAAAGTGATCTTGTGGGGCTGAGTACATAGCCTTCCAAATCCAAGCTCAGGAGGGATGGAGAAGAGCTGCAGAGGATCTGATGGGGTCCTGCAGGTGGTCAGGCTACACTGATGTTTCATCTGATGAGGGATACTCATGCTCAGGGGTACTTTCTGTGCATTGAGTTGAATGGGCCATTAGTGCCTCGGGACAAGACTTTCAGGGCAGAGCACTTGGAAGGGAGCACTGGGGATTGATCACTGACCAGCGAGATCAGAATTGGATCAACGGAAACAGTTGAAATTCCTGACTTAAAAAAGAAACCTTAGAGACTGGAGTGGTGCTGGGGTGTGAATTTTTTTTGGTGTTTGTTTTGTTGGGTTTTTTTAAGCTTCTGTCAGTGTATTATGAAGCCTGTTGTTTGAACAGCAGGTCTTTGCTCTGCTGTGACAGTGCCAGGTTAGCAGGGTATTTGGGCAGACACTAGAAGTGTTCCCGTTCCTCAGTTGTCCAGAAACATTTAAACTTTGCGAACTTTGAATCTTTCAGTCGTTAGTGTGAAGGGAATGGAAGGCTCCCTTATCCTAAAAGCTGTCTGTGGAATACAGAACTTTATGTCAGACACAGAGATACTTCTCTGAATCATCACAGTTCCTGTATCTACAGCCACGCCGTGTCGTGCCTTACTCTCATCTGTCTCACAGTTCTAACCATAATGGTTATTATACCTGTAGGCCCTACTTTGAGTAAGGTCAGATTTACTACAATATCTAAATGAATAGTAATTTCAAGCTCTCTATTCAAGCCCCACTATTGCTAAAGCTGGATTGGATTTCAAGCCCAAGCTTTTATTTGCCTGAAAATGGAGCCATTTTGATCTTGAACGTTTTTTTAGCTTCTCCATTCTGAGTGTTATTTTCTTAGTTCTTGACCTGGTTTCACAGCGTGGTTCATAACAGCAAAGCCAGGCTTCTGTAGCAAGCTTCGTTCCAGCAACACCGGAACTTTCAGCTGCGGTAAACTAGTTAAAGCTGGAATGTGTCTGAACCGTCCCAATTTGTACTTTCTCCTCTGTAAACCAGCTGGAGCAGTAGGATTTTTGAATATTTCTGGACTTGTAATCATCAGATACTCTGAATTTTTGGCTACTATTCCCCAATTTATCTAATGTGACCGTAGCGATACACGGGCACAGATTTAAGTACCACCTGTCTGAGCGTGTGGTCGTGCAGGTCTCCCTCCAGAGCACTGGCTTTTGTGTTGTGCTGATGTCTCTGGAGCATTTATTTATTTATGCAGTGCTTCCTTTATCTGGCTCAGAGTGTTCTAGCCATTTGTGGTGGTACAAGCAATGTTCAGCTTTGGTGTTGGGGTTTTGGGTTTGTTTGGGTTTGGGTTTTACTTAGTTTTTCTTTTCCCTCAGTTTATCTGGAGTGAGCTTTCTTTTTGCTAAAGCAGAAAACCTTTAGAGATGACCTTGAAAGAGCAGCCCACATCTTAGATGTAGTTATGTGATATAAAAACCTGACTGTTAGGCTTTTAAAGACAAATCTCCTGTGTAGGCCAAGAGCTATCAAGTCTTTTAGAGCCAAAACTAGACCGAGGGTACGTAGCAGGTAAAATACAGCCTAGCTGCTCTGGGAAAACACAACTTAATGTACTTGGGGACTGTAGGAGCGAAATTGCAGCCCTGTGGTGTGGTTGGTTATGTGTCATTTTCCCAGTGCGAAACAAGCTCTGGCTTACCAGGCACCCGTTTGCTGACATAATTGTCTCTACCAGGGGGTTCCTGCTGGCTCAGCTACACAGCTCGAGATCGCCCTGCTGAGTGGCACAAGATTGCAACGCAGACCTGGCTTGTGGCTGGTTCTGAAAAATGAGCCTCGTGCCTCGGTGTCTGTGCGAACGTTCCCATTCCCAGCGGCAGTAACGCTCTGGACTATCCCAGAATAGGACAGGGACTGTGTGACCTCTTTGCAGCGCGACATCACAGCGTAACCCCCTGAGCCACGAGGAAGAGCATTGGTTGGTTGTCCACTACGACTACTTGCTGTCAGTGGAAGAGTTGGGGGGGGTCAGTCATCACCTGCAGACAGTACCTCAGAGAGCAGCTGCACCACCAAGCAATTACTGCTTCCAAGGGATCTCTGTCATCTCAGGATACCAGATGAGAGCCTTTCTAGCTGGAGATTTGTCCACGTTCACCAAAGCAGATGTTTTCTGTCTTTCTGAAGTTGAAATTTGGCTGGGGGCTTCTCCTTTAGTATTTTCATGGGGTTGTTTTTTTTTTGTTTGTTTGCTAGATTACTCCTCTCCAGTCAGGAGGGTATTTAAGTAACTTCTTTCGAACTCCTGTTTTGCCTAGTTGGCAGCCTGAACTCCCTTGACAATGGCACTGCTAAAATGCCATAGTCTCATGATGCTTGCGAAGGAAGGCTAAAAAATCTGTTAAATTCCACAGGCTCGGGAAGGGGAAAAAAAAAATCTTTAGCAAAACTTGCCAACAGCTTTTTCGGATTTATCTTGGCCCAGCAGTTACCCCAGTATGTTAACAGCAAAACCCATGGAACAGTTACTTGGAAAAATCAATTACACAGTATGTGAAGCACCTCAACAATGTTCTGCAAAGAAATAGCAGAGCGCTGTGTAATCCACCACGGTAGGCTCTGCAGGTTTCCGTTTGTCTTGAATGTCTCGGGCTCCGGGTTCCACACGAGCAACGGCAGCAAGGATGCTGGCGTTGTAGAAGAGTTTGTGTGTTTTTCCAAGCATCTAATATATGCCTGGGCTTCCTCAAATTCAGTCGGAGGAGAATGTGCAACGCTGCAGAAATCCTGGTTTTGCTTGGCTCCCGAATTGCTGTCAGCTGCAGAGTTTAGATTTTCCCATCTGACACTTCGCTGTTTGTTTTTTCATTCTCCTGGGGTAGAAGAACATTTAACTTGAGTCCTATTATGTCCCTGTCATGTCTGGGCTGTCACCTCATTGTTGTAAAGCGAAGGATTAACGTTGGAGTGGAACATGCGGTGGCTCTGGATTACTTCTCTGTTCTGGTGCGTTTCCGATTTGCCACAACGTTGTTTCTAAACCTCCGGAGCTGAGTTGGAAATTTCGCATGTGACCTGCTATGTGCAGACTCCAGCAGTTGCCTTGCTGCAAATCTCAGGTTTAATGCCTTCACATCCCCCACTTGCAGCTCGTTCTGGGATTTCACGCGCGCTGAGGTCATCTCGTCACCGGAAAAGCGGCTGGTTTCGCATCTGGGGCTCCGAACGCTTTGCCTGTCAAATCTGGTTGTGGATGGTGTCTCAGGGCCCCCCTCAGCTTTGCCAGCTGAGCAGTTGAGAAGGAGGACCAGAGGACCAGGCTTATGGCAGGGTCTTGCTGCTGGTCTCCGTCTCGCTGCAGTACCCACTGGAGGGCAGCACAGGATGCTCCAATCCACCCTGCTCAAGTGGGGCTGCCAGCTGTCTCCTGACTTTCATCCCACATTTTACAGTGCTAGAATTCTGCCTTTTATTTTCTTAGTGTGATGATTATTTGGGTTAGACTTTCAGAGCAAGAATTTCGTGGAGTTTCACGTAGGCTGTTTCAGCCTGGCCGTGAAATGCAAAAGGGCTCTACTGTTACGAACAAACGGTCTGATCCAGTGAGGCTGGTTACGGATAAACCACAAATAGGACTGCTGAGGCTGTGCAGAAGGGAAGAAATACAGAGCTGAGCTTTGGTTATGAAGGGCCCCAGCTAAAGGATATAAAAACATCTTCAGACTGTAGCGAGCTGTGTCTGTGTGCTTTGTTGTAAGTTGTTAGGTCTGTCTGCAGGTTGCTTCAGCCATGGAGAAGTGGAAGACAGCAATCCGTGAGGCCCAGACCTTCTCCCGTATGCACGTGCTGCTCGGGATGCTGGATGCCTGTATCAAGTGGGATATGTCGGCAGAGAATGCCAGATGCAAAGTGTGTCGCAAGAAAGGTACGCATTCCTGCCCCGCGCCTGCGGAACAGTCGGACGCTGTCACCTCTCCATGCCCTGCTTAGGCAACGTGCCCTTGTAGTCTGTCACTCCGTCTTTGGCTGTATTTCGAGGTTTGAATGTCAGGATTTAGTCAGAAGCACTGATCTCACAGAAGCATTTGACCCTGACTCCGATAAACCATTCTTACGAAACCAGTAGAGAGTCTTGCAGAACATTGCAGAGCTGCTATCCCCTGGATATTTAGGGTACTTGGACACAAGTTGTCTACAAATCCTTCTGGGAACACTTGTGCCGTTGTCCATTCCCTGCTTTCAATTTAGGGTTGGAATGGTCTTTGGGTCTGAGCCTTGTCAGCTAATCCTGACTTTTACAGAAGGAAAGGAAGGGTTGGGAAGGTTTATTATCATTTGTAGCTGAATGGGAGAGAGCGAGATGGGATTTTTTTGAGGCTAAAGTGGGAGCAGAGCTGCTCATTGAGCTGGGGAAGTAACCAAAGAGGTGACAAGGGGCTGCCTTCTCCGTACGCACTGTAGGATGAAGGGCTGTAGAGTCTTGCAGGTGGAGGGGGAAGTAGAAGGGGTGTTACCAGCGATGGAGCATTGGGATTTGTTCTGCCATAACCTCTCCTTTTGGATGGAAGCCTGGAGGAAGGAGCTCGGTAGTACATTCTGCCTCATCATGTGCTTTTTGTCTCATTTTCTATTTGCTGAAAGCCTGTTGGGAAATGAGAGCAGACAGACCTCTGGGGGAATGCTGGGCCACTTTTGTTTCCCAAAAGGCCGTGCCATCCACCTCAAAGAAATAAGGGCTGAAAGAGTGCAACGTCCTCCTTCACCGTGGAGCCTCAAGGATATTCCCAACCAGTGCCAAAACTGTCCTGTCTGCTCTTGGGGGGATTCTAGGCAGACGTAAGAGGGGACTCACCTGAGACTGACAGATTATAGTTTAACAGAATCTAAGAACTGGGACATTAGAGAAAGAGATGTGCTGGCAAGCTCTCTGCACTTTCTTTTCTTTCCTCTTCAGTAAATGAAATAGCTGGCTTGGAACTGTCTCCCAGTTTCCCTGTAGCAGTGAGGAGCACAGAGAGGCTAGTTCTGCTGCATACTGATGTTCTCTGTAGGCTTGCTACCTTCAGTAGAAAGCAGATGCTGTCCAGGTTGACCAGACTGAGGCTAGAGTAAGAACAGCTGCGTTCCTAGCTCCTTGCCAGGCTCTCAGGCATCTTTGTAACGTATTCCTTTTTCCCTGTGTTTGACTTCAGATTTAGCCTGGGTGGAACCAATTTGGCAGGTTTCTACCTTTACCTCAAATGAAACCTTTGCAGGGCAAGGGGCTTCGTGTTGAGTTGTTTTTAAAGGCTGCTGGTTTCCGCTGCGGCGGTGGAACCGTGAAGGAAGAGTCCCTGTCGTCAGAGGGTACTTTGCACTTGTCTCTTGCTCTGTCCCGACCTCCAGCACGGCAGCAGCTTCCGCTTCTCGAGTTGAGCGAGGCTGCGGCGCTCCTTACAAGTAAGCTGCACTCTCCTAGGTGAGGATGACAAGCTGATCCTGTGTGACGAGTGTAACAAAGCCTTCCACCTCTTTTGCCTGAGACCGGCGCTCTACGAAATACCAGATGGCGAGTGGCAGTGCCCAGCGTGTCAGCCTTCTACTGCCAGGCGCAGCTCACGAGGCAGGTGAGTGACCCTCCTCTCCTTCACATCGCCACCTATGCACAGTTCTAGCCGTGCTTTCACGAGACGACCAAGCCAGCCCAAAGCAAAGCACCTTTAAAAGGTTCAAAGTATTTAACTCAGTGGCACTGGAACAATAGAAAAGCAGTTTTTTCAGGCTGTACCTTTAGCACACCTTTGTTGTACTGACCCACGACAGCTTCAAGGTTTTTAACAAATAACTGGTGTTTGGCAGTGAAAACCACGTACGGGACGTCACCTAGAATGAGATGTGCTCGGAGCTGTTACTTCCTTGGAGCGGCTTGTTGCGGGATTGCCTTTCCCTGGGGTTGTTGTCGGTAGGACGGCAGCTCTGCAGTCCGCTGGGCTAAGTTCCTGTGGTGTTCTGGTCAAGTTAGAGCGGACATCGCTCCAGGCTGCAGCTCAGCCCCTGCTGTGCTACTAAAAATCAGCCCTCAAAATACCACTCGGATGGTTTTGTGGACCTGATAAACCATAACAAAGCAGGAGTCCCCTACAGGGGGAAGAGGAATCGGAGTTATTCTGTGCAGCAGAAATTAACAGTTGCCTTCCGACAGCAAGAGGTTGAGGAGTTTTCTTTTTGAATTACAAGCTGGAAGTCAAATGTATGAGAGAGGTATTTTTGTGTTTACAACACACATCCTCTGCTGATGGTGACTCTGTGCTGCATCTATCCTCTTGTGAGCGAGGTGAGGATATCAAAGGGCCTCTGAAGCATAAGGAGTCAACAGATCCTCCCTTCCAGAGCGCCTGCACAATGAGCTGTACTAGCTTGTAACGCGCAGGTGGCGTACGGCCTGACAAGTATCACTTACTCCCCGGGCACCGTTTAAAGAGTTCATCAGGCTTGTACAAAAATGACAGGGCTTCGTTGCAGCTGTTTGAGCCTAAGATCAGAGTTGCTTTGATGTGGCAGAGTCACCTACAAGCTGCTTGGCTCCTGGACAGGAGCCATCAGGTGGGGGAACACCTGTCGTCTTATCTGCTTTCTGCTCTTGTCTTCCCGAGAGAAAAATGTCAGCCTGGGAGCACTTTTACCCCCTGCCCCTCTGCTGTGGGAGCTTATTCTTATTCCTTTTACTGCTCAAGATCCTTTTTTTTTTTTTTTTCTTTCCCCCAGAGAACTGGGACTCCCACACCAGCTTTGCCTTTGTCTCCTTTTGCCTACGCACGCTGGTTTGTGTTCCTGGTTTTGTAGTGGTTTGAATGTTTTAAGAGACATGTGGGAAGGCAAAACTGTCCTGGGCAGGGACTCTCTGTGGCTTCTGACCTCGGCACGTGAGAAGCCTGACGCTCTGTGCACTAATCAGTACAAGCTTAACTGCAACTAATACTAAACGAGGTCTGTTTCCTGTAGCACACGTGCAAGGGGTGCGACAGTCAAAGGAGATAATTGGAAAATATTCCAGCAGAAACCAAAAAGCTCCCCCTTTTGAAACTCCTTAGGCCTGCAGGCCTGGGTAAAACAGCAGCATGTCCTCTTGGGGGGTGTAATTGCACAGCAGTCACCATCTTAAAATCTGTTATCACACGATCAAGGTGCCTGAAACAGCAAAAAATACACAGATCCAGCTGTTGGGGATTTTCAGCCCAGATGTTCAAACAATAGCCTGGGAAGTGCCCTTTATGGCTGTAGCTACAACTTGATACTCTCTGAAATACAGCAGACTGCTTCAGTCTGAGACTGGGGGTTTGCTTTGCATCGAGGTGATCAACAAGTCTCTGCCTGGGAACAGACAGGACAGAGGGCCCAGGGTCTGGTACAACAATTGTGTTTATCTGCCTTACTCTAGGAGCTATGCAGAGGATTCTGCTGAAGATGAAGGTGAAGAAGGTGAGGAAGCTTCTGATGAACCAGATGCTGAGGAGGAAGAGGAGGAGGAAGATTATTATGAAGTTGCTGGACTGAAATGTAAGGCTTTTACTGTGCCGGAGAGTAAGAGGAAATATTAAGACTTGGCCTTTGGTGTCCAAAATATCGATGTTATTTGGGACTTGGGCTTTTCCTCACACAGAACAGGTTTTTACTTGGAAGCGGTAGGAGATGTCACAAGGGAAGGCTGTGGGTATGCTGTGGGTGACCTGGGGAGCTGGAGTGAGCTCTTGTCCCTTTGTGATAGGGTCAGAGCACTAGCAAAGATTGAAACTGCAGTGAGCTCTCCCTCACTGGGCTTGTTGGTAAACTGGGTGCTGTTAATAGGTGCTTATGGAACTTTAATCAACTCCCATCTCCTTGCTTTTGCTCTTTCCACCAGTTCATAAACTCTAAAGTGCAGGATTCCCAGTGATTTGGCAAGGAGGTGTTCTCACATAGTGGGACTAACGCTTCCTCTGCCCGTTCCTGTGGGAAGGCACAGTCCTTGCGGAGTAGCGTGGCCTGGACCCCCAGCACCCTTTCGTTGCATCCAGAGACCTCTCAGGATGTGTAACTGGCTCATTCCTGGGCAGCTGAGTGGAATAAAAGGGGATTTTCTAAGCTCCTCAGCGACTGCTGCTCCACTTAACCGCTGTTTAGTATGTGTGTCCGCTTTAGTTTTAGGGGAATTTGACTCGGTCTCCTTTGGGCGACTTGATGTACTGAAAAGATCAATCTGGGAGTGGCACGGTGCCAGCATTTGCTTTCTGTCAAAATGCCCTTGACTGACACAAACTTAACTTCAGGCTGTTTTAACCAGAGCAGATGGTGGGAGCCAGAGACTGGAACCCAAAGGATTATCCCATGTTCTTTCAAGGGTTTCCATCCAGGTCCATCAGCCTCGATTCTCTCGCCTTATTCTGGTTTCAGGGATGTTCACTGATCCTCTGGCTATGTACGCTGCTTGTTGTTCTGCGGTGTATCCATGTCCACACTTGGAGTGTGTTCAGCCTGTGTGGCGTGGCCAAGGCAGGAGCTGAGCCAAGGTTTCCAAACAATAGCAAAAGAGGGTTACAGGCACTAAAAATAAAAGCGCTAAATGCAACCCCCTGGTTTTAAAGAGCATTAACATGGAAAGGTCACCGTGGAAAAGTTTTTTGTGTTTTAATAGAGAAGTCCCATTAATCCTCATGGCGTTTATCCTGAGGGATAGAACCTAGAATGTTGGATTGTCAGACATTTCACACGTGCCGCGCGCTTGACACACAAGCGGAGCGACAGCAGGCAGACGTCCCGCTGCCCCGACGCACGCTCCTCGCGCGGGGGGCCCGCCGAGGTGATTTATTGGACAGGGCTGGATTAGAGGCCGCAGATGAAGCGCCGCAGAGCGCTGGGTGCCGCTCGCACAGCCACTTGTGACCAGGTGGAAGGAGCTTGGCCGGGGAAGAAGGACCAACACATTTTCCCGATACAGAGGGGTCATGGGGGTAACTTAAGACCCGGGGGTGCGTCAGCACGCTTGCGTTTCCATCAGCGGGGGGCTCTGACAGGCAGACTAACCAACAGGCAAGTGCCTCTCTGTGGGATGTAATGCAGCAAGCCCCCTCCCTCCTCCCCGATCTTGGGGAATAAAATCCCATTGTTTGCCACTTGCAGCACGTGGAGCAGCTCCCGGCTGCGGTAACTCAACACTCCCCCTGCACACAGTTTACTTTTCAGGGGAGGAATTAACAACTGGCTTATCCCACTGTGAGACACTTGGAAATGCTTGGAAAAGCCTCCATCCCCAAAACGGTGAGAAACAAGGGGGCAACAGAAACTCCCCCCGAGCTGGCAAGTTTCTGCTCCCGGTGCTTCCAGGAAGCATGTTGCAGTTCTGTTTGAGACAACTGTCTGTCCGCTTCCCCTGCCCTCCCGCAAGTCTGGATGTGTCAAGGTCTCAGCGGTTGGTTCTGCAGGCAGAGGAGCTGCTCTTACAGCCCTGGGCAAGCTGTACCTGCCGCCGACGAGCTGGAAGCTCCCAGGTCTCCCTTGGAGCTTGAGTGTCTGACAATATTGTCGGCTGGCACGTGCGACCACCCTTCAGCAGAAAGCTGTTGCCAGACAGCAACGGCCTCTTTTGGGCCAGGAGGTGATTACCCGCTTGTCTCATCTGGAGAGGGTCTCAAGAGCCCAGCTGACACAAGCGTGTGCTGAGCGAGGACAGGCTGGTGAGAAGCTGGGTCACCAAATCCCAGCGTGGTGGGGGTTGGAAGGTAACTGGACATTGTCTGGTCCAACCCCCCTGCTCCAGCAGGGTCACCCAGAGCAGAGGGCCCAGCATCGCATTGTCCAGGCGGGTTTGGAATCTCTCCAGAGAAGGAGACTCCACAACCTCCCTGGGCAGCCTGGGCCAGGTTCTGCCACCCTCACAACGGAAGTTTTTCCTTGTATGCAGATGGAACCTCCTGGGTTCCAGTGTGTGTCGGTTGCCACTTGTCCTGTCACTGAGCATTACTAAAAAAAGTCTGGCCCCATCCTCTTGACACCTGCCTTGTAGCTACTGATCAGCATTGACAAGGGTCACTGCAGTCAGCCCTGGCTTCACCAGCTCCCCTGTGCTGGTGCCTAGGGCTGAGCAAAGGGCTTATGACCTCAGCACCCAGCTTAACCCCTTTCTCTAAGCCCATGGCTTCTGTGTTTCAGTGAGACCCAGAAAGGCAGCTCGGGGCAAGCAGAGCACAGCCTTGTACTCCTTGAGGCAGGGAAGACACCAGAGGAAGAAGCCGTCGCTGCACCCTGCGCGGGGACCCCGGCAGCGGGCGGCGCCCGTCAACGGCGCAGACATCGATGAGCTGGTAAGGACCAAATCGCTCCTCGGAGGCCGCTTCCATCAGGAGTTACAAACCAAACAGGTGTCGCGCTCCACCCCCTCCTCTTCCCCAAGAAATACCCGGAATCATAATGTGAAAGCCAGGCCGGGCTGGGGGTGGGTTAACAAAGGAGGCGTCTCCTTGAAGGCCCGGTACAAGCGGAGCAGAGATATGCCAGGCATCTTTCCCCAGCCGCTTTCGCACATTGTCCCCCTGGAGTAGCAGGCAGCCTGCAGCTTGTTAAAGGGTTTTTAATAGTATCCATATGTCTCGGGGGGGGGCTGATGGGGTCCTGGGTGATCAGGGAATGCCAGCAATGTTGGACCCTTGCTCCCCAGCCTTGGCCGTTTTCTGGCAGTTGTTGTCCGTATGGTCACTCCCCAACCTCCAGGACATAATTTGGGTGGTTTAGGTTTCACTTGACATTTAAAGAATAAAACAGTGTGCTCTGAACAGAGCGATCTGGTGTGTGCATGCTGAGTGGGGTGGAGCTGCAGCGTGCTGTGCTGATTGCCCCGGGGAGGACACATCACAGGGGACACGTGACGATACCCCAACCCCATGTCACAAGCCTCCGCTAGATCAGCCGTCTGTCCGCCGACCAGCACTAGTACCGGTGTGTCCTGTCCTGTCACTCTTCTTGAGCAGTCTCGATCGTGGGCTTTGGGCTCACTGCTGCTTACACTGGGTGTGAGTGGGCTGGCTGGTGGCTCTGCAGTGTCCTTGTAGCTGGTCTGCGTTGCAGATCGGAGGGCGACCAAACCAGCCACAGCCGGCTTCGAGAGATACTCAAACGGGGAGGATCTCTGACAAAACACTGGCTTGGGGAAGAGGCCTCTGCTAGGACTTACCATTTGTCCTGGGAAGGGACTGAAGCCGGCTCAGGAATAGCGTTGTGGAGCCTTCCAGTCATCTGACCTACCCTGAGCAACGCTGCCTCGTGAGCTGTGCACTCAGAGCTGAGGGGATGTCCCTGTGCAGACGTTGCCCCGCTCTCGATCCCCTGGCAGATGGCTGACTCTGCACACGAGCCAGCAGTGCCCGGTCGGTTACCCTGTGCACGGGACAACAGCAGTGCCCGGTGACCCTGTGCACAGCCCAGCAGCGCTGGGATCAGCAGCTGCTCCCTGCTATTTACAGTGGCCTGGTTGGCTCCGCAGCGCCAGCGCAGCAGCCCAAGCGCCTTTTCCCTCTGCCTCTCACATGCTGCCAGCCCGGGGGGGAAAGCAGGAAGGGGGAATTCACACTCCCCGTTCGCTCTCATTTATTCTTTGGCCGCTTGTTTTGACCATGTTGTCTTTGAACCCGTCTTGAAAAAGCTTCCTGCCCCCGGAGGAAAGGCAGGCTGCTCGCGAGCGATTCCCCCGAGAGCTGCTGGACGGGGCTCCCGTTCGGTAACTCAAGCTGCCGCTGCACGTCTTGGCTGTTACCATCAAAGGTCCTGCAGCAGAGCACTTTGCAGCTCGGTTCTTGTGGAAGACGGCTGCATTTGAAAGACCAACTTAGTTTCTGCAGCTCCCCAACCATCAAGACAACCAGCTCGTAAGCAAGAGGATCGGAAAGAAAAGCTCTGCTAAGAACCAGCTTCTTTGGCCTCAAAACCGTTTGCTGAACGCTAAAGCCCGTAGGGGTTCCCTCCTTTTAACAGCATCCTTTGTGTGGGCAGGTCCTTCAAACAAAGAAGACGGCACGTCGCCAAAACCTCGAGTTGCAGAAGTGTGAGGAGATCCTCAGCAAGCTGATCAAGTACCGCTTTAGCTGGCCCTTCAGGTGAGGGCAGGTGGCTGCCTCCTCCTCCTCCTCCATGGGCACAGGACTTCCCGCAGGCAGTGTGTAGGTGTGGGCTGGCCATGCTGCCGTCCTCCCGGATCCACTCGCTGCCTGCAAGACCGGCGTTTCAAAAGCAAGTGGGAAGAAAGGGAGTGAAGCTGTTCCAGAAGAAACCGCCACGCTCTCAGCCCTCTGTGGGACTGAAGAGGTGGGGTCCTTCTGAGGTGGTATAACAGAGGGTGGTGGGCTGTGGGCCAAGAGGGGAGGCTGGAGTGGGTGCTTTCTGCAGCCCCTCCAGCTTTGCAGGGCGCTCTGTCGGTGATGCGATGGACAGAAGGTGGCTGTACCTGCCACGTGCCAGTCCCCGTGCTGAACCAGCCCCCTCGAGGGCAGAAGGACAAGCTGTTGTCCTTCCTGTCACCGTGCCATGGCCGCTGTGGGGTTGACACGTCTGCGGCACTGTGGGGGTGCTGCCTGGGCTGGTTGTGGGACTGCGGGTCGGGGCTCTGCCCCGGGAGAGAAGGGGGTGTGGGTGATTCTGGCTCCCTGCAGCTCCCGCTGCCTGCGGCCGGGGCCGACGTTTTCCTCCTATCTTTGTGGCTCTTCGTTCGGCAGGGAGCCAGTGACCACGGAGGAAGCCGAAGATTACTTTGAGGTCATCAGCAACCCTATGGACTTCCAGACTATGCAGAGCAAGTGCTCTTGTGGCAACTACCGCTCGGTGCAGGAGTTCCTCTCCGACATGAAGCAGGTGTTCTCCAACGCCGAGCGCTACAACCAGAACGGCAGTCACGTACTGTCCTGCCTGGAGAAGACGGAACAGTGTTTGATTGACATGGTGCACAAACACCTGCCCGGCCACACGTACGCGCGCAGGAAACGCAAGAAGCTCTCTGCCGGGTGCCAGGGACTGGAAGAGCAGGAAGGGGACAGTGAGTCAGAGCCCCTTGAACATTCCCGGGGGCGGAAAAGGAAGAAATGAGGGACGGGGGGACTAGTGGGACAGCCAGAGCTGGAGCAGGCCGCCGGGTGCTGCCGGGCAGCAGGATGGGTTTGTCTGGAGGGAGCTGGGAAGCAGCAGGCACTTCTCTATTAATCCAGCCTTCCCTTGGTCCCATCCTAGTTTTAATTTTTTTTCTGCAATTTCCTCAAAGCCTTTGGTCATCCGTGGAGCGAGCAGAGATGACTGACTGCTATCTGCAAAATTCACAAAGCTCCTGACGAGTCTGTCCTGCCAGGAGGGGAAAGTGGGAGGGCAAGGGGGAAAAGCCTGGCCAGAGCCTGGCTGGGCAGGGGAGCACGGAGCCAACTTCAGCTCGGGCGCTGTCGGATGAGCCGCTTCCTCCCCTCCGCGAGCAGCCAGCGCCGGAGCGCGGCGGGATCTCTGCCGCCCTTGCCGCGAAACCGGCCTCGAGCCAGGGCAGGGAGGGATCGGATTGCTTCATGGAAGGACCGGGTGCCATCAGGCCAATGGGCTGCTAGTTCTTGTATGTATATATTTATATGGTGGTAATTTGGAGCCCCCGCTGCCGGGCTGCACAAGGCGAGCAAGCACTTACATTTATGGAGCTCCGGCTTTCACCAGCATCCTAACACAATTGGCTTCGAGGTGCTCTCGCTTTTCCTGCCTCTCTGTCTTCTCAGGGAGGTTGTGCTCCGAAGAGGGTTCTTCCGAGCTCGGCTCTTGACGCGTATGTGGCGAGGAGGAGGCCGTTGGCTTCCCTGCTCACCTTGACCAGCACACAATCCTGTAGCCCTTTGGATGGACCCAGTGCCAGAAGCATATTGGAGAGCGTGGCTTTCTGCGTGCCCAGTAGAGAGCTCCAGGGCAAGGGGAGTGGCAGAAACATGTTCCGTGTAACTTTTTAAATTAATTTTCTAGTTAAAAGTGGCTCGTTTCTAGCTGTGATCTTGTACAAAGAACACCTGTAAGATACCGTTGTCTTGCTTTGGCACATGTACAGTTTATATAAAATCGTGTTTGCTTTATATTCCCCCACACCCCCACCCCCTCTGAAAACTCATTTTCCTCCCAATAGCTGGAGTTACACCGGGGGAATTGTCGGCTGGGGGGGTCTCCCAGCCCCTCTCTAGCTGCACTCTCACCATGTTTTATAGGAACACCTTCCCTAGCTCACCTCCCTCGCACTCCCCGAGCTCAGGGAGGCTGCTCTGCCACCACCCTGGCCGTGGGTCCTGCCACCCGAGATACTGACTTCTCTCTAAGAAAAGGGTGTGTTCGTTTTTGGTGGTTTGTTTTTTTTTTGCCTCTCCATCATGACAGGTTTTGATCATACAATCAGGGCTTGAACTTTTTGTTAAGGAAATTGTCGATTTGGAACAAACCAGCCCCAGGATTGCTCTATACTGGTTTTGTAACAGAAAAGCAACAGCAGCTGTTGCAACTCTTGGGATTTGAGAAAAAAAATGAATCATCAATATAAAAATTGCAGCCTAGTTTGAACTTTTTACGTTTCTGTTTTTGTTGTTGTTGGTTTTTTTTTAACAGGTATTCGTTTTCCATTCTGGGCTGTCGATGGCTGCAGAGACCAGGCAGGTTTCCAGCCCCTTCCCTCTGCCCCTCTCCCCAGCCTCAGCTCCCTGCCCCACAGAACAGCACTGACGTTTGTATTTCGCACGTCTCCTTCAGAGGCTTTGTTTTGTCCCGTTCACAGAGAACATTTTCTGCAGGTCCCACACAGTGAAACCTTTGGAACTGTAACATTTTTTTTTTAAAAAAATAAATGTCATTTTGGGTGGGAGGGGGTTTCTGCTAAGGGCTGTACTTGTAATAAATTGGAAACTTAAAAATAAACATTATGTACTTGTGTTTGTAAAACCAGCTTGTAGTGAGTCCTTCCCGTGGCCGTGTGGGACTGTCCCCGGTGTCGCCCCTGCCTTCCCTGGAGCCTCCATCAGAGACGGTATCGCTGCCTTCTGGAGGGAGCCACAGAGCAAGGGATCAAGGGAACGGCAAGTCTGGGTCGGGTCAGCTTATATAACTCTGAAGAACCATCTTCTTGGCCTCCTGCTCAGGCTTGGTGATGCCAGTCCCAGGGCTGTGCCTCAGTTCCCAGTGTCACGGCCGGATTGGGCTGTGCCGTCTGTGGCCGGGCTGCCGTCGCCCACCACCCTTCTTGCTGCACTGTGCTGGGGTGGATGCCTGTGCTCAGCTGGGCCTGGTCATTGTCCTCTCCAAGACAAGGGATGGGGCTGAACTCTTCCTGCCTCCAGACAGCGGGAGGTCAACAGAAGGTCCCTGGGATGCGGGAGCAGTCCTGGTCTGGCCACCCCTTTCCATCCCTTGTCTCCTGCAGGCTGCCAGCCTGACACTTGTCCTCCTGCCCAGCATGCAGGGTGGCACCGAGGTGCTCTTTGACAGACAACACGAGGAGCGGTGGGGGAGCTGAAACATCTCTGTTCTTTCACCCTGGCGCTCCTGGCTGACCATCCATTAGAGCTGCTTCCCTCGCTTTGCTGAGGTGTGTTTTGCAACCACGGCCTTGTGGGCTGCAGCTCGGAGAGCAGTGAGCCCCAGTCCTGCTGTGTCTGACAGCACGGCTCCCAGTCTGCCATCCCAGTCTCCTAACTGGGACACGCTGGGCACTCTGACACAGTGAGCTCCAAAAGCAGCACAGGCTGGGGAGGTGCTGAACCAGTGCTGAGCTACAGCCTGTCAGCTGTGAACCGAATGCGGTGGCCAAAGTTTTGCCTCCCATTTCTGCCAGGACTGCGCTGCCGGGAGGGGGTGGTTTCCTGGGTGTCTTCATTGTCCCTGTGCTCAGGAACTAAACTGGAGAGTGCTCCAGCCAGGTCCGGTTCTGCTGAGCAGAGGGACTAACAGTTGGATTTGATGATGCTAAAGGTCTCTTCCAACCAAAATGATTCCATGAAATCCTCTTGATGGGTTTGAGGGCTCGAAGGCTCTTGGCAATGGACAGATGCTGCTTTCCCTAGAGAAGCCTCGTCCCCTCTCCGCAGGAGGTGGTTTAGTTTTCTGAGACTGCGGCAGGACCTGGGTGAATCGGAGTGTGACTCGAGCTGGGATGTTTCCAGGCCTCAGCCTGGAGCCCTCACACCAGCATCTGCTCCAAGACCTTTTCAGAGATTTACTTTTTATAGCAGCCCCTGCACAGCACTGGTGTCCTGAGCAGGGATTATAAATAGCTGTCCCCACGCCTGGCAGGCAAGCATGGGGCTGATGGGCAGCCATGGCCCCGCTGCTCCTGGCACCAAGGGCTGGGGGACGATCACCGGCCTGGCTGCACTCACCAGCTCACTGGAGCTGACGGGGGACTAACCTGGGGAGGGGCATCTGTCTTCTGGAGTTCCAGCACGGCCTCAGGAGAAGGCCATGGGGTGCGGTGGGTGAGGAGCATTGAGCTTGGGTTTCTCCTTGGGTACCTCATGGCTAATCATTAATATTAACCAATTAATAGCCTGGGTAAATTGGGATTTATTTTTTTTTAAGCACATTCCCAGAGCACGACTTTCCTTCTGCTACACAAACCTGGAGGGAGCATCCTGCCTTATGAGGTGGGGAATGACATCCCCAGCTCAGCGCTGGGGGACACAAGGCTCAACTCTCCATGCCGAGATGGAGCTTGGAGTGTCCTGAGTCCGCTCTCACCCAGAGGCAGCCCTGGCTCAGCCTCTGCAGCCAGCCCCTCCTGCTGGCACTGGGAACCGGCAACCATGGCAGAGATGACCAAGCTGCGGGGGGTTGCCCCTGCGGGGCTGGGGCATTGCTGAGCCCCACTTACCCCTTGCAGAGGGACTTCTGCATCCTCCCAGCCCTGCTGGAGCCAGAAGGGGGGTCGGCTGCCTTAGAGGCTGCTCCAGGTAGGATGGAGAAGGGGTGATCTTGGATTGAGGGGAACGTAGAGGAAGGCTGAGCCTCCCCAGCACAGGGTTGAAAGCGGCTGCGACAGGGGTCAGCCAGTGTTCCTGGCACAGAGCCCTTCCACAGGGCAGGCTCTGTGAAAAATCTCTGTCTCCCCAGTGGGACCAGCCATTCCCAGCACCTCGGGGCTGACTGCCTCCTGTGGAGCCGGCCGGGCTGCCGGGGCTGATAGCGTGGGGTGGTCGGGCGCCGGTGGCCCCACCGCTGCCTGATAGCTGGGCCCCAGCGAGACCGGTTATCTGGGCGCACGCGCTCGAGAGGCGAGTTTCTTGGCAAGTGCTGGGGTGCTCAAGGGCAGGCTGTCCCCAGCACCGTCGCTGTGCCACGTGTCTGGGTGTGCAAACCAAAGGTGCACCGAGCTGGTTCAGCGCCCCGGCCCTGCAGCCCAGGGCAGGGGGGCTTCGGCGCATGAGCTGTACCCCTGGCACAGGGACATGACCCCGCTCCCCCTCTCCGAGCAGCTCACGCTCTGTGCTCCCCTGGCTGTACTTTGGAGCCTGTCCTGCAGCCAATATTGACTCTCCTGCCCCAGGTCATGGCCCTTTTATCTGCCCAAACAAACTCTCCCGTGGCAGCCCATGAGGCTGTGACACCTCCCCCTCAGTGCTGGGGGTCCCTGCTCTGGCAACGCCACCATCGCCAGCCTGGGGAAGGGGCTGAATGCCCACTGGCCCAGCCAAGGGCACGCCTGCCTCCCAGCCCCCCGAATCAGGTGTGACCCCCCCCTCCCATCGGCACCACATGGGCAGCGGAGGGGCTCCTCTGCACCTCTGCTGCTGCAACAGCTCCCGGGAGGAGGCAGAGGATTTTCTCAGATCAGTCGCTCAACTTCTCCTGCCGTCCCAGTACCCTCGGGGGTGGCAGATGAAAGAGGCTTCGCTGCATCAATCATGGCAGCACAAAGCCTCGGCACTGTGGCGGGCGAGAGGCCACCAAACACAGTCCCTGCCATCGCCTCCAGCTTGGCGCAGGGGGTCTGGCACCTCTCCTTCGGCTGCAGCCCCAACACGGGGCTCTGAGCTACCAGGACTTTGCTGAAGTGGGGGCTGAGGGCTGTTAGGGTGGGTGGCAGTGGGTACTAATTTGGGTGCTGAAAGGAGACTCCCCCGCCGGCTTGGGGGACCAGGCCCCAGAGACCCTCAGTGGGGCCCGGCATTGGCCCAGCCTGCACACTGGCTAATTAACTGCTAATTAGCTGATGGACTCAGCTGAGCATCACCAGGGCTGCCCGTGTCCCTGCCCACAGCCCTTTGCCCACCATGGGGTCCTCTCCCCACCGGTCACTGGGAACCCACGGCATCCCCAGGGGCAGCCAGGACAACCAGCCCCATGAACCCTCTGCTGAGACAAGTCACCCCCCCCAACCTCGAGGTGTCTCGGGGCAGGATGGACAGCAGCCCCCACCATGAAGCCCCCAGCAGAGCCACCCTGCCTGGGGTGGATGGTGGTACCGTCATCACTGCGCACCTCGCACCCCAGGCAGCCGGCGGTAAGGACAGCTCCAGCTTCACCCCCCTCCCCGCCCCAGCCAGCCCCAGCAACACCAGCTGAGGCTTGAATTTCCCTCCGGACAATGGGGAAGGCATACTGGGATTGTAACCGGAGCGGGCGGGATAAATAAAGCTGCCCAGAAGTTTCCATTACCCACACCTCGGGCTTCTGTGTGGAACATCAAAGCTGAGCCCTCTCTGCCTCAAGGTCCTGCACCCCCCCAAGCCCATCACCCCGGCTCCTGGCCCGCTGTGTCCCGTGGGTGGTGGAGCTCCGAGCCCCCTCGCCTGGCACCAAGGCCCCGGCACTCGATGGCACTGACACGAATCACCTACAGAGCGCGGAGTGGAAAAGATGATTCGTTAGCGTGACAGCGCAGGAAAACCCTCCTCCTCAGCCAGGAGGCAGCGGGTGCCAGAACTGGCCCCAGGGAGCCCCCCTAGTACCACACTCCTGCCGGTTCACACCCCAGCATGGCACGATCCTCCTCTTTCCACCAGCACGAGACCCCCCTGGGCCTGGCCACGCACCCACCATGGGGACCACAGTCCTGACCCACTGAGCTGGGGGAGCTCCCGTGGGGCTGCTCTCGACCCCCTCAAATTCCTCCAAACAGCACCAGGCTCAGTTGAAATAACACATCCAGGGTTTATTGTTTTTTCCATTCCTCGCCGCTAATGATTAAAAAAAAAAAAAAATCTAAAATAAATTACAGAATTAAATAAACACGGACTGGATTATTCCCTTCCCTGCCCCGTCCCCCCCGCCCCCCCCCCCCCCCCCCC
>VWZK01013989.1:472222-518259 GCA_013396935.1 Baryphthengus martii | reverse complement strand
AGGTAGGAGGGGGCGGGGAGATGGCGGGGTCTGCACGCGGAACCGGCACCGGGGCCGGCTCTGGGACCGGGACCGGGATCGGCACCGGGATCGGGATCCGGAAGCGGCACCGAGACCCGCGCCGGGACTGGGACTAGGACTGGGAGTCGGAACCGACACTGGGGCCCGCACCAGGACTGAGACCGGGACCGGGATTGGGATCCGGAAGCGGTACCGGGACTGGGAGGTGCACACACACTCTCCTATGCACACACGTGTACACACACGTGTACACACACTCACCTACGCACATGCACCCACACACACGTGCACACATTCCCATACGCACACACGCACACACACAGGCTCACAGGTACACAGACACACGTGCGTGCACACACACACACACACACACACACACGCACGCACACACGCACACCCCCAGCCGGGCACAGCACCCCCGTGGCCCCCCGCACACCCCGTGTGCACTGGCACAAGCTGGAGCTGCCAGCCCCCAAATTCCAGTGTCCCGCTGACAGGGTGACAGGGTGACAGCTCACCCGTGGGCCGAGGGTGCCCAACTGGAGGAGTCAAGGGCGCTCGGAGCAGCGTTAAAAACACACTGGAGGTGTCAGCACCCCATGTCACCTTAGCAGGGTGTCGCCAGCTGAGAGTGGCAGCACCCCTGGGGACAGGCTTTGCCGCCCACGCCACTTTATCGAGATGCCACCGGCCGCCGCCCCGCCCGTGTCCGGGAGCCGCCGAGCCCACACTCGCCCCTGGGGTGCCAGCGCAGGGTGCTCTGTGCCATCCCCGGCACCCACTTGTGACGGGAGGAACCAGCACCTCAACCATCCCGGGGAGGGCAATTCGGGCAGGGTGCCCGAAGGGGATCCAGCACCCGGCGGTGGGTGCTGGGTGCGGGCGTAGGCTGGCGCCTGGGGCTCCGGGCACCGCGCCGTTCCCAGGGAGATTCCCGCGGCCCTGCGATTGCTTTGGTAACAACATAACAACCTGTCAGCGCCGCTCGGACCCGCCAGCCCCGGCCCGACAGCCCCGGCCCGACGGGATTTCAACATCCCCGACCCGGCGCTACGAGGAAATTCCTTGGGAGCCGCTTATCGGCGGCTGTAACGGTGCGGGAGATAAGGCACAGCCATGGAATTTCCCTCTAGCACAGGGTGACAGCTCGCCCAGCTCTGGGAAAAATGGTTATTTGGTTTTGGTTTGGTTTTTTTTTTTTTTGAGGTGGCTTCGTCCCCTTGGCCACCAGCTCGGGGAGTGGGTGCCTGGGTGACACGAAGCAGCAGCCGGCTTCATACCCTGGGTTAAGGCCACGCATCTCCTCCTGTGCTCTAAGAATTAGGTGAGTTTGGGGCTATTTTGTGCTGCGGTCCAGGTTTAGGGGCAAATTGTTACTCACAGATGAAGAGAATCATAGACCGGTTTGGGTGGGAAGGGACCTTTAAGGCTGATCTAGTCCAACCACCCTGCACTGAGCAGGGACATCTGCACCTAGAGCAGCTAAAGACCAAGAGTTCAGCCACAGCAGCGTCTGCAGTGCCTGGGAAGGAGATACCACCCTTGGGGGGCTGGAACCGGTCCCTGGGGTCCCTCAGCCCCAGGACACATGTACTGCGTGGAGTGAGGGATCCAAGGGTGGCACTGCCACGGCTCCTGGGCACACTGAAGCCCAGATCCTGACACCAAGATGTCCTCTTGGAGAGTCGTTTGCTGAGGAAAGCTTGGAAACATCACCTGGAACCACCCAAATGTCTCAGAACCCAGCTCTGGCTGCCCAGTTAGGGTACTGGGAAGGCACAACAGATCCTGTGGACAGGGCCTGGATGGGACCCCAGGGTGCTAGCCTCACCATCCCACTCACACCCCTGGGTGTCCTCATACCCCACAGCCCTGCCGCGTGGGTTGTAAAGGGTTAAAGGTGGGGGGCAAACGCACAAATAAATGTCTTTTAATTTAATTTTGCTTTAATATGCAAAACTGTTGCTCTTGGCAGAAGGTGCCGCAGCCCAGCCAAGAGCAACATGTGGCTTTTCAGAGTCAAGGGGCTCCTTCTGGACTGGCTGCCCCTCACCTCTGCCCCACACCTCGGGGTGGCACCCTGGAGTGCTCCTCCTTGACCCCCTCCTCGGGTGCTCCAGGTGATCCCCAAGCTCTGCCCAAGCCTCAGGGCTCTGCAATGGGGACAACAAGGGACCCATGGAGCCCTTCCTTGAGCGGTGGGCAGGGTGGGGTGCCACCAGCACCCAACCCTCGGCCATGTCTTGTCCTCTCTTCACACTACACCCTGTGCCTGCTGGGGAGCGACCTGCCTACCCATGGCTGCACTCCTGGGGTCCTCTGGGACAGCTGGGGAGGGGACAGCATAATGCTCACCACCACGATGGGGACATCACGGCCACGCACAGAAGCCGAGATCTCCAGCAGGTCTGGAAGCCTCGCAGTGAAAACAAGAACACCAGGTAGAGCAACACAGCAGATTTACGGCCTTGGAAGTGGCCCTGGGCTGGGAATCCAATATCAATAACTGGAAGAAAGGGCTCACAGAGGCTGCACAGAAACCCTGCCCGGGAAGCGGCCAGGCCGGCGGAGCGGGGCCGTATCGCAGGAGCCCGGGAGCCTGTGGTTCCTGGCAGCAGCTTTGCCCCATTTCCTTTCTTCCCGTCAACAGCGCTTTGCAAACCTGTGCGAGAGCCCCAGCGAGGGGAGGGGGAAGGAGAGCAGGAAGGGCCACGGGTGCAGAAAAATCCCTCGCCACTGTCCCCGGGGGAAAAGAGGCTGCGGCAATGCCCCTCTTGCCCAGTCATGGGTAAGTCCTCCCTGGGCTGCAGAGCTTGGGTGTTCCTCTGTTGGCACCAGCGATGGGAATGGCCCTGGTGGGAGCCAGGGAGATGAGGAGAGGGTGATGGAGTGATGGCGCTAGGCAAGGAGTGACAGAGCTGGGTAGGGACAGATGGATCGGGGAAGGAGCTGATGGAGGTGGTGAGGAGCTGGCAATGGAGGTAGGCAGGGGCCAGTAGGACACCCTTGGTGGTCCCACCTTCCCCCAGGGCCAGGTTCACAGGCAGGGGCTGGGGCAGGGAGGGAAAACCCAGAGGGCAAGGACAGGCCACTGGCTGTGCCCAAGCACAAACCTGGACTCGGTGGCACCCTCTGTTCTCTCTGCCAGCCCGGAGGGAGGGCGATGGCACAGCCCCACCGGGATCCGGGGGGATAATTTTCCCTTCCTGAAGAATTTCCCAGGAATAGCTGGTGCGAAAGGCCAGCGGCTTCGATTTCAAAGGGATGCTGGTGCTGGGGCCGGATGGGCCGGCGAGCAGGTGGAGGGGTCCATCCTGGCAGTACCCTATGCCGGGCACTCCGCAGGGCCACAGACTGGCACCCACCCAGCTGGAGGGGCAGCTGCCCCCTGCCTCAGCCACCACCTCCCTGAGGACATCATCCTGAGCCCTAGCGGGAATGATCCCCAAGCCCGAACCCTTCCTAGCCCCAGTCACGGTGCGGTGTGACCGTATGCACCACGAGGCAAGTGATGCTCCATGCCCAGAGGCCTCCGTCCAGTCTTGCCACCATTGGCAGGTGGCAGCGGGCTGGGAAGATGGGGATTTGGTGGGACAGTCCCCAGACAAACTCAACAGGAGGAGACAAGTGTCCATGCGGCACAGATCCTGCCCAGCCCCAGCCATTGCCAACAGGAGGAAAAAGCCATTTCTTCCGTGATTCCAGCGTTACTTAGAGCAGGGAGAACCCTGGAGCTACCAGTCCCACTCGCTCTGTGCCCAACTGCAGCTGTTTTGGTGGCTTCATGGGGCTCTGCAGCATGAGCCAGCGGGCAGGTTACCCACTCCTGGATGGGCACCGTGGGCACGGCAGCACCAGTGGCATCAGGCAAGGCAGGGAGCTCTGAGCACCTCGGCCCCACTTCCTGGGGGGTTCCGCTGGCCCCTAGCTGGGTGCTGACACCATGTCACTTGCTGCTGAGACACTCGGCACTGGCATGTGTCCCCTGAAGGACAAGACTGTCCCCTCCTTCTCCCATCCCACTGCCATCTGTGCTCCCAGTGTCCTGGTTGGCACAGCACGGGCTGACACATTCCCCAGCCATGCCAAAGGCTCTGCAGGGTCCCTGAGGGGCCACGGACCCCTTCCCCACTCTGTCCTTCTATCGAGGTCAGAGTCTGGACCCAATCCTCCCATCCTGGGAGAGGAAACCTCTTCCCAAACACCCCAGTGTCCTTCAGGGTAGTGGGGTGACATCCCTGCCTGCTTGGTTGTCCCTGGTACAACCTGCCCGCTCATGGGCAGCCCCTGCACCACCGCCAAGGGGGTTGCAGAGACACTTCCTACAGCAGTCGGGAATTTTTTACACCTCCTCACCATCCCGTTGTCACCCCCTGGGGCTTCCACCCACCTAGTGGGGTCCCCTGGCCATCCGGGGGCAGTGGCAGGCAGCAGGGTGACACCAGCGTCCCTGGGCAGCGCCATGTCCTGAGCTTCTCTGGTCACCTCCTGGCCTTGGGACCCCTGTGTGTGTTTGCGGTGACAACCAGAGCCCATGGTGCAAGGACACCGTGTGCAGGGTCGCCCTGTCACCCCACAGCTGGGGAGCTGTGGGCAACCTGCGGCCACAGCAAACTGGGAATGACATGTAGGGACAGTCCTGCTGCTGGCCAGCCCACCTGCCCGGCCATGGCCACAGGGTCCCCAGACCACCACACCCCAGTCAGCACAGTTGACATGAAGCAGGCAGGAGACATGTGGTGCAGGGCATGTCCCCACCGCCCCAGGAGCCCTGGGAGCCTGAGGGACCCACATGGGGACCACATGCAGCTGTGGGCCTGGGGGAGGAGTGCACTGGGGTGACCTGGAGGAGCCTCGTCTGGGAGCACGGTGGGGACCTGGCTAGAAAGGGGACACCGGGCACCCCCCTGCTACCTCCTCTGTAATACTTTAGCTGGTGAGTGTGGCTGGTGACATAGCCGCCAGCACCAAAAGCTGCTTACAGCCCTCCGGGGTGGCTGGGTCTCATCCCTGGCTGTGGTGACTTCCTTCCTATCAAAACTGAAACTAGACTGAGCCGCATCCTGCCTGCAGCCACCTTGCTCACCCCTACAGACCCCTCTGAGGGGGAGGACAGGACCCAAGTGAACCTCGGCAGCAGGCATTCACTCTGAACCCTACTGATGGCAGCATCTGCAGCTTGCAGCAGCTGCCTGATGGAGGCAGGTGAAGGACTGGAGCTCTCTCCCAGCTGCCTCGGCCCTGGGAGGAGCAGGTCATACAGCTGCCAGACCAGGCCATGGGGTGACCATCTGTCCCCCAGCTGACCTGCAGTGCCCACTCCTCTTTCCTGACAGCGCAAGGACAGGCAGAGGAGGCACCTTGTGCTGGCAGCAGGCTCTGTGGTGCTCCCAGATGACCTCCCGAGCCAGCACAGGAGCCTTTTCATCCCCAGCTCCCTGCTTGCCCGTCAAAGCGAAGCTTCTTCCCCAGGATGCCCCATCCCACGGTGCTGCCGAGCCGCCCGCTGCCGGCAGCGGTGTCGGCGCTGGGTCCCGGCGCAGGCACAGACACACGGCCCTTTCTTCGCCCCTCGGCCCAGCGCGCGGCTCGGCGCTGGCAGGCAGGTCTGAGCCGCACAATGCGGCTCCTTGTTCGCCCCGGCGCAGGGCCGGCTTGCGGGGAATGGCAGGGAATCGCCTCCATTTCCTGCTGGAGTTTTATTACATTCACCGTATAAATAAATAAATACGATCCCGAGGAGAAGGAGAGAACCACGGGGCAGCCTGGAGCCAGGCAGGACGTGAGCTGGGGCTGAGCCCCACGGTACCGAGGCTGAGAGCGACCCTGGGAGGGGTCGGGGGGTCCTGGGATGTCCTTGCTCCCCAGGTCTGCTGCAGTTCCCTCGCGTCTCTCCAAGAAGCAGCTGAAATCCCAGCAAACGGAATCCAGGAGGCAGCTCCACAAGCCTAGAGCTGTTAGAAGAGCCCAGTGAGGGTCTTCCTGTGTTGAGGACAGATCCTGGCCACCAGCAGCACCAGTTGGCTGGAAGAGAAACCTTCTCCCAGGCAATCTGGGAAGTGTGGGAGCACCTTCAAGCCCTGACGGCCCTCAGGCCAGCGCTGCACATGTGAAAAGCTCCTGCATGCCCAGCCTGCTCCTGGGCATGGCTCGTGCCTTGCTTGGTCACCTCTGAACGGTGCCAGGGGCCAAGTGTATCTGCACTGGTTCAAGCTAGTGTGGGCTCGAAGGCTGTGGACCTTGGTAGGGACATGGCCCAAGCAGCCCCTGGGAAGCAGGAGCACCCCTGCAGAGACCCAAGCCCACGCCGTGCTGTCCCAGGAGCAGAGGTGGGAAGGACTGGGAGGACTGGAACGTGCTGGAAATGATTTGAGCATACTATTGAAGGGGTCAACGTGTCCATTTGGCTGCTAGGTCAAAACAAAGGTCTCCAGAGTGACCTCAAGGCACTGTCACCCTGCAACCTCCCTTGGGTGCCCCATAACTGTGGGTGACCTTTCGCCAGCCCCCACTTGCTGGCAACGCTGTCGGTGCTGTGGCCAAAGTCCTTGCGCTCGCTGCAACCTTCAGCACAGCCCTGGGAGCGGGATGCAGACACTCACCTCCAAGCTGCATGGACTCATCAGGGTGGGCCGGGAAGAATTTCGGCTCTTCGGTTCTTTTGGGATGGTTTCAACCTCTTCAGCAAGGTTTAGACCAAGAGCTTGAAAACTGGAGCGGTCCAAACTGAAGGTCTCCCATCTGTGCAACCTCTGGTTGAGTCTTGGCACATAGCCGAGATTTCCCTGTCCTCTTCCTGATTCCTGGACAGTCCATCAGCACTGAGAAACACTCTGTTGCATTTCTACTTCTCTTCCCAGGCCCCAGATCCGTCCATGTTCAGGTCACAGTCTTCTTTCTGATAGTTCCTACCTGAGATTGGATCACTTCTTGCTCTTGACAAACCATCTGGTACCAGCATCCTCCTCCCTGACCTGGTTCCTTTATGAGCACCTCCCTCATCTCTTCTCCACATGGAGCATGCTATGAGACCATCAGCTCTAACCCGGCCAGAGGAGCAGCTCCAGAGGAAAGTTTTTCATCCATGTCTCTAATCTACTTACCAAGGTGCCGACATCGTGCAGCAGTTTCCACCGTGACCTCCCCTTGGTCCTCTCTGGAGAAGAGCTACTGCAGACGAGCTGCAGCAGGAAGGACCCAAATGTCTCATTTCTACAAGGGACAGATGCTGACATCCTGGAGGAGTCAGCTTGAGGGACACTGAATTTTGACAACATTGGGACAACAGCTTTTCTGCTCTGCTGAAGACAAAACCCTTCTGCCCCGCTGCCTCTCACCGCCTGCGGGCTTTACACTTCACATCCAAACTGGTGCTTCCTGATCGGTCACTCTGCTCATCGTGCCCGGCCGGTCAGACGGGCTCTTACACCCCAGAGCCATCAGCAAACGCCTTTCACCTGCCTGGCACCAGCCCACAGCCCCACATCCCACCCACACACACTCGACTGGGAAGTCTAGACCCCATCCCAGTAGGACCCCATGGAGAGATGAGGTTCAGGCATGGGGAACCCAAACCAGCAAAGAATGAAACCCAAGATGACCCAAGTATGTTCCAGACAAGCGAGGTGATCTCACAGCCCTGCTTGGACCAGCCAAGGGCCACTCCGACCCCCACGGACACCTGGACACCCCATCCCTCTGGGGCATCACTGGTGGGTGCAGACAGGGAGCATCCTACCAGGGAAGGACTTTGCTACTGGAGTGACACCAGCGTGATCTATTTCGAACTTCAAAACAGCCTAATACACAAACATTTATGAAAATACTCCAGAATGCAAAGTTTAACCAGAAAAAAAAAAAACAAATCTGTGCCATGGTGGGTGAGCCAGCTGCCTCCTTTTCTGTTCCAAAAAATATTTTCACAAGCTGTGGCACAGCCGCTTTAGGTCCATCATCATCATCGTCACGGCATCAAGAGCTCAAGACGGCAACTTGGAATGGAAACCCTCAGGTATGTCAAACAAAAATACTATTTGCCGTTCACTTACTAATCCTGTTCTCCTCTGGGGGAAAAAAACACAAAGCTCCCATATTTATTTAGCAGAACTCAGCACTTTTGGGTTTTGCTGATGGTGCCTAAATATAGTTCGTGAGAAACAAATAATCTTTCAGGGATTTCTGCTCCCTCCATCTCTCCAACCACCTCTCTTTAAAGGTCAGGAGACCGCAGTGAAGGCTCTCACCCCAGCTGGCAACGCCTGCCATTCGGGCATCAGTCCTGAGCAAAGAAAAGGTGCTTTTTTTGATGTGTCCTCAAGCCTATGAAGTGGGTCACCCACCCCCTGGGCAGTGCCGCGGGTGGGCTGTGGGACAGCTCTGCTCTGGTCCCAGCCCCAGCCAGTCCCTCTCCTGCCCCTGCAAATGGCACCAACCCTCTGGACAAGTGCTGGGTCACTGGAGGAGAAGGGGAAGTGTGAAGGTTGCTCATTGTTACTGGGGAAGTCAATATCTGGAGGTGTCCCCTCATCCCAGAGCGGTGCCAGACCACAGGTCCCAGCTCCCTGGGTGCCAGTGGATCTCCTCAAGCTGGCATGAGATGCTTACTTGTGCCGGACACAGTGAAGGCAGGAGAGCTGCTGCCCAGCCGGGACCAGGCTCTGTAGGAAGGAAGAGACAGAGATGGCTGTGGGGATGAAACATGAGAGAAGAGGAAAGAACGAGAGGGTCAAAGACAGGGTGATCTCTTGGCTGCTGAAACATTGGGCAAGAGGAGTCTAAGTATATGCAGAGGGTGAAACCTCTCTTCCCCTGATGTTCAACCTGCGTGTTCCCACCCTCTGCCTTGTCCCATGATACCCTGAGTTACCTTTTCCCCCCTCTCCATCCCTCATCCTTTTGCCCTGTCCAATGGGCGAAGAACCAAGGGCAGGGAGCTGGTGATGGCATTGTCAACCCTTGATACTTCCAAAAAACCAGGACTGGAAAGCAAACCTGCCTCCAGGTCTGCAGCAGAGACTGACCAGAGGGAAGGCCACATCCCCTGGCATCACCACGGCTGCCTGCATCCCGTGCCGGCAGGGCCAAGGGCAGGAGCCAGCTGCCCTCCTGGATGAGGTCTAGCCACTCAGCACGCAGCTCACAGCTCCCAGTAAAGCCAGGTTTGCTGCAAATCCCTCGGGAGAAGCCACGAGGTGCCCAAGTAGGATTTTGGATGTCTGCAGGACAAGACAAGCAGCCTCGGGTGGCAAAAGGGCTGCTGCCCCAGCTTGTCCTCGCTGAGACGCAGCCCGGTGGCAAATCTGAGCCCAGCGCTACGCTCCCTGGCCCGGAGGCTCCCCCGGCACCCTCTGAGCATCCCCGGCCTGCACGAGCCCTGCGGGGCTGCCAGCCCACCCCGTGGGAGCTGGGACAGCAAGGGGGTGATCTGCCTGGGGTGCTGCCCTGCCTCCCACCAAACCCCCTTCCCTCACCCACCCTGGGAGGGGACGCTCCCCAAAGCCACGGGGGTTTGGTGCGGAGCACGCCCATGTCCCCCCCTCCACCACCCAGCAGAGCACAGACTCTGCCCTGGCAGGCACGGAATGTACCAAACACCCTGGCAAAGCAAACCCTTCCCTGCCGGCCCCGCTCACCTCCCCTCCCGCCCTCGCTCCCCTCCTGGCTGCCGCATTTTCCACCCTCGCTGCAAACTCTCCAGCACAGGAAAATGTGAGGCCATGGAAAACCAAGCCGGTCCCCGGCAGCTGGGCCACCTTCCTCCTCCTCACCCCCTTCATCTTGCAGACCACAGGTTGCCCAGCTGCTGGCAGCTCCGGTGTCCTACCCCAGCCAGGTTGTACCCCAAGCTGCTCCTCACCACCCCCCAGGAGGACTCTGAGCCTCCCTGAGATACAGAGACAGTTTTGGGGCTGAGGGTTTCACGAGTCAGCCAGAGCTCCAAGGGTGAGAACGCTCAGGAACAAAGGGTCAGTGCTGCCTGCTTTACTCAGCAGGATGCTTCCTTACTGGGGGAGAGGCAGCGGAGACACTGGGGTACAGTGGATATGAGGTGTGGGAAGCAGAGGACAGACCAGCAAAAGTGAAAAAACAGCTCAAGGCTGACTTACTTTTTCCCAAAAGCAGGAAAAAAAGCAGCCTAGGAACATCAGAGAGCTCCCACTTCCCTGCTGGTGCCAGGGAGAGCGAGGGCAGCATTTCTGTGGCTTCTCTCCACAACCTGAGCCGAGCAAGCCATGGAGCAGGGACCTGCTGGCATCAGGTCAGGCCATGGCGCAGGGACGGCCACCACACAGGGGAGGGACAAGCAGGGCTGGCTACGGGCTTGGGGATGCTGCGTCTTGCACGTGCCGGACTCCTCCCAAGAGCATCTTTAACCAAGAGCTGCATCATCCATAGGGAGCAACCTTGGCCACAGTCTCCGCTCCGGACAGGATGCTCATGGCTGTCGTCAGCCAGCAGCTCGGCCCCAGGAGCCACAGCAAAGAGACCCGTGTTCGCTGAAAAGACTGTTAATTGTTCCCAATTAGGGACAGGTCTTGAATACTCACAGGCTGAAGAGGAGCGGTGGCAGCAGAGCTGGGGGAAGGTGTCCCACTGCCCTGCTGAGGGGGGCAGTTTATTTACGCTGCTTTCAAGACAAAAAAAAAACCAAACTGGAAGATGTGCTCTAGGCTCCTCTGGACTTTCATGGCAGCTTTTCCAGGGATGAAGCAGGGATCTGGGAGTCCTGAGGGATCTCGGCACTCCTCAGCTGCCGCACAAGTGCCAGCCCAAGGGTCCTTTCTGCTCCAACCCAACCTGTCACCCTGCCCTGCCCAGTGACCTTTGGACAGCCCCAAAAGCCAGTAGCTCCTGCAGCTGGGGCTGCAAGGACCACCCAAGCCCAAGGGATCACCAGCCTGACCCAGCAATGGGATCTCCCCTGCTGAGCAGGGCTAAGGACACCTGAGTAAGGGCATCAGGGCTCCTCGCATGGTTGGGGTTCTCAGCCATGCAAAGCCACCCTGACATATCAAACCATCGAAAAAAAAAAGAGCTTGCCTGGGCTGTGGATGCCCTTCGAGGTGCTCAGGCAAGAGGGAAGCAGAGCTGTTTCCCCAGGACCACAAAGGCTGAGCCAGGCTGGACGCTCTGACTGTGACATCCCCAGGAGCCGCTCTCCGCTCCTGCTCCAGCATCTCACAGGCTTTTTTCCCCAAAGCTGGAGGCAAAACCTCGCGGATTTTGCAAAACCCTGAGTCCACGGGACTGGTTTGTATCTGGAAACACCAGCCTGGGGTGCCAGAAGCCCCCTGGGGAGCCTCCGCTCTGCTGGAGGAGGCAAAACTCCATTAGTGACCATCCCCAGCTGTCCCGTAAAGCAACGGACGCCTCCTCCGCCTCGCAGCCGCTCGCACGGGCTGGGGAAGAAAGGAATTTCTGTGTAAATCCCATTTACCGTTGGGTTTCTCACTTCCCCTCCAGCAGACAATCCCAGCCCTCAGCGCAGCGCTGCGTGAAGGGGCCGTTTAATATATTTTTGGAAGAACAGGGAGGGTTGGGGGGGAATCCCAACAAAAAAAACACCTCTCTGAAAAGAGCCTCTTTCAGCTAATAATGAAGTGAATATTATATTAAGAGTGAAAACATATTCAGAGTAACTTACTGAGGGAGACAGAAAACCTTTTCATAACACCCAGGCCACAAACACAACTGCCAATTAAAGCGGCTTCGTTCGCCGGCTCGTGCCAACACAAACGAGGGGGCAGGGGAGCGGAGCTCGCCGGAGCCGGTGCCCGGTTGGGCTCAGCCCTGGCTGGCGGCACCGAAGAGTTTCCGCTCTGCAGACTTTCAGAGCCAGGCATCGAAATAAAAAGGTACGAGTTTCCCGGTTCCCTGTCCCAGGCTGTCCCCGTTCAGGGGCACGGGGAGGAGGTGAGGGGCTCCAGCACCTCGGGGGTACTCAGCTCCTGCCCACAGTTCTGCCTCTCCCCTGGTCTGCACCAGAAGGGACACGGTGAGAAGCAGGAGCCTCCAAGCCCCCAGCCTAAGGGACCAGCAGGATTGCTCCTGGCTGAAGCCACACACACCCCGGCTGGGCTGACGGGACCAGACCAGGCTTGGCTGCCCCACGCATCGCAGGAAGGTTGAGAGGGAAGCAGCATCTCCCACCCCAACACCTTGTTCTGGAGGGAGGAGAACTGTGATCAGCGCCTTCCAGCATTCCCATCGAGGTGTTCCCATGTGCCCCAGCCATCTCACCCCAGCTTTAGCTCTGCTGTCCCACGTGTGTTTGTTACTCCCCATCATCCCCAGCAGCGCAGAGCCCAGAACCACAGAGAATGTTAGAACATGGTGGGCATGTCAACAGCCCTCAGCGCTCTCCAGGGTTTCTTCATCAGCTGCCACCACATGGGCCAGGCACCGAGTGGGGTCTCGTTGCCTTCAGTGTGACCCTTGTGGGGGGGTCTCACGGCGCAGAGGAGCGTTGCAAGGGGGGAAAACAAGCTGGGAGACCTGACCCACGGGTGACACACAGGGGTTGTGATTCACACTTCACCCAGGCTTTGCCTCACAGCCCCAGGAGGCAAAGCGATGGGTTGAGGGCACAGAGCTCAGGTTTTGGTGAAACACCCACGCCAGGGAAAACATCGTATGATATCAGATCATATTTTAAGTGAGCAAACGCTCGGCAAAGCTCAGGAGCTGCAAGTTGATATTTGATAAACCCAAACTAGAAGTAAAAGCCCCACTTTGGAGCTGTAACCAACCTTCAAAACAGTTTCTCCAGGGAATATTTTGAAGATGTTTGTCAAAGTATTTAATGGGGGCGGGGCAGGGAAGAGACATTTTGGCCAAATATAAAAATTCCAGTAGCAAACTTTTGAAAGGCCCAAGATTTTTGATTAAGAAGCAGAAAGTGTGGTTCTCTGCAGCAATTTTTGTCTGTTTTGCTCAGGGACTTGGATTTCTATTTTAATGCCAAGTCAGGATCCAAATACATCTTTGATTTTGCCCAGAGGCTGAACGTTTGTATTTCTTTCTTAAAGAAAAATTCAGGAAAGTAATTTTTGGCCATTATTTGGTAAAGAAAGATGGAAAAAGGCGCTTCAGCAAACCCTGGGAAGCCTCTCACACGGCAGCAACCTGGCCGTAGACATGGAGACAGACTCTGGGTCAAACACAAGTTACTGGCCCAGGCTGGGCGACAGTTGCCGTTCCTGAAGCGTGTGCTGCTGGCAGCAGGCACCGGGGGATGGGATCAGACCTTCCAGAGACGGACAAAGCTCCTTCCTGTGCCACCCCACCACCAACACTTCTACGTTTCAGGTTTAGGAGGCGCGACGCCTTCCACAATGGGCTCTGTCCCTACGGTTCGGAGAGCAGAAGGTCCTGCCTTTGGAAGGTCATCGATGGAGAGGGATGAGCCAAGTTTCCATTGCGGATCCAGCCAAGCACCCAGAGGCCGTCAGAGAAATGCCAGCACGCCCCACGTCAGAGGCCGAGGAAGCTCCATGAATGGCATAGTTGTCTCCTACTGGAAAACTCCACCACATTTCTATCTTCAGACCTACTTGATCCCGACGGTCAGGAAGCACCGAAGTTCTCTGCTTCTTGCAGGGAAGATGCATCAGTTTCGGATCAAAGGAAGTTATCGCAACAATCTGTAGAGAAAAAGACCAACACTCAAGATATTCAAGCCCATGAGAAACGAGCCCCTGAACCCCTTGCCTGCAGCCAAAGCATTCCGAGGGAGGCATTGCCATCTAGTGTCGAGCCAGGGAAAAAATAAAGGACTCCGAAAAACATCCACCTCCCGGTTCCACTAGCCCAGCGTGGACTGCTGAGGGGACTGGTTTAATACCCTCCTGGAAGAAAGCAACCCCAGGCAGATGGCACAAGGTTGCCCATGACAGGAGGACAGCTGGGAAGTCCTGGACACAATGGCTGTGGAAATCCAACGCCAAGAAGTCGGGCACTGGAGACGCGAGAGTCCAGGCTCCTCATCTTCTCCTCAGAGGGAGTGATTTGAGCTGTGGGCCCAGCGCAGTTAAGTGTCTCGCCGACAACCTCCCATCCATCACTTGCTTTTCAGGTCCATGGTACTGCTGCATGAGATTCATCAGGACAAAGCATCATAGTGCACAATTAAGAGACTTAGCATCACATAACTCCATTTCTCACTTTCTGATCATCAGGAAGGCTCTTGGAATCTTCTGGAAAAAAAGTAGATGTGGGAAAAAAAACAAACCACTTATCACAGAATCACAGACTGGTTTGGGTTGGAACAGACCCTTCAAGCTCATCTCGTGCAACCCCCCTGTACTGAACAGGGACAGCTGTAACGAGAGCAGGTTGCTCAGAGCCCTAGCCAACCTCACCTGGAATGTTGCCAGGGATGGGGCAACCTTGCACTTGGCCTCATTGAACCTCACGAGGTTCACGAAGGCTCGCTTCTCAAGCTTGCCTAGGTCCCTCTGGATGGAATCCCAGATTGTTCTTAAGGGACAGATGACAAATGCCAAACCTTGCTCTCCTTTTAGGTCTCTTCTTCAAACTAAGCAGCACAGCGGGATTTGGCCTTTTCCCAGAGACCAAACCATCCTTTCTCCAAAAGCACCGAAGACCAGAACAAGTAGACAAGCAGCAGGGTCCAGAAGCGTGCTGGCAAGGTGCTGCCAAACCAAAGCTTTCCTAACCTTTCCCCTCCACACTCCTCTTCAGGACATTCTACCAAGAGGACATTTTATTTTAAGACACTGTCAAAGAGCAGCAGCAAGGAATCCAAGAGCCATGAAGATGTTGGCAGAACAAGAACACTTCAGACCTGGCAAGGGGCCACACCCTGGATCGCAGTGACCACAAGGAATCCTTCCTGCCCAGCAAGTCGACAACAAGGTACAGAATCATGCTGAGAAGACATTACCCATTCCAGTCAAACACAGGCAGGACAAATCCCAGGAAAAGATTGTTTCACGTTACCAGTTTCCTCCTCCCTGGCTTCTTGCTAGTTTTGCTTTTACCTGCCACCACTCACTAAGCAGCATTTGATTTGGGGTTTGTTAAATCTCAGCCACCCCACGAAGGCGTTATGTTGAGAGACACGGGGCGTACACAGCAGATTTTGATCCAAAAAGAAACCGCCTTGATGGAAGCTGGAAGAGTCAGCAATATTTGCAGGGGATAACGTGGTGCTCTTGAGTAATCTGAAATTTAGTATCAGCACTCACAGGAGCATTCAGCCAAAACGAAGAGCACAACATGCTGTTGCCCAAGAAGGGAGCTACTTACACACCAACAAACCAGACCCTATTTCCAAACTCCAGCTCCATACATTGAAGCAGAGACATTAATCACTCCTGCACAAGAAACACCGGAACTGCCCTGGCACGAGTCCTGCCAGTGTCAGTTCTCAGGTTGGTTTATTTTCTCAGAACAAAAATATCAAACAATTTTTTTTAAAGAACAATCTCTACAAACAACACAAAACTTTAGTACCCTACTCCTGTTTACAGATTCCCTAAAAGCAGCCCAGAACCTCCAAGAGGTAGGATGTCAGGAGAGTTTTCTTCAACGAGTGTGGAGGGGAGGAGAGTGGGAACGTCCTGCTCTCTCCTACATCAGCACTCGGTCTTCTGGAAACAGCCTCTGAACACGGCAAACAAATCTAACGTCAGGAAGAACAGGTTGGGTATAAACACAAAACCCCAACCTTAAAACATGACACTGCTCTTGTCTCTTTTCCCAAAAAACAGATGTGATGCCGAGATCTTCCTGCTCCCAGAGGTAGGTCTCCTTCCTCTCCAAGATCCACTCTTCATCAGCCTGCAAGGTCCTAGGGTAACAAAATACCCCAGTTAGTGTCCCACAGAGATCACCTGCAGATTTTATTCTATTTTAGCATTAAACAGTCAATCTCTCCAAAGCCTTCTCCTCTCCAGGCTGAACAAGCCCAACTCTCCCAGCCTGGCCTCCCAGCAGAGGGTTCAGCCCTCCCAGCACTGCTGGGGCTCCTCTGGCCCCGCTCCCACAGGTCCCTGCCTCTCCTGTGCCAAGGGCTCCAGAGTTGGACCCAGCACTGCAGGGTGGGGGGTGTCTCCCCAGAGCCCTGGGAGCAGAAGGGCAGGATTCCAGCTTGTCCCCAAAGCTGTTAAACACCTGCAATCAAAACACACTCAAAACACATTCATGTCGCTTTCTGATGGGCCTGTTGACACATTTCAACACCCTGCTGCTCACCACGCTGCTGCAACTGGCACCTGAGATAACTCAGGGAGGAACAGTGACACAGAGGGTATTTCCCTGATTTGTCAGGGAGCAAACGGTACCAAACACTGCTGAAAAGTCAGCCTCCTCCCTCTGTCACCCTGAGGATGAACAGCAGAAGAAAAAAAAAAAATCAGATAAACCTTTGGAAACCTTTCCACAAGATAATCCGTTATCTATCTCCTGCAGAAGTTCTGAGGATACTTTCAAAAGGTGCCCTATCTTCTCGCAGCTCAAGAACACCAGTAGCCCAAATCAATCTTTGATACTCTCAGCAGCCGCAGCCACTCCACAGCTTGCTCAGCCCGCTCGGCAGCAGTGGTGACCTCTGCAAATGTAAATCAAATTACTAGTAGCAAGACGGGGAAGGCTGCTCCTTAGAGGATATCGACTTACAGGCTGCTAACCAGAAGGCAAAAAAAAAAAAAAAGGCAGCAGCAACTGTGAGGAAAACAGATGCTTTACAGACCAAAGGATGAGAAGATGAAACATCACATGATGCTCAATACCCACACCTCATTCATTGTATATCCTTGAAAGGCACCGCAGGATCACAGGATAATTAGGGCTGCAAGGAACATCACATCAGTAGGTGTCTACCCCTAATCCTGCTCTGAGGAGGAGGGTTGTGGTGAGGTCGACCACATTACTCACCTTCCCCCAACGACCTTGCAGAAGCTGGGTTTTGGTCAGTCCCTACACTCAGAGCCACACAAAACCCCTGCCTCAAAGGCCACCCTGACTGAAAATTGAGTCTGAATCAGGACAACGTGCCTCTCTCAAGGGCTGACCTCATTTAAAGTTTGGGATAATAAAAGCACAATGCAGTCGAGCAACGTTCAAGATTGCCAGGAGCACACGAGGAAAGACTTCTACCAGGAGTCACGATAACAAGCCAGCACAGACACTGTCCTGGTTCACCCAGACTTGGGAAATCCCACATTACAGTCTCATTTATCAGGTTGTCTTTTATCCCCAAACCTTTCAAAACTGGAGGTAACGAGGTTCACTGTAACACAAGACAGTCAGCATCAGGCTGGCAGCACTTTCTAGTATCTCCCCCAACCAGGAAAAGGGGATAAGGAAATTTCTAAAGATGGAAAATGACTGGAGGACACTTCAGCTGATCTCTTCTCTTTGAAAATGAATCAGAGAGAGAAATGCTTAAATCATTTCTCCAGTTCACAGCACAAAGTTCTAGCAACTAGGACAAGGAAAGAAAGGTTTCTAAAGTGGAAAAAAAGAAAAATCATTATACTTGACATGTTATAGTGTTCCGTAGAGAAAAGCATCTTTGCTCCTGCTAAAAATCCGACTTCTACTCTGCTACTTGCCAGTCTGATATCATCCCCACACAGTGCTTCTTTTTACATTTCTCTGATAGAAACGCTGAAAAGATAATTACTAGATGTTTCCACTGGCTGTTTGTTGTGGTTTGAGGTGTCTAGCTGGATATAAAACCCACGGCTACGGAGACTTCTTGTGCACCATAAAAAACAAAGGACCAACCTGTGAGTCTTCTGGTTCCACAGCTGCTATTTGAACTAATAGAGTCTTTACATGAAGCTAATTAAAAAAAATAAAATTCAAACTGAAACCCTAAAGCCATTTCAAGGAGTGTTTGATCAGTTCATCTCTTTCATTTCTACCTAATGGCTACACAATCAAAAGAGAAGCGGAGGGGAAGCGCCCGGCCCTGAAGACGCCGAGAGCTGGATGCCGTTCAAAGCGCTCGCTGCTCCGGCACGGAGAGCGGCGCGCTCCAACCAGCGCTCGGCTCCAGGAGCTGTTTCCTTCCCTTAACAGCAGGTTGGCAGCAACTCGGCCACGCAAACCAGCAAGGCACACGCTCGCTTTGAAGTTCCGACAGAAGCCGGTTGGCACGGGCTATTTTAATTCGAGCTTCAGACAGACGAGGGAGTCGATCCTCAATCCTCTGAAAGCAACGTGCCAGGTCACAGGTCGTTTGTAATCACACTCACCTTTACTCTGCATTAAAGCCCTAATTAGCAGTTAATGTTTAACTAAGGCTCTAAAACTAGTTTAAGCTGATTTTGTGCATAAACAACTGTTACAGCCTCTTCTCCAGCTCCCGGCCTCCGTCTCTTGTGGGGCTGCGGGAAAGCGTCACGTAGGCACCAAAGAGGGCAGATAGTTTTTGTCAAAGCACGGGGCAACTGGGAAGTAAGAAGCGTGCACTTCAAGCGCAGCTCCTGCCCGTTCAGCCCTCATGACACCCATGCTTTGAAGGAGCAGCTCCCATCGGTGTTGTGCTGAGATGACCCTCAGTGAGAAGTAATCAAGTCATCAGCTTCACAGAGGGCAGCTTGGAAGGCTGGCCTGGCTTCTACATCCCAGAGAAGTGCCTTTAAAGGCTGTGTGGAGAGATGTAGCCTCCACAGGTCTGTTCTGGGAGACAGAATGCCCTCTTTTCAACACTTCTGCTCAAATCTAAACAGGATTCTCATGGAGAAGAAAGACAGGGAAGTTTTGAGACAGAAGGATAAGGTACATCTCACAGCACAGCTCCACGTGTGCACGCAGGAAGAGATGTTCCGTGCATACCTTTGGAGGACAGATTAGCAAAGGAGCTAAAATCTTCTTGAAAGAGCCTGAGAAGTGCTCCTCACTCAAATCCTGACAAGTCCAAAAGGAACTACCACTCTGGAATGACAGCTAGAAGAAAAAACACCACTGCTGGGAGGTGAACAAGCTCCTTCTGACACACACCATGTGGGCCCCACAAGAGGTTCCTGACAGGCTGCAGCTCTCCTGAACGGCAAGAAGAAAGCCCAGTGACAGCTCGGGCGCTATCAGCCGGCCCTTAACAAGATGTGCCGGGCAATCCACTCTGATAGGAGGAAGAGAAACAGCCATTTCCAGTGTCAGGCTATCACGGCTTTATCTGGACAGTTATTAGAGGGAACACCACATATCACCATCCCAGGGAGCCTGGCCCTGAGTGTGCAACAGGCCTGCAGAAAATAACCTAATTAGGGTACCACTTATCTGCTGTCTACAGAACTGATCCTGCAGTTGGACCATCTCTTCGGTGCTCTTCAATATGTTGCTTGGGGATGTCCAGCTGTTAGTGCTTCAAGTGCACTGATTTTTACAGCAGAGATGGTTGTGAAGCTGATCTTCAGAGCGTGGCAGCACACGAGGACGCAGGTGCTCAGAGACTCCCTATGGCTGAAGGCTTGAGCGGGCTCCAGCTACCCCATCAGAGGTGCACCAAACGTCCAAATTCAGAGATGAAGGTGCAAGGAGCAGATGTGCTGCTCCTCATTTATACAACCAAGCTCTGTGAACATCCATTGCCATCTGAAGATCCGCACTTACACGCCTTTCCCCCCCGCTTCAAGATGGATTTTCCTTTTTTTTCTTTTTCTCTTTTTTTTTTTTTTTGCAAGTCAATTTGTCACAATACTCAGCTCTGCAAAGAATCCACAGTGAGTTTCAAGCCCTGCCTGAATGCTAGACAGACAGCTCAGTGGCAGGATGAATTCTCCAGAGATCTTTAACAAGTCTCAACTCCAAAGATCCTGAATGCTGATGACACGCGCTACCATGCTAAACCTGAGGTGATGGAAGAAGCGTCTGTCAAGTCTGCTCAGATCTGCAGTAGGACAAGGATACTAAGGCAAAAAAGAAAAGCAGAAAGCAAAGCTCTATCCCAAGCAGTTCTAAAAAAAGTCCCTTAAAACAGCATCCACACAAAGCAAGAAAAACGATTTGTTGGGAGCAACAAGAGGTCTGACAAGAGGGACAATTATGGGAAGGTGAAAGAAAGGATCAACTCTTCAACACACACTTCTGACCCAGAAAGGGCTTCAGCCAGCAAGTCTGGGCTTGACCTGATCCTTAGAGCAGCTCTCAGTCCTTCAAGTGCTCAGAGAGCTTTCCTGCCACTGCTGTAAAAGACAAAGAAAATGTTTCTGTAAATACATCATTAACGACAGGAGGACTAAGGAGAATCTCCATCCTCTACTGGATGCAGGGGGAGACATGGTGATAAAGGATAAGGAAAAGGCTGAGGTGCTCCAGGAGTTCTTCACCTCAGTCTTCAATAGTAAGACCAGTTCTCCAGGTATCCAGCCCACTGAGCTGGAAGACAGGGACTGGGAGCAGAATGAAGCCCCTGTAAGGCAAGGGGAAGTTGTGCGAGACCTGCTGCTCCACTTAGACACCCGCAAGTTTATGGGGCTGAATGGGATCCACCCAGGAGTAGAGGGAGCTGGCAAGAGTGCTCACTAAGCCACTTTTCAACATTTACCAGCAGCCCTGGCTAACTGGGAGGTCCCAGTGGACTGGAGGTTAGCAAATGTGACACCCATCTACAACAAGGGCTGGAAGGAGGATCTGGAGAACTACAGGCCTGTCAGCCTGACCCTGGTGCTGGGGAAGGTTACAGAGCAGATCATTCTGAGTACCATCATGAGACACATACAGGACAACCAAAGGTTCAGGCCTAGTCAGCCCATGGGTTTATGAAAGGCAGGTCCTGATCTCCTTCTATGACCAGGTGACCCATTTAGTGGTTGAGGAAAAGGCTGTGGATGTGTCTACCTGGACTTTAGTAAAGCTTTCGACACATCTTCCCACTGCACTCTCCTGGAGAAACTGGCTGCTCACGGCTTGGATGGATGTACTCTTCACTGGGTGAAAAACTGGCTAGATGGTCAGGCCCAAAGAGTGCTGGGGAACTGAGTTGAATCCGGTTGGGAACTGGTCACAAGCAGGTGTTCTCCAGTGCTCAGTACTGGGGGCTTCTTCTGCTTAATATTTTTATCGATGACCTGGACCAGGGGACTGAGGCACCCTCCACAAGTTTGCTGCTGATATGAAGCTGGGCAGGAGTGCAGATCAGATTGAGGGTAGAAACGCTCTTTGGAGGGAGCTGGACAGGCTGGATCGATGGGCTGAGGCCAATGGTAGTGCTGGGTTAACAGACTTGATCCGAAAGGTCTCTTCCAACCAAAAGGATTCTATGATTTTATGATTCTCTTTTCACTTGTAAGCCCAGGCTGGACCTCCTGGTCCAGGCAAAGCCTCCCCCAGTGCATTCAAAGCAGGGACTGATGTTCAGTACACCTGACGGGGACGCACGTGTGTCGTGGCATCCCTCAGAGGTGGTGCAGTCACTTCTCCACTGACTTCTTAGAAGAGCCCAGAGCCCATCAATCTTCCAGAGAGGTATTACAAGTACTACTGCAGGCACGAACTGCAGAACTCCTCAGAAAAAAAAAAAAAAAAAAAACAAACCAAGAAAGATGCCAGAAAAGGAGACAGCTGGAGGGAAAACAAAACAAAAGAAAAAGCCAACCCAACAACCTTATTAAAGCTTTTCTCCTTCCTCTGCTTAGCAAGGAGAATGCTTAATTAAGTCATCCTTCAAGCCTTCCCCCTCGCTCCGGCAAGGCTCAGCATCAAGCAGATCTTTAACAATTTCCTTGCAGCACAGGACATCTGGGTGCAATGAAAATTTACATATTTGAAAGGAGTGAAATTGCTGGTTCTCTGTTGCTCGGCTTTCCACGGCAGGGAGGGACGGTATCAGCAGGAGGCACATTTTAGATCTGCTCAGTAATAAGGGAGAGCAGAAGGGGAAAGAGCACGTTGCTGTTTACTCAAAGTCTGGAGCCTTCCCAAGGCAGGAGTTCTGACTGTGCTGTTATTCAGATACTTCTCAGTTGATCTGCAAGTCTCTCTCAGTTTATTAGGTCAGTTTAACTGCTGATTTTAAGCCCAATTATAGGTCCTTCTACCTGGTGACACTGCCCCAGTTCTGCAGCCAATTCTCACCAATTAATGGCTTCAGAATTGCTAGACCCTGCTTTTCATAGCAATCTCAAGTTTGACCTCAGAGTCAGTACTTTCCTGCTGTAATTTCGGCATTGTTCCTGTTCACTGGAACCCTCCCCTGTGTGCTCTCAGCTACTGAGACCGCTCCTCCTGGGTATTGAGCCCAGAGATGCATTACAGACAAGCTTTCAACTTTGCCCCATCTATGATTAAAAAAAGCACAGAGAGACTCATCTTCCTAGGATAAAACTCCACATGTCTGCACCACCGCAAGTGTTGGGAGGCAGGCAAACCCAAAGAGGGGCAAGCATGAGACACAAGCCACGGTGTCTGCAAGGAACTGCAGCAGGATGGATTTAAGAAAGTGTTTGTGCTTCTATTTCTCTCTCTAATTCCAAGGTCATCGAATCACAGAATGCCCCAGGTTGGAAGGGATCTCCAGGTACCACCTAATCCAACCCCCTGCACTGAGCAGGGACATCCTCAACTAGAACAGGTTGCTCAGAGCCTCATCAAACCTAACCTTGAATGTCAGACCACTTGTGATGCTTCCTGGAGGTGTGGAACAGATCGGATGCTTCCTGGAACAGGTTGCCCAGGGAGGTGGTCGATGCTCCATCCCTGGAACCATCCCAGGTGAGATTGGCTGGGACTCTGAGCAACCTGCTCTAGCTGTAGATGTCCCTGCTCAGTACAGGGGCGTTGGACACAATGACTCTAAAGGTCTATTCCAATCGAAACCGGTCTGTGATTCCATGACCCTGAACCCGGGGCAGAAGAATTTGTGCTCAGCAGCAGTTCAGCAACATGTTCAGCTCAGACCAGGGCAGAGGGGTGAAGACTAGAGCAGGGAGGCACACACAGCCAGAAGAGGGTTGTGTGGTTTTAGGAAGCAGCCACTCAACCAAATCTCTTCCTCAAATACCACCTTAGCTTCCTCACAAGCACAGACAAAAGCACCAACCTTAAAACACCAGACTTGCGCTCACACCATTGCTGCTGGAAATGTTGCCAATATTCATTTTCTAGAAGTAGAAGAGCTACTGCCTGTACTGTGTATGAGAGAAGAGCAGCAAACTGACAGCCCTGAGCTGGTGATGCTTTCTGACAGAAAGCTGCTGTCATTTTCCGCAGCTCCATCCCAAGGGTTTACCCCGAGGCAAGCGACCAGTGAAGATTTCCACTCCCTCTTACACCCTGGTGAAGGTTTTGACAAAAAAAAAATATGATCAAAGAGCCTTTGTGCATTTATAAACCTGTCAATTCTGCTAGAAGACTCAAGGCTTTAAAGAGTCCAAAACATCTATTTGAAATTTTTTATACAAACAGGTTTTTTAATATTTCAAAAAACCCAGAAATAAAATATTTAGATTTTTCTGAAGTGAGGCATTCCAGCAGCTCCAGACAGGAGCGCTGGAGGGGAGGAGGAAATCCAATTCTTAAGTTTGACAGGAACAATTTTTTTTTGTTTTGTTTCTTTTAATTGGCAGAGAAACAAGACTACACAGCTATTTCTCCCTCTGGCTCTGAAAAGGAATAGCTGAGAAGAGCAGCACAGGAAACAACGAAATCAAAATTACTCAAGTGCTGCCAATTTCAGGTTCCTGTCCCACACCACTCTGCCTTGCAGGAAAGATTCCCAAAGCCAGCGATGCAGCAGCGTTTCCCCCACCCCTCCACACGCTCCCATTACCTTACATTTTGCCTCCAAAATCCCCCCCTGCAGAAGAGAAGCAGGTTCCTCACCCAAAAACAGTTTGGATACGACAGAGGCATTTTCACAACTCAATTACCTTTACTGCTGTTTGTCAGCAGTGTTGAGAGAGGCAAACATTCGGCAGCACATGTCTTTCTCCTTTTCCATGTAGTCCCTGTAGTGGCTGCAAAGTAGAGCACAACATCATGGGCTGGGGACTGCCTGAAGACTGCCCGCCCAACCACAGCCAGAAAATATCATATTTTTTCTATATAAATAAATAAGCCTGACGCAAGAGTCTGCTGGTAGCAAAGGTGCAGCTCCTCCAAGCCCTTCTTTCTGACACATCAGGGAAGGAGAGTTGGAAACATCATGTCTCATCCTGGAGAAAAGGAGGCTCAGGGGAGACCTTCTCCCCTGACAGGTTGGAGCCAGGTGGGGTCAGTCTCTTCTCCCAAAGAACAAGCGATAGGACCAAAGGACATGGCCTCAAGTTGCACCAGGGGACGTTCAGGTTGGACCTGAGGAAAAACATCTTCCCTAAAAGGGTTGTCCAGGCCTGGCCCAGGCTGCCCAGGGCAGGGAAGGAGTCCTCATCCTGGAGGAGTTTCAAAGCCACGGAGATGCGGTGTCAAGGGACATGAGTTAGTGGTGTCCTGGCAGTGCCGGGGTAACAGTTGCACTTGATGATCTTAAAGGTCTCTTCCAATCTAAACAACTCTATGATTCTGTTCCCAGACCTTGGGTCTCCACCAGTGACTATTATTTAAGTAAGTCATCTGACTTTTGGTAGCCAGGTGCTTTCCACATCAGTTTTGCAAGCATGTGATGTGGAGGAATCTCCACTTGTATCCTGTGGTCTAACTTTGTGTCTCATTTGTGCCACTCCTCATGTGAGCTCCTTCAGTAGACAGTGCTCAAGTGGCTACTCCATTTTATCTACTGTTGAACACGAAATCTGGGCAGAGGATGGGTAGAAGGCAGCAGTGATTTGTGTCCAGACTAAGGGGATGACAGGGCAGAGGCTTCCTCCTCCATTCTCACTTCCCTGCCAGCATCCCATTAGCATGGAAAACCCTTCCCAGACTGCTCCATTTTAATCCCTGCTTCTCCTATGCACCCTGTGCTCTTACCTCACCAGCAATGAGGTCTCAGTGGTGAGGAATCCCTGAGCCAGAGGGTGACTCAGTTTGGGGCCAGTCCCAGGGATCAACAGCTGCCCACAGGGGCAGCTTTCCTGCATCTGCTTCCATATAAGGTCAAAAGCCAAGTTTTGGTTGCAAGGCACCAGAAAGTGCCCAAGTGTGACATTGGCTAATGCTGCTTCAGCCCCCGACCATCAGCACCTCCACGTCCAGAACCTCAGAGCGTTTTGTTCAATGAAATCCCAGCACAGCAAATCGCTTCTGCAAAGTCTGACAGATGTTGCCACAGCTGTCCACACAGAGCAGACCAGGGATGCCCACCTAGACTGTGGATGGCAGGTTCACACGCTCACCGTAGAGTGGGAAACCCAAGAGCCCTTCACCTGGAGGTGCAGATTCGTGTCAGGTATTGGAATGACCTCATTTCTTTCTGGATTTGAAGCAACGCAACCCTTCCACCAGAACTGCCAAATCCAGCGGGGAAGGTGCACCAACAAGACCACTACAGCTGGTACCAGATTCCACAAAACCCTCCCCCCTGGATTCTGCCTGTTGTTCTCCAGTGAAGGGAATTCTGTCAAGACTCAGGTTGAGCTGTTGAACAGACGCTTACTGCAGTTTGGTTTCTGCCAGCAAAAGGTAGCTGGTGATGAACACTCAACGCTCCTTTTTGTGAGGTATAAATGTGCTCTGTAAGGCCTCTATGAACAAGATTTGGATTCCTGTTCCATTTCTGAAGCATCTGCCAGAGCAAATGACAAGTGTTCTCAGGCAGGGCAGTTTGGAGTCAGTACGGGATCTAGACTACGGCATAATTAGCAATGCCTGGTAACGTCACCTTATCTCTTTTATATCAATTCCACTCTTTTTCATAGTAAAAGCAAAATACACATCAATTTTAACTGGCACTGAAGCAGAAACTGTGAGACAGCAGAGGTTTAAGGCACACTCAGTTTACTGACACGCGTGAGCTCTACGTGCTGCTATCTCCAGTCAGCACTGATGAGCCTGCCCCTGCTTCCCTGAAGGCAGAAGCCTTGTCGCACAACCTCAACATTAACAACAAGATTTCTTTTACCTGCCAACATATTTCAAATGACTCTAAGGGAACACATGAGGCTCTTAGAACCAGGACTCATGATAGAATAGTTTGGGTTGGAAGGGACCTTAAAGCTCATCTAGTCCAACCACCCTGCAGGGAGCAGGGACATCTGCAACTAGAACGGGTTGCTTAGAGCCCCATCCAACCTCAGCTGGGATGGTTCCAGGGATGGGGCATCAACCACTTCTCTGGGCCAGGGTCTCACCACCCTCACTGTAAAAACTGCTGCCTTAGATCTAGTCTAAATCTCCCTCTTTTAGTGTCAAACCATCACTCCTCGTCCTGTCACAACAGGCCCTGCTGAAAACTGTCCCCCATCTTTATGGCTGTCCTTTTGAAGCACTGAAAGGCCACAAGGTCTCCCCAGAGCCTTGTCTTCTCCAGACTGAACAAGCCCAACTCTCCCAGCCTGGCCACTCAGCAGAGGGTTCCAGCCCTCCCAGCATTGCTGAGGCTCCTCTGGCCCTGCTCCCACAGCTCCCTGTCTCTCCTGGGCTGAGGACTCCAGAGCTGGACCCAGCACTGCAGGGGGATCTCCCCAGAGCTCTGGGAACAGAGGGGCAAGATCGCCACCTCTGGCTCTGCTGCCCACGCTGCTGGGGATGAGCCCAGGGGGCCAGTGGCTGCTGGACTTCTAGCACTGCACTCTGGGTCTCTGACACTGCACATCCCAAGCCTCCAAGAGCAGCCATCTATCCAGATCTATTTGATAACTACTGGTGCTCACCTCACAATTTGGCAGCTACGATGAACAGAAGTGGTTTATTTCAGACTTGGAGAGCAGCAGCTAACACTGCTGAAAAGTTCTTTGTACTTCAGAAGTAACAGACCAAGTCTGAAGACCTGGTGTTACCCCAGACCGTTAAAGACGACGTGGATGTACAGGCTAGCGATGCGCAAGGCCAGCGCTCTACCAAAACTTCACCTGGGGAGGGCTCTCAGCCCACAAGACTGGCTTTTCCAGCTGCACCAACTACTCTAAGAAGAGATGTTACTGCCGCCTACAAAGCTTTTTGCAAACGTTTCACAGCGACACACAGAAGCAGAGGGGTTGCATTCGAGGGCTGCTTTGTGATGTCTGAAGCTGGGGACTGCATCGCCGTCAGCGAAGGGTGCCAGAAGTACAGCACACGCTTTTGGGAACTGGCTGGTGCCTTTGCCAGTTTGAAAGGGAAGAAGAGAATGAGGGCAGAGTCGAGCGTTAGTCATGGTTTGGTGGGGCTAGGCCATGACTAAAGCTGGCGGGATTGTGCTGTACTCAGCCTGCAGGCAAAGGGAAAGTTTGTCTTCAGGATTGCTCACTTCTTTCCAACACAGCACAAAAAATATTTTAAAAAAAATCACTTTTAGCCAACATCAGTATTTGTAGCGTTGGACACCGAAGCACTTGCAGCCCAGAAGAGGCGCTGTAATTAACCAACATGTCTTAAAGAATGAAAATCATACTTATTAATCCTGAATGTTATCAGCTTGAGAGCTACCCGACTGCATTTGATTAGTTTAGAGGCATTTCAGTAGCTCCCTGTCATCACCCTGACCTACCTACTCAGGAGCCCCCAGAGAAAGGTACGGACGAAGCGGCCGCTCTCAGCTCTCGCCTGTAGCGCCTGCAAAATGTTTCAGCCGGCTGCCTCCACACTGAGACACCTCCTGCTTTCTCCCATGGCACAAACCCGCTAGATTTTTGTGCATGTTGTTTATTTTGACTATTTTGGCGGGGGTGTTCCAGCCCGTCTAAGCGCTCTCTCTTCCACAGGGATGGAAAGGGAGTTCTCTTACCTTGCCAACTTTTTCAGCTCATTGTTAACGTCCTGGTTAAACGGCTGCACGCGCTGAGCTCTGAGCAGAAAGTCCCGGGCTTCTGCATATTTTGTCATGTAGAGACAAGCCTGCCAGGGAAAGAAGACAGATGCATCGCAAGATAAATCCAGACTCGTTGCCGTTCTTCAAACACAAGCCACAAACACTTCTGAGGCAGATCCAGGTGGCTCAGGAATCCCCCCCACGGAAAGAACGGTGCGACAGATTTACACACAGAGCGCCAGATGTTCCAAAAGGTCAGATGCAAAGAAACCACCTCAACCGCTGCAGCAGTTTAGGAGGCCTGGCTCAGAATTTAGCAGCTCCCCTCGGTTCATTCGAGGTTCTCTCCGCAGGCAGGCCGGGGTATTCCCTGATGTGGCTACCAGAGGAATTTATTTTTGCCCACCTGGCCACATCTGAACAGCGCTTTGGCGTTTCGCCGGTCGATTTCCAAAGCCTTCTCCCCATAAGCCAAAGCTCGGGCAGGACATTCCAATTTCAGGTAAGTGAGCGAGAGATTCAGGAGAACCGGCAACTTGGAAGCATTGATCTGAGTCTGCTCTGCCTCGCTGGAAGGGCAGCGATGAAGGATGGAGAAAGCCTGAACAGAAAGGGAAAAGAGAACGAGTGTACAACTACTTCACTGCAGAAAGTGAGGAATCCACCTCATCACACAGCTACAGCCAGTCTACCTAGGTCAGCTAAAAATAATAATTATTAAAACTCTAAATATACTCCACAGCATTACCAGCACGACTAGCCAGCTCAGCCATGAGGCTACAGGTTTAGAAATTTAGCAGTGAAATTAAGAAACAGAAGAATAAAAAAAAAATTACACCCAAGACTCAGATTTTTAAGGACAAAGATGGAAGAAAAATCTTACAGGGAGAAAGGCAATATAAATTATTTTTATTACAAAAAATCCACAATGAAACCACAAGAAAAAAAGTAAATTGAGGATTAGGTTGAACCTGAGGAAAAATGCCTTCCCCAAAAGGGTTGTCCAGGCCTGGCCCAGGCTGCCCGGGGCAGGGCTGGAGTCCCCATCCCTGGAGAGGTTCCAAAGCCGTGGAGATGCCGTGCTGAGGGACAGGGTTTAGTGGTGTCCTGGCAGTGCTGGGGGAATGGTTGGACTTGATGATCTTAAAGGTCTTTTCCAACCAAAATGATTCTATGATTCAATGAATGGAGGGAAGAAAAAAATCTCAGAAACTCTCACTATCTCTGAAACAAAGGCAGATCAGTTCCAGTCTGTGAATAACTCAGTATTTCTCTGCCTGGAAAGATTATGGAGTCCCCGTTCTTGGAGATGTCCACAAGCTGAATGGACACAGTGAACAGACAGAGTCTTGGGCAACCTCCTGCTGTAGCTGACCTCCCTTCAGCAGGGGCTGGACTAGACAACCTCCAGAAGTTCCTACCAACCTCAACTATTCTCTGATTCCCAACAGGAAGGCTAAAAATAAAAGTCAGAGCGCCCAGTATGCCAGTGCTGTTTCCAGAGCAAATGGATTTTAGATTCCCTCTGGAAGCATGAACCAGCACGCTGCTGCAATACAAGGTCACACTGTAGAAACCTCCCACCAAAGCTGACTCGAAAAGCTCCAGCCACACAAACCCCTCAGGGCTCAGGCAGCCCCCGAGGGGAACTCTTTTGTCTCAGAAGGAGCCCCCAGGGAGCCAGCCTGAAGAAAAAAGGGTTCCGTCTGTTTCTGCCAACCCTTCTCCCCCCTCACACAGAAGCAGGTGTTTAAGATCTGGTTTTAAATAACAAATTACACCTGGAAAATATAATGAAGTTATTTGATCTCTAAACTATAGTTGTTAGGGGGAGCTAGCACTAATTAATCACTGCTTTCACAGCTCCGAACAATGGCAAACGCTGTTTTTTTTTTCTGGTGCCGTACCCTTTTATATCTCTCTTTGGCAGCCTCGAAGTTCCGTTTACAGTAGAGGTAGTTGCCAAACTGTCTCTCCGTGTCCGCCACTTTCAACACCTTTTGTAAGGGAAACGTCCTCTGCTGCTCCTGTTTAAAGAAATATCTGAATTTCAGCTCAAAACAAAAGAAAACAAGCAGAGAGCTCAGACAGGACTGTCCCGCACAGCTCCCTTCTGCTGACAGAGCAGAGGCCAGGCCGTTGCCAAGGCCCCTGCAGTGGCCAGCCCGGCCACCACCACGTGGCATTTCCCTTCGCCAGGGAAACTGTTCCCGTGCTGGGAACTCGTGCTGAAAAGAGCTACCAACCAGGTCGGGAAGCTCACCAGGAGCAAAGGGACTCCTGGGGAGGGCAAAAAGCAAGAATTTGTTCTTAAATCCTGCCCAACTCTCTCTCCTGCTTAGCACCGAGCAGACAACTAACCCAAACCTTTCTGCTGACACAAACGGTGAAGCTGCTCAAGAGGCTCCGTTGCTCCACGAGCTCAGCATCACCCAGGGTGGCAGCCTCGGGCCAGCTCTGGGACCAGCCCGACAGCCACACAAGACACCGACCAACAAAACAAAATAAACGTGATAAAAATCAAGGGGCAGCTTTTCTCCCGGATTTGCAAGGTTGAGTCAGCTCACAGAGAGGTCAGAAAGGGCAACCAGTGCAGTTCACTTGTAGAGCTGCGCGTGGAAAAAAACGGCCTGTGCAGCAGCAGAAGGGACGGAGGGAGGGAGGGAGGAAGGAAGGGGGGCTTCCCCCCCCCAGTGCTGCTGCCCGTGCCCCACACACTGCCCCACAGCCCAAAGCCCTTGGCACGAAAAAGGGGGAATTCACAATAACACCGTAACTCACCAGGGAGGAGAGAACAGTGAAGGAGCACTTGGGAGAGAGTCCAAGAAACAGCACAAAGTGTGTGTGGGGGGGGGCGTGTGTGTGTCTGGGGGGCACTCGGACATTGCAAACTGAACAGGATATTTTACAGACAGCTTCGTCACACTTTCTTCCGAGAAATTCCGGGAGGCTGGTGCCCTCTAGTGAAACCACGAGGGTTCTGGTAAAGCTAAAAATAAACGGTCCAGCACATGGGAGCAAACAAAGGCAGCACCAGCTTCCCCCTCCTTGTGGGAGGACAAAAGAGCAAGGTGAGCAGGGGCAGCGGTAAAGGCCGTTTGTACCCGAGCAGAGCCCAGGGTCGGGATAATTAGCCCTGCAATTAGCATAATACATGAGCAACTGGAAGGCAACAAAGGTGTAGCCTCCGGATTTAGGTCTCAAACCTCGTTAAGGCATCTCCTGGAGCGCTGCGCTCAGCTCTGGAGTCCCCAGGACAAGAATCATGGAGTCATAGAATTGTCAGGGTTGGAAGGGACCTTGAAGATCATGGAGTTCCAACTCCCCTGCCATGGGCAGGGTCACCAGGATACTCAGAGCCCCATCCAACCTGGCCTTAAAAACTTTCAGGGATGGGGCTTCCACCACCTCTCTGGGCAACCTGTTCCAGTGTCTCACCACCTTCATGGGGAAGAAATTCCTAACATCCAATCTAAATCTACCCCCCTCTAGTTTGAACCCATTCCCCCTTGTCCTATCACTACCCTACATCCTAAAAAGGCCCTCCCCAGGTCTCTTGTAGGCCCTCTTCAGGTACTGGAAGGCCACAATAAGGTCTCCTCAGAGCCTTCTCTTCTACAGACTAAATAACCCAACTCTCTCAGTCTGTCTTCACAGGAGAGGTGCTCCAGCCCTCTAATCATCTCTGGACCCGTTCCAGCACATGGATTTGTTGGGTTGCCCAGAGAAGTTGTGGAGCCTCATCCCTGGAAGTGTTTAAGACCAGACTGGATGAGCAACCTGGTCTAGTGGGAGGTGTCCCTGCCCATGGCAGGGTGGCTGGAACTAGATGAGCTCTAAGGTCCCCTCCAACTCAAGCCGTGATAGGATTCTATGAACTCACAGCCATCAGCTCAAAGAAGGTGTCGGATTCAGCGGAGTCCAGGAAGCCGTGCAGCTCCACTTCGAACGTGACGGTGGCATTGGGGGGAATGACGGGGCAGCAGCCCATCGACCCATAGGCATATTTGGGTGTGAAGATAAATCTTGCTGCCTCTCCTTTCTTCATTGTCAGCAAGCCAATTTCCAGGCCCCACAGAGTGATGTCTGTCATGAGATAGGAAAGGTCTTGAGAACACCAAAAGGCGATTTCTCCTAAAGCTTGAAGGAAACAAAATCCCCGGTAGCTCCTATCTCAGCAACACCAATGGTGAATTGCTCCCTGTCATGGGAGGCTGCTGAGGGAGCAAGGACAGAGTAACCAGCAGCAGCTCCTCTCGAGGAATGGAAAAACACCAAGAGGAGCAGCTGCCTCAGGGCAGGTGGCAAGGACCCCGCTGCCCAGCACAGCCGAGAGGGGCAGAAGCTGATCCGTTTCAGCTTGACCGTCACCCGTGAGAAGCAGGAGGCTTCTGGCCTCCAGTAACAAGTTTGAAAGGTTTCAAACAACTTAAAAGATACTAAACAGTGTTTAAATTGACACAGCTTAATGGGTTGATCTTTAGAAACCCCGAGTCCCAGGACAAACTTTTCGGCTCAAATTTACCTTTTCCGAGTTTCATCAGCTGAGGAAACTTGAGCTTGCAGTTCGTGCAGAAGGGTTTATCTGAATTTTCCAAATATCCAGAGTATTTCACTGTGCAGTCCAAAGCAGGGAGAAGAGAAAAGCAAAAGTTTAATTTCACATCCAGTGACAGTACCATGGGGAGCACACCAGGAGCTGATTTTGCAACACCACCCTGGACAACCCTTACAGGGTAGAATTTTTCCCTAATATTCTACCTAAATCTCCCCTGGCACAATTTGAGGCTGTGTCCTCTGGTTCTGTCACTTGTTCCTTGGGAGAAGAACTCACAACCCCCACAACTCCAACTTCCTGTCGGAGAGCTGTCGAGAGCAAGAAGCTCTACCCTGAATCTTCTTTTCTCCAGGCTGAACAAGCCCAGGTCTTGCAGCCACTTCTCACCACACTTCTGCTCTAGACCCTTCCCCAGCTCCATGCCCTTCTCTGGCCACGCTCCAGCCCCTCAAGGTCCTTCTGGGAGTGAGGGGCCCAAAACAGACCCCACTATTTGAGATGCAGCCTCCCCAGTGCTGACTCCAGAGGGAAAATTTACAAAGAAAAAGGCTCAGGAGGAGCAGGGGCACCACGGCGGGCCTGGCAGCCCCGGCAGTACCTGCCACCGAGGCATCAGGGGGCACGGGTGGCCCAGTGCCAGGGCGCAGCTCCTGCTTGCGCACCCCTCCATCGCCGGTCAGGTCCTGCAGGCCCTGGGCCCGCCGCAGGCTCTGGCAGATGCTGATGGCTGGGACCTGTCCCGGGTTGTCCAGCGGCCCTGTCCGGCTCCGGGCGTCGTCGCCATTCGCTGCCACCCCCAACATGGCTGCGCCTCCTGCTTCGCCTCGTCCCACAACTCGCTCCTCGTCCCGCCCCTCGCCTTCTTCACCAATCAGCACCCACGCCACTCTTGCGCCTTCAGCCAATCACGCTCCGACGAGAGGCTTCGCCCCGAGCCCTGCTTAAGAGCCACGAGTGGGGAGGGACACGCCCCTACGCGGCTGCCGGCCAATGGGCGTGGGCGTCGGCGTCGCCGCGTCACGGGCGGCCTCGCAGTGCACCCTGGGGGATGGAGTCCGGGCCCGCAAGGGCCTGCGGCGCCTTCCAGCCCCGAGATGGCGGGGAGCCGAACAGCTCCGCGAACGAAGGGTAATTACCCAAGAAAGCATTTTTTGCGGAGTCAAGCAAAACCACACGTTCCTTGCCCCGCTCTGGAGGAGCAATACTTTGGGTTTCCTTCTGGTTTCCTCCAAAAGAACGAAAGTTTTTCAAGAAAGAACAAAGAAAATACAGTTCAAACCAAACAAGAGCTTTAGCTGATAAATTCTGGTGAAAACGTTTCCACCATCCCAAGCAGAGGGGATGTGTGAAACCCCAGCGGGACTGGGGGAGACTGGCTGCTCAGGGAGGTAAACACCGCAGCTCTTATCAAGGCTCCTGCTGAGGCAGTCACATGATGGCTGTGCCCGTACCCAGGTTGGGGGCAGCCCAGTGCTGGGTGTGACGCCATCCTCAGAGCAAGAGAGGGGGACAACAGGCTGCCTGGCCTCTCCCTGGAGAGCAGGGACATCCCCAGGAGAGCTGAGGCTGCAGGACAGGAGCGGCTCAGCTGCCGGTCCCACCACCTGCCTTGTCCCTCTCTTCAACGCGGTCAAACTCTTCAGCTTGACTGGGAGAAGCCAAGTGACATCCATCGGGCTCGGGGCGAGCGGAGCCGGGGCTGGGAGGAAGCCACGCAGAGCACGTGAGTGGTGTGGTGGTGGGGAGGTTGTCATCTGGGTCTCTGCGAGGTATTTCTGGATGGGCAGAGGGAGCAGCTGAAGCTGGCTCCCCTGTACAGGGTCTTTTGGTGTCTTGTGGGTCGCCGGCTGAGGTTCGAGCTTTCCCTGCTGCGCCAAACTCCCGCAGCAACGTCTGATAAAAGTCGAGTTCAGGTCACAGCCTCCCTTTGCCTGAGTCTTTGACTTCAGGTTTATTTTTCTCAACTTCAGGTCATTTCTTTGACCTTAGGTTTATTTCCATCGACATCGGGCCATGTCTTGGAGTTGCCCAGGGTCTTGGCGGTTCTGTAGGATGGTGTTGGGAGCAACAGGGGAGGAAACACCTCCTGAACCTCAGAGCTGTTAAATCGACTGCCCACCTGCAGCCCCCGGGCTGGCAGGAGAGGCTGGGATTTCAGCTCCTGAGACAGGAGTTTCAGCTCCTGAGACAGGATTGGAAGTGCTGGCCCCAAGGAGCTTGGGACGCTGTGGGGATCAGAAACCACACCATGTTTCAAAGCGGTGAGCTGCACTTGCTGTGCCTCGGCTTCCCAGCCTTCAGATCGGTCAGATCCGGCCTCACAGGTGCCTACAGTGTGGTAGTTGTCCCTGGCTCCCAGATAAACGTGCTTTTTATCGTTTGCTTTTGCTTAGATGCCTCACTTGGGCTAATTCTGCTCCCCCTGAGGATGTCCGTGACAATGAGCCCAAAGAGATCTGTAGGAATCCCTTCAGGCCAGGGTCAAGACTGGAATTTTTCAGCAGAAAAGTCCCTCTGGGTCCTGTCTCCAGACCTGGCACACAGCCAGGTCTCCTCTGAGTTGGGCTGTGGTCTGACACCCTGCCAGGCAAAGACTCCCCCGGGAACAGGTTGGTGGTCACTTGTGACACCTTAAGCAGATCCAGCCAGCGTGGCCAGGGGTGGTCTCATATCTCCAGAGCCCCAACTCATTGCAGGTTAAAAGAAGCATCTCAGACTTTGCGTGAAGCACAATGATGACTCTGCAGCTGTCTGTGCTGCTGCAGATGGGTGGAGGTGTTTCTCCATTTCACCTTCTCTCCATCTCTGCTTATCTTGCTCTGGCAACAGGACCGGTCTCCCACCCGTGTTTCCCAGCCCAGCTCCGTGCTGCTGTGTGGGAAGGTGACAGGATGGCTCGGAAGATGAGCATCAACGAGCTGGAGGACCAGCTCCTCTGTCCCATCTGCTTAGAGGTCTTCAAGGAGCCGCTGATGCTGCAGTGTGGCCATTCCTACTGCAAGTCCTGCCTGGTGTCGCTCTCCGGAGAGCTGGACGGGCAGTTCCTGTGCCCCGTCTGCCGCCAAACGGTGGACTGCAGCGCCTCGCCGCCCAACGTCTCGCTGGCCCGCGTCATCGAGGCCCTGCAGAGCTGGGGGGAGGCGGAGCCCGCCCCGGAGTCCTGCCCGACGCACCGAAACCCCCTCAGCCTCTTCTGCGAGGCCGACCGAGAGGTGATCTGCGGGCTGTGCGGCACCATCGGCACCCACCGGCAGCACCGGATCACCCCCGTCTCTACCGCCTACTGCCGGATGAAGGTTGGCTCCCGGGACGGGGGTCTGGGCACCCGCTGGTGCTCGCTGGCCAAACGTCCCCTCACCTTCACAGTTTGGGTGGCTGCCCTTGCACCGGGGAGTCAGGGAGCGTTGGCGGCGGGGCCTTTCAAAAGCCATTTCCAAATACCATCAAAAAGAGTGGAGAGATAAGGCTGAGGCGAGGTGCCCTGGGAGAGCGGGAGGCAGGGAAACAGGAGCCCCGGGCAGGCAGAGTAAACAGCCGGCGTCCCCTGCCCAGCATCACATGAAAGTCCCAGGAACAGAAGAGGACAAGGCCACTCGTTCCCCTCTGCTCCAGGCACCGGGGAGATAAGAGCTCCTGCTCCCCGGCACCAAAACACCGTTTCTCTGACAGACCCCTTGGAGCACTGGAAGGCCCCAAGAAAGTCTCCTCAGAGCCTTCTCTTCTCCAGGCTGAGCAACCCCAACTCTCTCAGCCTTTCTTTTCTCCTCCAAAAGGAGGAGAAGGAGCAAGAGCAGCCCCATCCTCTGGCAACCTCAAACCCTGTAGATCAAGAGAGTAAAGATCAGCAGGAGGTGCCGGGTCCCAGAAAGCTTAGAGAAGGCTTAGGAGCACGTGGCCTCTGAGGGCTACGTGCTCCCTGTGGGGGGCTGACAAGCACTGCCTGTAATCCAGGAGGCTGCCACCAAGATCCCTCCTACAGAGGTGCTGTCTTTTCAGGAGGAGCTGTCTGTGCTGCTGACCGATGTCCACCAGTACAAGAGGAACCTGGATGAACACTTCAGCAAGCTCATCAACAACAAAAGCCGCATCGCAGTGAGTGGCGTGTGCCAAGAGGGCCTGAGCCCCCGTGTCCTTTGTGTTCCAAGCAGCCCCGTGAGCAACTTCTGCTCTGTTTCTCCCCAGCTCACCTCCTCTACTCCTTTCCTTCCTTCTCCCTCCCATGGGAGAGCAGACAGGGATTATCTGCCATCCTGTTCCCTGAGGTTCATGTTCTCCACAAAACTCGGGGATTAAACACAGACCTGGTTTCGGGAAGGGTGACGTAGCCCTTGCTGGTGGCACAGCCCTGTTTTCAGAAGGGGTGACGTAACCCTCGCCAAGCGTTCTGGCGGGAGCAGCACTCAGGGCTGGTTTGACCGAATGTCCTTGGAGGTGGGGAGATAAGAGGTGAAAAGGACCCCTGGAGCAGGCTTCCCCACTTAGAGCAACGCCACAGGTTTCACACTGAGTTGATGCCCAGTTTAGCTGCCTGTCCATTTCCCACGCAGATGTCTCCAAGGGACCTCCTAACATCTCTCCTGAGGCCAAAGCTTCCCAGTGGGGCTCCTCAGAAGGGCTGAACTCCAGTGAAAGTGGAGCTGCACTTTCTCCCCCTTAGCCCAGGAGCAGAGGGATCCAAGAGCTCTCTCAAAGTTCTGATGAAGCTGGTTGGGACAGCAGGAAATCAAACTTTGAGGAAGGAGAAGGTGTAAGGCAGGGGGTGCTGGGGTGGAAAGCTGCTGAGGACAGCAGATGAAACAACATCTGGCCCTCTGTGCAGAGCTACTCTGGGTTTCAAAAACCAGTGGAGGCAGCTTGGTGGGACATGGTGACATTGCTGGTGGCCTCTCTGGAACCAGAAAGCGGGTAGAGGGGCTGGAGCGGGGCAGCCTGGCACGGCCGCTTGCTGTCTCCCGGCAGAACGAGGCGGATGTCTTCAAGTGGGTGATCCGGAAGGAGTTCCAGGAGCTGCACAGGTACATCGACGAGGAGAAGGCCACCTTCCTGGAGAGCGTCGAAGGGAAGGCGGCCCAGCTCATCACCTCCATCGAGTCCCAGGTCAAGCAGACGTCAGACGCCCTGCAGAGGCTTAAGGAGATGCAGAGCTCTCTGGAGGCGCTCAGCAACGAAAGCCAGCTGGAGTTCGTCCGGGTGAGTGTGCTCGTGGGTGGAGGCAGGGACAGTCAGCCGGGCTCTCCAGCCCCCAGAGCCTTGAGCCCTGCCCTGGGCAGTTGGAACCCTCCCCGGGCATAGCTGGGACACCATGAGAAGGGAGATGGAGGTGCCCTCTGTCCAGCCAGGACTTCCCCTGATGGGGAATGCCCGTAGCTCTGCTAGGAGAGGAGAGTCCTGGCCTCATCCAGCCCAGGGCATGGATGTGTGGAGCTGTGACCACACAGAAGAGCTGCCGTTCTGTCAGTCTCCCCCCACCGACTCTCTCTTTCTCTTGTGTTTTACAGAAATACGGCTCCTCCCAGTTCAGGTGAGTGGTGGGATCACTGGGGGTGGCCAGTGCACCAGGGCTGGAAGTCCCAGGCCAGTGGGCATCTCGGCATCGCTGGGGCAGCCTCGCACAGACACCGCTGTTGTGATGGGCGGCCGCGGCCAGAGCCACACGCTCAGCCCCAGGAGAGAGCTAGCGCAGCTGGCCGGACACCTGCCGCTCCATCCTATGCGGCACCCGGGTGAGAAGAGGTCACACGCTGTCCCCATCCCCTGGGTCACACCAGCCCCGTATCTCTCCAGGTCAGAGCTCCCCAACCTGCACCCCGGCGACAGCACCTTTAGCCCCGTGTCCTTTAAGCCGTGTTTCCACCAAGACGACATCAAGATGACCGTGTGGAAGCGCCTGCACCGCCGCGTTCTGCCAGGTACCGCCCTGCTCCCAGCGCCCCGGCTCGATGCCACGTGGCACAGGCTGCCCACCCGGCGTCGCGCTGCCCCGGCCTCGGCCTCGCTCTCTGCTTGTGCTCTCCTCGCCCCAGGGAGAGCCCCCGGAGCAGTGGCTGGCCCAGACTCGTGCTGGCAGCGGCCTGCTCTGGTGGAACACTCCAGCCGCTTCTAGTTCAGCAGTGCCAGCCTGTGCCAGTGCTCGGGGCTGTGCCTGGAGCCCGTCTGCTTTCCTTCCAGCTCCAGAGATGCTGAAACTGGACCCGGTGACAGCGCATCCCCTCCTGGAGCTCTTCAAGGGTGACACGGTGGTGCAGTGTGGGCTCTACCAGCGCCGGGACAGCAACCCCAAGCGTTTCAACTCCAGCAACTGCATCCTCACCAGCAAGGGCTTCTCCTGCGGCCAGCACTACTGGGAGGTGATTGTGGGCACCAGGAACCACTGGCGCGTGGGGATCATCAAGGGCACGGTCAGCCGCAAAGGGAAGCTCAGCAAGTCTCCCGAGAACGGCGTCTGGCTCATCGGTCTGAAGGAAGGGAAGATCTACGAGGCCTTCAGCACCCCGCGGGCCACCCTGCCGCTGACCGCCCGGCCCCAGCGCATCGGCCTCTACCTGCACTATGAGAAGGGCGAGCTGACCTTCTACAATGCCGACAACCCCGACGAGCTCAGCCCCATCTACACCTTCCAGGCGGAGTTCCAGGGTCAGCTCTACCCCATCGTGGACCTGTGCTGGCCGGAGCGAGGGCCCTACTCGCCCCCCATCATCCTGCCCGCACCCCCCGTGAGCCGGCACCCCCGGGCACTCTGCAGCCACCCGGCCCCAGAGGAACCCACGAAGCTGTGAGCCCGGCCGGTGGGGTGAGGCTGTGGCCGGGGAGAGCCGTGGCCGAGTCCCGGGGCCCTGCAACAGAGGAGCGTCAGGCCGTGTGCAGGGTTGTCCTCACGTGGAAGCTGTGATACTGCAGCTTCGGCAGCACCAGAGGGTCCTTCCCCTCTCCTCTAAGAGCATCAAATGTCAGCCTTGACCTTTGAATTCCCACCCCCAGTACCACAGGCTGGCCCAAAAGCCTAAAACATGGCCGGCCTGTAAAGATCTCCCAACGGAAAGGAGCGTCTGCCTGAAAAGCATGAGCTGTGAGCATCAGAGGGGCTTTTTTGGCATGACTTTCTTCTGAATAAAGAGTTTGGTTTAGGTGAGCTGGTTGCTGGCTAACACTGGTACCTCTCTGAGGAACCGACTGCAGCCGAAGGGGCAAGATGGGAGCCAAAAGCATTTGCAGGGAGCTGTTTGCTCCTGCCTGCCCTGGGCAGTACCTCTTCCAGCTCTCAGAGGTGTGGGGAGCCACGAGTGCAGCCTGTCTGGGTGGGACACTGCCAGGGAGCAGGGCTGGGCATCCAGGCACAGCGGGGAGGGTCTGAGTGGCTGAGCCCTGCACACAGCCTGGTGGCAGCAGCGACACCTCTCCAGATGCCCCTTGGGGAGTCCTGGTTCCCACTAACTGCAGTCACCTGGGACTTGTTTCTGGGGCTTCTCACCAGAGTTCACAACCAGCCTGTGCTGACCGAGAGAGGCTGGGACACAAAATGTACCGTTCCAAGGGTATTTATTTCTGCACATGAGGCATCCCTGCCAAATTGGGGCATCCAAATGTGGTTTTCCATGAGGTGTCCCTGCCATGGTAGGGGGGGGTTGGAACTAGATGATCTTTAAGGTCTCTCCTAAACCAGTCTATGATTCTATGATTCTTACACCCTTCAATCATAGAATCACAGACTGATTTGGGTGGGAAAGGACCTCAAAGCTCATCTGGTCCAACCCCCTGCAGGGAGCAGGGACATCTGCAACTAGAGCAGGTTGCTCAGAGCCCCGTCCAACCTCACCCGGAATGGCTGCAGGGATGGGGCAGCGACCACCTCTCCGGCCTCTCTGGGCCAGGGTCTCACCACCCTCAGCATCAAAAATCCCTTTCTTCTCTCTCGCCCATTCTGCCAATCGCTCTGGTACCAAACAACGGGCTGCTGACCAGCCCCCATCACTAATCACGGCAAAGCCTTGCGGAGCAAAGGCCTTTCTTTCTCTTGCCACTCGTCTGTTGATCCAGGAGTCAAACCGCTGGAGTTTCCCCTTCTCCCCAGCGCGGGACCACAGACCGACTCCATCTCTCCCCGCTTCCCATCCCGGCCCAGCGACCACNCACGTCCGGCAGCTGTTCGCCCTGGTATCCGAGACCCTCCGCTACTCGCCGGTGCTGGAGAAGCTGCTGGCCGGCGCCGCGCTGCTGCAGGCCGAGAAGAAGTTGCCCCCTCAGCTGGCGAAGGTAAAAGGGGGAGCTGAAGAAGGGGGACCCCAGGGCGGCGGGACTTAAGGCGGCAGGGCCCAAGGCGGCGGGGCCGGGCTCACCCATCTCCCGCCAGGTGCTGGTGTACGACCTGCTCTTCGGCAAGGGCCTGAAGTGCGGGGGCCGCTGGAAGGCGCTGGCCCGGCGGCACCGGGCCCGGCTGGAGGCTGAGCTGGCCCGCCTGAAGGTGCAGCAGCAGGTGAGCCGCAACGAGGACCTCCTGGCCCCGGCACAGGCAGCGAGCCCTGCAGGTGAGTGGGTCTCAGGGCTGGGTGGTCACCCTGTGCTGGCGGCAGTGGTGGGTTGCGTTGTGTCTGACCTCACCGTCTCCCCCAGCCTCCCAGCTGCCGCGCTACGTCCGAGTCAACACCCTGAAGACTTGTGTGGAGGATGTGATCGACTTCTTCAAGCGCCAGGGCTACTCCTACCTGGGCAAGGCAGCCAGGTAAGCGTTTCTTTCTGCCACTCCATCTTACCTGGGATGTCGGTGAGCGACAAGGGCTCGGGATGAGATCTTGTGGGCTGAAGCGTAGTTGGTCCTGGTGCTGACACTGTTTGGGTTGGAGTCTCTGTCACTCCCCACTCTTATGTGCTGCCTCTCCCGGTGCTGCCTGCTGCCAGAGTGGTGGTGGCAAAGGGGATTTTGAAGGGCTCTGGTCTGGGTACGGGGAAGCAGGATGGTGTGTTCACCCTCCCTGTTCCTTGTGGGCAGTGTGGAAGAACTGAAGACCCTCTCCGGGAAGAAATTCTTGTTGGATCTTCATCTCCCGGAGCTGCTGGTTTTCCCTCCGCAGACGGACTTCCACGACAACCTGCTCTACACTTCAGGACACATAATTCTGCAGGACAAGGTGAGGGAGCTGGGCAGCGGGAGGCTGCAGGGCGGGAAAACAACCGCTAGGAGTAAAGAGTCAGCCCCTTTCCTACGGTGCCGAGACCTGGGCTTGGCCCGGCCCTGCTGCAGCCCTTGAAGTCTCAGTGGACACGGTGGGTGTGCCACCAGCCGTGGGTTCCCTTGCGGCTTTGCTTCCGTAGCCAGTAGGTACAGGATGAATTGCTCTGAACTGAGCTATAAAAACACCCCACAAGAGCTGGGGAGCAACAACTGGGAGGAGTGTGGGGCTGTGGGACAGGCAGAAGCTTCCAGTGGTGGGGAGTGGGGGTGGTCTTGGCCTGGTGTTGCTGTTGCTGCCGGTGATGCCGCAGCATCAGCCGTGGCCTGAGGAGGGGTTGAGGGGGAGCTTGCTGCCCGCACCTCTCACAGGGGTTTGGCCCCTTGCAGGCCAGCTGCCTCCCGGCCTTCCTCCTCGCCCCTGCTGCCGGCTCCCACGTCATCGATGCCTGCGCTGCCCCTGGAAACAAGACCAGCCACCTGGCTGCCATCCTGAAGAACAAAGGGTGAGGGTGGGTTTGGGGGGGAGGGAAGGAGGTGCAGGTGGCCCTGCCCCTGCCAAGCCCACAGATAGCACAAGGAGAAGGTGATGGGAAGAATCAGAGAATCATTTTGGTTGGAAGAGCCCTTTCAGATGCATCAAGTCCAGCTGTTACCCCAGCACTGCCAGGGCACCACTAACCCATGTCCCTCAGCACCACATCTTCACAGCTTGGAAAATGCTCCAGGGATGGGGACTCTACCGCTGCCCTGGGCAGCCTGGGCCAGGGCTTCACAACCCTTGCAGGGATGAAATTTTTCCTAATAGTCAATGCAGATCTCCCCTGACACAACTTGAGGCCATTTCCTCTTGTTCTGTTGCTTCTACCTGCTCCTCCCTAGGTGGGCTGGTGGCTCTGCTAGTGCTGGGTCATTGGAAGGGCCCGAGGGGATGTCAAATCATGCAATGGCTCACTGCCCAGCCCCTGACCCCACTCTCTGCCTGACTTTGCCCGGTTCTCCTGCCTGGGGCAGCAGCTCCAAGCTCTGCCCACCCAGCCGCTGGCCGGTGTTTGGGGCAGGCTGCTGCCATCAGCGCGGTTCCTGGGGCCGGGCAGGGTGTTAATACGTCTCTTTGGGTGCCGGGCTCTGCCTTCAGCCAGATCTTTGCCTTTGACGTGGACACCAAGCGCCTGGCCACCATGAACACCATGCTGATGCGGGCTGGGGTCACCGGCTTCCAGCTGACCCAGCAGGACTTCCTGACTGTGGATCCCAGAGACCCCAAATACAGCAAGGTGACCTATATCCTCCTCGACCCGTCCTGCAGCGGCTCAGGTAATGTGCGGGGGCTCCTGGAGCTGGGCTCTGGGCGCCTGGAACCCCCCACCCCGGGGTGACGGCCACCCTTCCCGCAGGGATGGTGTCGCGGGTGCCACGGGAGGAGCCCGCCGCCAGCGCCGAGCGCCTACGGGCTCTGACTGCCTTCCAGCGCAAGGTCTTGAGCCATGCCCTGAGCTTCCCGGCTCTCCGGCGCCTGGTCTACTCCACCTGCTCGCTGCACCGGGAGGAGAATGAGGACGTGGTGCAGGCCGTGCTGCAGGAGCAGGGCTCGGCTTTCGGGTACGCCAGGTGCAGCAGGGGGGATGTGGGACGCAGCGCGGGCTCGGCCCTGACTCTCATCCTGCGCCCCAGGCTGGTGAACGCCTTCCCTTCGTGGCCCTGCCGAGGAGTCGCTGCCTTCCCCGGGGCAGAGAGCTGCCTCCGCGCCTCTCCCGCCGACACGCTCACCCACGGCTTCTTCGTGGCCGTCCTGGAGCGGCGTGGCGAAGGGGCTGCTGCTCCCAGGTGAGAAGAGGGTCTGGGGGGAGCTCCAGCAGCTTCTGGAGGGGCCCGTGGCCAGGCTTAGGGCTGCTGGAGTGCTCGGGGGGAGAGTGCTGCCCACCTTGGCATGAGGAGGCGGGAAGGTGGAGGGATCTGGCTGTGGTGGGTGCAGGAGGAGAGGGCAGAGCTGTGGTGAGCGAGGCCTCGAGTGCGTGGCTCAGGCTGTTTGCTGTTATCCACAGCTCCCTGCCTGCGGCAGCCGAGGACAACCCACACCAAGGAGCAGAAACAGAGTCAGGAGCTGCTCCCAGGAAGAGGAAGAGGAAAAAGCAGCGGGTGAAGTAGTGAAGTAACATCTTTAGGACTGCACAAGGCCCAGCTGGGGCTGGTGGGGAACACTCCTCTGCGGCCCGAACGACAGCAGGGCCTCTGACCTCCAGTAAAGCTTTGTGCCAGCTGCAGCTGTGATGTGATTCTGACTCTTGCGCCTCTGGCACAGAGTGCCAACCCCCGCGGCCACTTTATTGCCAGGGCCGGGCCGTGCAGCCAGCCCCCAGCAGGTTTGTCCCCAGAGGCAGACCTGGGACAGCCTTGGGAAGTCTGCAAAGGGCACCAGTGCTCAGCACAACCCCTCCGTTGCTGCACCCTGCAGGGCTGGGGTGCTCCCGAGGGGTTAAAGGTGTTATATTACCCATAGCCACCCCCACCCCCCTCATTCCTTACACCAGCCTGGCTGTGGAGTCTCCTTCTCTGGAGAGATTCCAAACCCACCTGGACAATGTGACCCTGCTGGAGCAGGGGACTGGACTAGATGATCTCCAGAGGTTCCTTCCAACCCCCACCACCCTAGGATTGTCTGGCAGGGAAGCTGCTGCCCGACCATAGCCCTGCTCCCCACCCCCTGAGAAGGGCCCGTTGGCCTCGACTTGCCCCCGAAGGCCAGCTTGTTGGGCATGCTGGGCACGGCCAAGGGCGTGCTCTGGTTCTGTGCTGCCAGAGTGGAGCCAAATGGCATCGTTGCCAGGGCTGCCCCACTGCCCAGCCCCAAAGCTGAAGGCCCCGGCAGGAGAGGCGCTGCCCAGGGTGAGGGGGCACAACCCGAAGGCGCTGGTGGCAGGAGCCGGCTGGGCGGTGGCCCCGAAGGTGAAAGGAGCCGGGGTGGTGCCGAAGGCAGCGGTGCCAGTGCTGCTGCTCGTGGTCTGGGTGGCAGAACCGAAGCCAGAGGTGGCCGTCCCCAAAGAGAAGACCAAACGCCAAAGTTCCAATACCTTGGACCGGCACACTCCTAGTTTCCAGGGGCCATCTCAAGCGAGTCCCACCCGCAAACCTCAGTTCCCTCCCGTCCTGCTGCTTCCTTGCACCACTGGCCCCTCCAAGCCAGACCTAGAGCCGAGGCCACCTCCACTCACCTTTCTCTGTCTGCGGCTCCTTGTCCGATTGCACCGGGGTGGAAGTGTTGGAGCGATGCGGCTCCTCTTCCCTGTGCAAACAGGAGAGAGCCGGAGGGTGCTGGAAAAGCGTCCCCAACAATGCCTGGCCCTGCTCAGGCCCAGGAATCAAACACGGCCAAGGCAGATGTGAACACGAGTCTTTTTTTATTTTAAACCAGGAACATACGAAGCAAGGAAAAAAAATAAAATTGCACATTCACACTAAAATCCTCATCAGCCACACCAGGAATGATCCAAGTCTTCAGTTTTAGTTAAAACCCAGCCTCCCCCTGGCCACCTATGGGAGCCCAGGCACAAGGGTCTCTCCTGGCAGGGTCAGTGCAGCGAGGAAGGGATGTGACGTGGCCTGGCCTCCAGCAGAGCCGAGCGCTCGGGACCTAAACAGGGCAGCAACGTGGAGGGGGCCGGCCCCAACTGCCAGAGCTCCCCCGCGTGCCCCCTCCGTATCCCTATCGTCACACAAGTCTCATTGGAGCTGATCTGGCCAAACCCCAGCGCTGGAACCGCTGTCCTGCCTCCTGCCGCCCCCCAGGGCTGGAGAGTCTCCCAGGGCAGCCTTCCCGCACTAACCCCTTCTCAGCAGCTTCCTCAAATCCCAAGGACACCAAGTTTAGCCCAGGCTGGCTCCCCTGGCCCAGCTCTGCCCTGCACCCCCCGGGCCATGCTGGCAGGAGAGGGCCAGAAAAGCCCCTGTCAGCACCGGCAGCACGTCCCCCGTCCCCGCTCGCTAAGGGACCGTGTCCCCTCCACGCCCACGGAGCCCAGTCACCTGCCCTCTTCCACCTGCCGGGAGAGATGCCTCGAAAACCACTCATAATGCGCGCGAGCTCCTGCTCCTCATCCTCGGAGAAAGGATTAAAACAAACAAACAAAATTAAAAATAAAAGTTGATTCACATCCACGTACATCACATTTTAAAAGGAAGGCGATGCTGCCGCAGGCCGGGAGGAGCACACGGCGGCAGAGCCCGCGGGACGCAGCCGCCTTTCCCTGGCACGGCTGGATCCCGCGGGCAGAGCCGGGGCACCGGCGGCTCCTCCCGGCACAGCTCAACACCGCTGACAGCGCTGCGGGGTCGGGCAACCTCACTGAACCAAGCTTGAAGGAATTCAAAAAGGCAATTTAGCTTAAATATAAAAATAAACTTTTATTTTGTTAAAAAACGTTTAAATATTTGTTTGTGAATTTTTTTTTTCTCTTTTTTTTTTTTTTTTTTTTTTTTTTTTTATTTTTAATTTTTTTAAA